>BSCJ01000002.1:1200000-1592154 GCA_027943355.1 Dothideomycetes sp. NU200
GGCCAGGAGTATGCTCAGGATGCACAGGAAGAGGAGATTCGTGCTGACTCCAGCTTCGATACGGAAGTCGCGGCTAGTATGGAGGATTTCGAGGTGTGGTTCAGACAGGCTTTCAACCAAGACGTGCCATTATGAGGGTCTCTACAACTAGACCTTACGGACGATCCTATCAGGACCAGGGCAACGCACAGCATATTGCTATGTTCAACCCGGGCACTGATAATGTGCTGCAACGCCTCATATAACCTTACCCACGAAACCAATGTGTCCGTCCGGTGTGTGATCGCGCCAGACTTTCAATGGAGGCGTTGCGTACTCGTGACAAGATTCCTCTTGATACATCGGGAAAGTGCACTCCGCTGCACACGTTTCCGGCCTATTGAGGATCACCAATGCTAAGCCGTATCGCATCGGCCAGAGACTTGTCAGCCGGTCTTTCACTGAATATCGGGCGACAGGCATCTCGGCCGAGATAACGTATCGGCCGATGGTCTATCTAGCAGGACAGTTTACATGCACGGTCAACTACACTGCATTGCACCGACTCGCCACTGACTAACAGTGACTGGTAAGCCTGAATCAAGCAACCAATATACATATAAACCTTTGACGGCCACAACTCAAATCAGTCATCCAGCATTACTGAGATCCATATCAATCATGCCGTCCAGAACATCCCAGCTAACAATCACGCCCCTCCCCTCCCACCTTCGCAAATCCACCTCTGTAGGCGCCCTTGTCACTCTTCCTTCTTCAAATCCCCTGCTAGACCTCTCATTATTGTCTGTTTACGAGACTGCCCTTCTCAGAGCCAGTCTCTACGAACATGGTATCCTCGTCTTTCGCAATCAAAAGGGTATCCCTCCGTCTTTGCTACCGGAGATATGCAAGTTGTTCGACCCTGAGGCATTGGACATGCATTCTGGAGGCAAAGATAGCGTGAAGGATTCGAAGAACATCCTTGCTGATAACAAAGCTGTGAGACTGGAGGAGGAGAAGATGGTGAGCGTGATTGGGAAAGGAAATTTTAGGATGAGTGAGCTGGATGGGTTGGCTGGTGGGCGAGGCAAGGAAGGGAAAAGAACAAGCGAAGGTCAGGAAGAGGAGGTGCCGTTGAGACATGTGGTTCGTCCCTCTTTGTGTTTCCCCCTTTTCTTCTCACCATCGTTCTGTCTCCTTTGCCACTCAAGACATCTTTTCAGTCCATAGGATGAAGCCATGTTGAAGGTTTGCTGACCATTCCCAGGATCACACGACGTTCCACGCTACCCCTCTGTCCGCTTCCCAGATCAGACAAGGCTGTACTCGCCCCTACCGCTGGCACATGGATGCTCCTTTATACGATGTCCTCCCTGGCAACGTGACAGTGCTGCATTCGATATTGAACCCCAACTTGCCTGATCAAAAGATCCTCTTTCCAGATGGGCAGAGTATGGATGTCGCTGCTGGAGCTACTGCATGTAAAGACTCCTTCTCTTCTATCGTTCGCATCTACCTTTTCTCACTGCAAGACTCTCCCCCTTTACTCCTCCAATTCCATTGCCCACTCCCTTCCCTGTACTATATAATCAGCCAATGCAACAGTGCCAACCTTCGAAAGACACATCAGCTAAGGAAAATGGATATACAGTCATCTCAGGCGCCCAAGCCTTTCGCCTTCTGTCAAAGGAAGAACAAGACTTTGCGCTGCGAACGACGGTGCATTATGCCCCGCGCGCTTACGAGTGGATCCGAGATTGTAAGGCTACGTCTGATGGTCTCTCAATTGCTAGCGTAGGAGCGGAGAAGCGGTTGGAGGATCTGCCATCTTGGGAAGAAGGGAAGGTGCATAGTTTCCCGGTGAGTCCGATCCATCTTTCATCGTCCCACCTAGTGGTCTATAGGTAGAATATGAAGGTCGACACAGCATGACTTGTAGCCAAAAGAACGAAAAAACCTCAGGGATGTGAAGTTTCCCCAATGGCGTGGATGGATGAATGGATGCAAGAGAAGAAAAAGCGGGAACGTGAGACAGGACCAACGAAAAACCTGATTGGAAACATCACAAGCTTCACCTGGCTGACGCAGAGTACATACAGATGATCTGGCGAAACCCAAGCACCAACGAACCAAGTCTGCAGATCCTAGGCTGTTGCGTGTACGCGCTCTCCACCTCCAACACTCCCCTCACACCCTCCAACTCCACCTCTCCCACCTCTCCCATCTCTCCTACCTCTCCTACCTCCTCTATACCATCCACGCCCTCCAAAACCGTCATCACAGATCTAGCAGAAGTACGTCGAATATGCCATACCCTCCAGCAAAAAGCCTACGCTCCACAACACGTGTACGCGCATAGGTGGGAGGCAGGGGATTTGGTAATTTTTCATAACCGGGGGGTATGGCATAGTATTACGGGTCAGCTTCAGGGAGACACTGCTGCTGATGGGCAGTTGGGGAATGGGCTTGGCGGGAAGACTGAGGAGCTGGCCGAGGGCACGGGGGAAGTAGATGGAGGGAATGAGGAGACTAGGAGGCTGTTTTGGCAGTGTAGTTTGGGTAGTCAGACTGCTCCGCAGGCATTCCTCAAGTGAGATGGATCGACGTTAACTCACTGGAACAGCTGATGGTACATGTTAGATCTGGCGGAATGTCGTGGGATGTGGGTAGCGACCATCGGGCCAGTATTGATTAATGCATTCATAATTCATATCCGTCATAAGTGTCTAGTCAACCCCATCACTCATCGTCACCCTCCTGCTTGCCCTTTTTCGCACTCATCTCCTCGCCTAGTCCATCCAGGAAATCATCTGCTTTCCTCTTGCCTCTCTTCTCAGCAATCTCGCGCCGTCTCCTCTCGACCTCCGCCTTGCGATCTTGCATGCGCTTCTCTCTTTCCCCACGCCTCCGCTCCGTCTCCTCGCGTTCCTTGACCAGATTCTCCATCTGCTGTTTCCTGTGGTCTTCATCCATACTGAACTGCATGAAACCCACACCCTTCGCCCTGACCTCTTTCGTGGAATCGAAATGTGTATCCGGTGGCGGCGTGGTCTCTTTATCCCGTTTGGCGGCGAGCTCCTCCATCATCTTCGCGCGGTCCTCGTCTGGATTGAATGCAGCAGCTTGTACGGTGTCTCCGTAGATGATGTTAGTCGGCATAGCGGGTCGTGCACGGGTAGAGAGTTCCGAGGCGAGAAATTGCTGGCGTTGCTCCCTCAGCATTTCAGCGCGGGGGCCTGAGCGCGTGCGGCCGAATTCGTCGGTCCATTCTACGGTTTCACGGTCGGCCTCGTCTTCGCTGGTGGGAGTGTCGGAGGAGTCGTCGTCTTGGTCGGAGTTCTGGGTCTGCTCGGCCCATTTGCGGTCAAAGTCGACGGCGTATTTGTCGTCCATGTCCTCGACGTCGCCTCGTTTCATGGCGGCGTAGAGGCGAGCTTTCTCCTCCATCTTGCGTTTTGAACGGTGCCATTGGGCGGAGTCTAGGGCGTCTGAGGTTGTGCTGTGGTGTTGTGAAAGAGAGGTGCTGCCATCGTCGGCGAGGTCTTTTGCAGCGCGCGACTTGGCGCCCTTGTTGTGGGTTTTGAAGATGTCCTGTTTCGTGCGAGCAGATGTTCGTGCCGGACGTGATGTAGAGGAGGTGTTGTTGGTAGAGGCCGAGGAGATGAGCGAGGAGAGTTGTGATGTAAAGGAAAGGGTTGTGCTGGAGTTGATGTTTTTGGTGCTTTTCTTGGGCTTAGGTGCCGCGTAGAGGGCGGCGTCCTTGGCCGACGTGTTTGCGTAGCTGGGAGGCATGATTGGTGGTTTATTCCTCTTGCTCCCATACAGTATGGTAATACAGCGAGGTGGGTGGATGAAGATGGAGTAAAGTGGTTTCGCGATGGAGATGAAGATGGAGATGGAGATGGATCAGATTAGATCTAGAGTGACGTCGATCAGGGTCCATCCCACTTTGGTCAGGTCGCGCCCGCAATCGGCCAGCTGCAGGCGCATATTCATCTCAGTTTCTGCAACCAAATCCACATGAGATTGTTGCACCGTCACGAGTCTCCTTCTCATTCCAACGACATATATAACAACTTGGACCTTCCATCTGATATCCACCTTGCTCTTCCCCCTTCCAACATGCCCACTCCCCGTCAGGTCTACGTTGCCGTCATTGGTATGTATTCTTTCTGTTTACCCCTCCACAACCCCGCTCTTGTACCTGATCAATTGAACAAATATTGCACTGAAATACAATCGAAGTACACATCTAACTGAAATGGTTACACAGGCGTCGGTGGTGTAGGAAAGGCCTTTCTCGAACAGTTCCAGGTCCTCCGCAAGCGTCTCTCTCAAGCTCGCCCTCCCACCTATCTCGACCTCATCCTCGTCTCCCGCAGCTCAAAGACGCTCTTTTCCGAGTCATATCGCCCTCTCCCCCTCGAGTCATGGGAACAGGACCTTGCCGCTTCCAAGCAGCCTGCTCTTGACAACGAGACCCTTGTCGAATACCTAGCCACCGCTCCGGAAAAGGTCATCCTCGTCGACAACACCAGCTCCATCGACATTGCCCGCAACTACCCCCGCTTCCTCAAGAGAGGCATCTCCATTGTCACCCCCAACAAGAAGGGCTTCTCTGACAGCTACGAGCTATGGCAGGACATGTTTGCTGCTGCCGCCAATGGCTCAGGCAACGGCGGCTACGTCTTCCACGAGTCCACTGTCGGTGCTGGTCTCCCCGTCCTCTCCACACTGAAAGAGCTTGTCGAGACTGGTGATGAGGTCACAAAGATCGAGGGTGTCTTTTCTGGAACCATGTCCTTCCTCTTCAACAGCTTCATGCCTGTTGCTGGCGGTGGTGGCAAGTTCAGTGCAGAGGTCAAAAAGGCAAAGGAGCTGGGATACACCGAGCCAGACCCAAGAGATGATCTCAACGGTCTTGATGTCGCTAGAAAGCTCACCATCCTTGCACGATTGGCTGGTCTCCCCGTGCAGAACCCCACGTCTTTCCCCGTCCAGAGCTTGATTCCCAAAGAGCTTGAGACTTGCCAATCCGGAGACGAGTTCCTCGAGAAGCTGCCCAACTTCGATGCCGACATGGAAAAGCTCAAGCAGGAGGCTGCCGACGAGGGCAAGGTTGTGAGATTTGTTGGCTCCATTGACGTTGCCAGCAAGGAAGTCAAGGTCGGCCTTCAAAAGTTTGACGCCAGCCACCCCATTGCTGCTCTCAAGGGTAGCGACAACATCATCAACTTTTACACCAAGAGATACGGTGCCAACCCTCTCATCATCCAAGGCGCTGGGTATGTCCCCTTCTTCCAGACACAAGATCGAATATCAAGCTAATCATGTTCTAGCGCTGGTGGTGAAGTGACTGCCATGGGTGTGACTGGTGACCTGCTCAAGGTCCTCAATTCTCTCAACTGACTTGGTCATGCTTCCTCCAATTTGTCTGAGACTCTGGAATTGAAGCACAAGCTATAATTGAGATTTGGGTCACCTGCATTTGATCACAAACCGAAAATAAAAGTTTTAGATGAGCAATTCATTGGATCAAGATTGCCGTCTTTTGACGCATGCATTACATGAATACAATTCCATGTCTCCCATACCCACGCTGTGACTATCACAAGGTCAAGCTGGAAGTGCATCTGTGTTAGTCCTCGAACAACTTACCATGACTCTGGATTTGAATCCAAGGCGTAACGCCTGATTCGTTAATTATACGTTTAATGGTTGCATGACTCGCAAAGCCGAATGACTTCATCGTTGCGGCGTTAACATTTCCACATGCGACAGGCACCACTCCCACTCTGTTCTACCTCACCTTGCCTGCGCCTTCTCTTATTTGTTACTGCTCTTTCTTCGCTAGCACTGACACTTGTGACCTCTACGCCGATGTATGCCAGCGCTTTCGTCTGTCCATAATACCCAACTCTCGAACCTCGCTCCCCGCGCCACCTGACTGCCCACTTCTTCCTGTCGCAAACTCAATCATTTCCCATGACTGAAATAAGCTCAAACGAGCAGCCTACCGAGCAGGTCTCCGGCACCAATTCTCCAGTCAATAACGAAGCCGATACTTCACCTCCGACAGACAACTTAGAAACCACGTCCATTGCTCCTCCTCCTCCTCCTCCACCACCACAAATCGAAGCCGATGAACCCCCGCCTTCTTACGATGAAGATGCAGACGAAGCAACCCGCCTAGCTTCGCTCGCAGTTGGTGCCCGCGACCAAGATGACCTCGAACGCGACATTGGTCGACAAGCCGACGCCCTCCTCCTCGAACAAGCCACTGAGCGAGACCAGAAACGACTCGACAAGACACAAACAGACAAAGCTCGATTAGAGGGCCAGATACACCGCCTGGACAGAAAACTAGTAGCCTTTGGCAACCAGGCCACCAAGAACAAGATCAGGGCCGAGATTGCGCATTACGAGGCACAAGTCAAAGAGCTGGACAAGGATCTCGAGCAGATTCAGAGTCGCATGAATGAGCGGCTCAAAGATTCAGAAGGTGGTGATGCCAGTCTGTTGGAGGAAAAGGGGGGCAGGATGCCTGGAGAGTCCCAGAGGGACTTCTTGATTCGTACCGGCAAGATCACCCCATTCTCTAAAATGGGCAAGCAATTATTGAGGACATCCAGCTCGTTGGCTGACGTCATGCTTGATGCCGAGGAAGAGCAAGAAGAGCCAGAAGAGGAAGAGAAGCTCGCGGCAGACAATCAGAGGAGTCACCGAAACTTGATGATGCCTGGCTTTGGCGAGGTCGAGCCCGAGCCTATCGCTGCGGAGGATGACCAGGACGACTTTCAGGAAGAAAGACCCACCAAGAGAAGAAAACTGCAACCCGCACAAGATAAAGGTAAAACTGCCGTCGTAGATGAGAGCGACGACGCAGACGCAGACCTTGCTTCTGCTGCTGAAGATGAAGACGACGACGACGCTTTTGTTCCTGACATGGACGACAAGCAACTCGCTGCAATTGGTGAATCCGGTGATGAAGAAGAACCTGAGGATGAAGACGTTGATGGCGACTTTCCACTGGCGACCTCTGGCAACAAGCGCAAGAAATCTGGCAAGACCACAAGCAAGAAGCGCGTATCAGCTGCAGCCGAGGAAGAAGAAGATCTGGCTGGCATAGATGACGGCAATGAGCAGGTCTACCAGACAAGACTGCAAAGCTGGGTTGACCGAAGAAGTGCTGCAAGACACAAAGCTCCGGGTCGTACCCCTCAAGTAACAGTCAAGGACGAGGAAGCGAGTGATGGAGAACAGAATGAGGAAGAGTGGCACATTCCTCTTCCCAACAAAGCAGACGCCGAATTCGATGGCGGCTACAAAGTTCCGGGTGACATCTACCCCTCTCTCTTCGACTACCAAAAGACTGGCGTACAGTGGCTCTGGGAGCTGTATTCTCAACAAGTCGGTGGAATCATCGGCGATGAGATGGGACTTGGGAAGACGATTCAAGTCATCTCCTTTTTGGCCGGTCTACACTACTCGAAGAAAGTCACGAAGCCCATCATCATCGTCACTCCTGCAACAATCTTGAAGCAGTGGGTGAATGAGTTTCATCGTTGGTGGCCACCAATGCGCGTCTCCATCTTGCACACCTCTGGTAGTGGTATGCTCGATGTCAAGCGCGAGGGAAGACTCGAGGACGACATGGAGTCTTATGAGTTTGGTACTCAGCGTACTGGCCTTAGCAAGGCTGGCAAGGCTGCGGGACGCATCGTCGATCGAGTCGTCAGGGATGGACACGTCCTGGTCACGACATATTCAGGTCTCCAGACATATGCAGATTTGCTCATACCCATGGATTGGGAGTATGCCGTCCTGGATGAAGGTCACAAGATTCGAAACCCCAACACTGCAATCACCATCTATTGCAAAGAGTTGCGAACCCACAACAGAATCATCCTTTCTGGTACTCCTATGCAAAACAACTTGACCGAGTTGTGGTCTCTCTTCGATTTCGTCTTTCCCATGCGACTTGGAACCCTTGTCAATTTCCGCCAACAATTTGAGTTTCCTATCAAGCAGGGTGGTTATGCTAATGCAAGCAATCTCCAAGTCGAGACCGCCATGAAATGTGCAGAGACATTAAAGGATACCATCTCGCCCTACCTTCTGCAGCGCTTCAAAGTTGATGTTGCCTCTGACCTACCCAAGAAGAGCGAGAGAGTGCTGTTTTGCAAACTCACAAAGCTCCAACGTGGCGCTTACGAGTTCTTCCTTAGTAGTGAAGAGATGCAGCGCATTCTAGATGGCAAAAGACAGGCTTTGTACGGCATTGACATTCTTCGTAAGATCTGCAACCATCCAGATCTCGTAGAGCACAGAACGTTGTCCATTCAATCAGACTACAATTACGGCTCTGGAGCCAAATCTGGAAAGATGCAAGTCGTGAAAGCGCTACTCGAGATATGGAAAAAGGACGGTCACAAGACTTTGTTGTTTGCCCAGCATAGGATCATGCTTGATATTCTGCAACGCTTTGTTTCCGGTCTTGGGGGTTTCAACTTTCTCCGTATGGACGGCAACACTTCTATCAAGGAACGTCAAAACTTGGTCGATCGCTTCAACAAGGACCCCGACTTACATGTCTTCCTCTTGACTACCAAAGTCGGTGGTCTCGGTGTCAACCTTACTGGTGCAGACAGAGTCATCATCTATGATCCTGACTGGAACCCTTCGACTGATGTACAAGCTCGAGAGCGCGCCTGGCGTCTTGGCCAGAAGAGAGAGGTTGAGATTTATCGACTCATGACAGCCGGCACGATTGAAGAGAAAATCTATCACCGTCAAATCTTCAAGCAATTCCTCACAAACAAGATCTTGAAAGATCCAAAGCAGAGACAAACATTTCAATTACGAGACTTGCATGACCTCTTCACTCTAGGCGATGCCAACGACGATCAAACTGAGACTGGTACCATTTTCAGAGGTACAGAAGTCAAGCTCTCTGGTGGCGCATCAGCACCAGCTGCTGCAATCGACGGTACTGCATCTAATCCTGGGAAGGATGTATCGCCAACGACTGGAGAGACGACCAAGGCGCAACAAGCCGCAGATGTCTCCAAGATCGTGGGTCTATCTCGTCAGGAAGACTTTCGCTCTGGCAACGAAGAAGAGGCTGCTGAAGCAGAAGGTGACGACACTGGCGACCACAAACACAACGATCGCGTTCTGGCAGGCATTTTTGCCCGCTCTGGTGTTCAGTCAGCCCTCTCCCACGACGACATCATCGAAGGCAATTCTGGACGGCCAAGAAAAGTTCAAGCAGATCCGGAGATCATCGCTCGCGAGGCACGCCGCGTGGCCGCGAAGGCAGCGGCTGAGCTAAGAAGAGCAGGCGAGATTGCTCGCGCCTTGCCAGCCGGGAGTGTGAGTTGGACCGGACAATACGGATCTGCAGGACGGCCCGACGAACGACCTCGTCCTTCTTCTCCTGCTGTACGTGGAAGCTTATCTACTCGTGGTGCGAGGGGTGGCAGAGGCAGGGGTGGCCCATCCTCTTCGTCTGTCCTGGCCAACCTCGCCAGCCGCCAAGGCCACACTTTCGCCAATCCTGCCGCGGCAACACCTGGTTCAAACCGCTCTTCCACTCCCGCGTCCTCTTCCACTTCTCGAGCAGGTACTCCCGCTGCTGCTGTCCAACCGAAAGGGAAAGAATTCCTTGGCCTCATCCGCGATTACTTGCTTGCTCATGGCGGTAAAGTTCATACACAGATGTTGATTGATCATTTCAATCGCTTCTGCGGTAGTGCGCAGCGGACTGCTGAGTTCAAGGAGATGCTGAAGACGATTGCTGTCTTTGAAGGTGGGCCTGGCTCTGCTGGGTCCAACGGCAGAGGAGGGAGGCTCGGGGGTAGAGGTAGCAGAGCAGGTGGAAGTAGTATGGGGAGGGGCAAGTGGGTGCTCAAGGAGGAGTTTAGGAATGGAATCTGAGATATCTTTCCCTGGTGTTCTGGAGAGAACGACACCAGGTGGAGACTGGGATCACGAAGTGGTTCAGGTAGGAGAGGGTGATTGGAGGTGGAACGAACAACGAAAGAGGAAATATGATTCTACGACGCGAAGAAAGAACAATCATATAGAGAGCTTATCTCGCATCATGGGTGGGATCCAACCAGGCATAATAATTAGAAGGCTACACTAGGAGAGCTTGTCTTATAGTATATACCCAGGCAAACAGGACCAAAGGATCTACTGCTTGACCCCCCTTTTACTTGCAATACTTTGAATCCAGCCAGCCTCCCAAGCCATGTATTCTTCTTCCTTGTTCCAAGCTTTTTTTTTTGGTCTCCTTGACCGTTTCTCCTCCTCCTCCTCCTCCTCCGGAAGATCGTCTCCTGGATGTAAACAGGTCCGTAGCGCCATAATCCAGACGCAGTCAGCCTTTATTACCTATACATCCCTCCCCTCCTCCTCTGCCTTTGCAAAGTACTACTCTCTTCTGTCTTTTTTTTCCCGCGTCGTGCAGTATTAAGATCTTTATCTAACTCGGTATAAGCTAGGTAATTAATCTCGAACTAAGAAAGAGATTGGTTTCTACTTGGGGGTTTTCTATGTGTTATGCACATTCTTTTAAGTCTACTTCGTGGTGTTTTGTGCAAGGAGATTTGAGGTTGTTGTCTTTCTTGAGGCAGAGAGTTGTTGTATGAGCTGAGTATAAGAGATGAGGCTAGAGATACTTATGTGCTCTTGGTTTTCTTTTTACTATAACTGTCTTGGATAACTCGAACTTGGTAATACGTGTTTTATTGGATTACTCTTGAGAAATAAGATGGCTCCATGCCAGTCATCAACAGTCCGGGCCTGGTTAAATTGGGAGCAGATGCAAGCATGCGTGTTCAGCTGTGTGGCCTTGCGCAAATGCCCAGTTGAGGACGTGGTATCTGGCATGATATGAACCTGATGAGTCTTACGGCTAAGCTAAGCTGTTTAGTAAGACGTTTGTACTTGGTTCTCTGGTTGCTGCTGTGTAGTCCAGATGGTTAAATCGTGGAGTCTAAGCTGGCTAGAACGAGATGATGGCTTTCGTTTCATATAAAAGATGTGTCATCAGAAAGTGTAAGAAATTGTGCACCCTTTGACGCCAATCGCGCGCGTAATGTTGGTAAGTGTGTCTGGAGTGTTGGAGAATAGAGGAATGAGGGGCAGGGGTTACTCTATTCGGAGCTGGAATACTCTGTCCACTTCACTCAGAGCACGTCGAGTTGGAGGCAGCTTTGTTACAGGAAGGTAGAAGGCGTGCACACAGCGATTTCGGTCAGTTTGCGGGAACTCATGCTGTAGTACTGTATAACGCTCTAACTATATTCTTTTTTTCAACTGCTCTTCACAGTCTCGCACGTGATTTGATTCCTGGCACTACACGAGCCTTTCATCAGGTCTTGATCCGCAGAGTATCTTGGGTAAAATCGCTAGCCAATTGATCCATTACCGTTCTCAGACAATGCCTTTATCCAGCCCTGTACGACCACAAGGCAAGGCAAAGCTGGATCGGATTATGCGCTAGATTAGGCCTTCTCCACATGCTCATCATCCACGTAAACGGTCTTGCCATCAGCACTTCCTCTCTCGCCGCGAGAGGCGACGCCATCGACCTCGTCAAGCAATGTTCGCGCGGCAACAGCAACATTACCTCCAGCGGCTTCGACACGGCGATGGTACTCCTTCATGTTCTCGCTGACAAACCAGCTGTCCGAGGTGAAGATCAGGTTCATCTCCTCCAGAGACCTGTTCGCGGTCTCGGGGTAGAAGAAGTAGATGATGGGGGAAGCGACAATATTCAAAGCGCCGAAGAAGACGAAAGTAGCCCATCCGAGTCGTTGCAACAAGATCGGGATGACAAAAGTGGTCATGCCGCAGCCGATGGCCCAGCCGAGAATGGTAAAGGAGTAGCCCTTTGCACGCACTTCCTGGGGCCAGATCTCGGTGCCGTAGATCCAGCAGGGCACAATGTTGAACATAGTGAAGAACCAGAGGAAAACAAACAGAAACGACGCGGCGGCTGTGCCGAGCTCGGAGGCCTTGTCTGGGTCGCTGACTTGACGGTCTTGGGAGGTCTTGATCAGGGCCGCCACGAGGAAAAGACAGATACCCTGGGTGACGAAGGAGAGAAGCAACGAGGCTCTGCGGCCGTAGCGGTCGATGACGAGTGCGGCTGCGGCGGTGCCGAAGATGCCAAATGTGTTTAGGAGACCGGCGAGCCAATCAGACTTGTCGGCTGTGAAGCCCGCGAGCTCGAAAAGCTTGCCGGCCCAGGTCGCGATGGCCAGGATACCTGTCCACTGTTGGATTTGCTGGAGGGCGAAACCCATGACCACGCGACGGCCGAGATGAAGCTTTCCGGAGTAGCGACCGCCGAGGATGAGGTTGATGTAATTGTTGCGCTTGTGGTAGGAGGCCTCGACAACGGCATCGAGTTGCTCAACTTCGGCGACGAGCTTGGGATCATCGGAAGCGAGGTCGCCTCGGATCTTGCCCAAGATCTCGATTGCTTCGTCACGACGTCCGTTGGCAATCAGCCATCTGGAAGCCGCGTCAGTGTTTGCAATGGTTGAGAGCAAGCATTGGAGAACATACCTAGGAGACTCCGGAATGGCAGGAACCATGAGAGCAACAATCAGCATTGGAACGATCATGAAGCCCAAGGGGAATCGCCAGCGGAAGGTGATGTTGGCATCTCTGACTCCATAATTGATCCTATTGAAGTGGTCAGTAGGACGGTTGCGAAAATGTAGCCTGACAATGCAAGAGGGATCAAGAAAAAGAGAAAGCAGACTTACCAGTATGCAAGGACGATTCCTCCGAAATTGGCGATGAAGATCAGCGAGAAGGACGACCCACGGTTGTGTGCCTGTGAGAGCTCCGATACCCACGATGGAATGATCGCGTTAATGAAACCGATGCCCAAGCCAGCTATAACACGTGCGCAGATGAACATGTCGGAATTGACCGAGCCACACATGAGTGCTCCGCCCAGTATACACAGGCACGCGCCGAGGAACACGCCCTTTTTCCTGCCATACTTGTCACCGACCCAACCTGGGATTCTCGTTAGACACAACAGATGCAACCTTCGTTGCGAGTTTCATGAATCATTATTTACCTCCAAAGAAGCATCCAAACATGGCACCGAAATAGTAAGCGGCTGCTAGCCCTCCTTGCTTTGTTGTATCCGTGACGATTCCATTGTGTCCAATGTCTGCCATCTGGATGAATCCAGGCGTGCCGGAGACTGTGCCCAACACGCCCTGATTGAAGCCTTCGAAGATCAAGGCGATGGCGGTGAAAAGGTTGAGCAAGATGAGTAAAGCTGTGCCAGGCACATGACGCCAGACTTGGATGCCCATTGTGAGCGATGGTATCCTTAGATAAGATAAGGTGTATAGTTGCAAAGAATGGGCAGATGATGAAAGAGAAGGGTATCTGTGGAAAGCGTGAACTATCAAGTGACGATCGCTCCAGCTTTATATACGAAATGATGCTTCCAAAGCGACACGGGATGGACATGAGGTAGTTCGGCAAAGCAACGCCACGCGAAGGATGAATGGATGGATGCTTCCCCGTGGGCATATCCCCGTGGGGCCTGGACGCATCACATCTGGTAAATTGGGACGTTTTTCTCCCTCCACATCTAGACTTCAGTCGATGCGTTTGTATCTAGCTACTTCGCGGTCTACCGTGCTGCGTGGGTGAAGAGGGGAAAAGGCTGCGCCTGAGACAGTTGGACGTCTGTGTGTCCGAATTTACATTTTGCCATTTTTCCGAATAAGAGCTCGCTGCCGAAAGCCGTCAAAGTCCCCCGGTATTCTCCTCAATTCCTGGCGAGATCGCCGGGAATAAGAGTCGTCCATGAGCTGTGAGCGAATTGAGCGAACATTGTCAATCTAGTCGGAGGCTTTCGCTCTCCGGTCGCGGTCGTCTTTCTTGCAAAAGGTTAGAGTATCTAAGAGATGTGAATTCGCGATTTCAAATTTTGTACACCATCAAGACCACCTGTGATTATTAGCTTTCTTGTGTATCCCGATGGCTTCCGAAAAAATTACCTGCCGCTGGGCAGCTCTGTCCTTGTCCACAATTGCAGAGACCTTCATCCCAGATCTTCTATTGCCTCGAGACTCGTCTAGCGCCATATACCATAAGCTCGTCGCTGTCAGCACAAGAGGCTCGAAAGAGCGAGCTGATCAATGGCTTCAGGATCAAAAGGTTCCAGAGTCTGAGTCCGTACAATACTTCAACTCCTGGGAGAAGATGCTTGAGGAGGGAGACTTTGATGTAGTCTACATTTCTACACCTCATCCTTTGCATTACGAACATGTTCACAAGGCTTTGACGTGCAAGCGTAACGTCCTTGTAGAGAAGCCAGCGACCATGACTGCTGCGCAATATGAACGTCTTATCCAAGTTGCGCACAAGGAGGGTGTCGTGTTGATGGAGGCAATGTGGACTCGCTATCTACCAGCGGCCGAGTACTTCAAGAACCAGTTGCTTCCAACAATAGGAGAGGTCAAGCGAATCTACGCCGACTTCTCTTTCCCCATCTTCAGCAAGGAGATGTCTCATTCATCGCGCTTCCTCGACAAACAGGCCGGAGCGGGAAGCTTGCTCGATCAAGGCGTGTATGCTTTGACGTGGGCAGATATGGCTCTCAACGGACTGGATCCATGCAGCAACTCTACTCAAGTCGTGCACGCCAACTCCATGTCCATCGATGGTGTACCTGGAGATGTGGATGATATCGATACTATCATTCTCTCGAGGCGAGACGTCAAGACACAACAGCAAAATGCTGTCGGCATTGTCACCACAAGCATGACTCTGCCAGGATCATCGAAGCCAGCCTTTTACCGTCGCCTGCAAGCCAAGAAAGCTGCTCCGTGTGTAAGAATCGAGGCCACCAAGGCATCTGTATCAATTCCATTCCCGCCAATTCGACCAGAGGAGCTTCATGTGCAGTGGTATGATCCCGAGCACCTCGACGAAGACGGAATGGAAACGGAGGAGATCATCAAGAAGCCAGTCGAGCGAGGATGGGGTATCTGGTACCAAGCTGATGTACTTGCGAAACGATTGTTGGAAAGAAAGACATCTCATCCAGCGAATGGGGAGACAATTGGGGCAGAAGACAGTCTCAGGGTGCTTAGATGGATGGATCAGGCCCAACACCAGGCAGGAATCGAATTCCCTCCCGAGCTGTTGAGAATCTAGATATACTGTAGCATTTGGAGAAATGCTCGTGGGGAGATCATATGTGTTGTATCTAGTATTTTTGAGACTCTTTGAATGGCATTCATCAAAGATTTGTAACATCTCTCATAACAGAACGTGCAGCTTAAGGGTATATGTCTGCTGCAGAACAAAAGTCATTGCAGGATTGCAAACCCAGTATCACGGTTTTGCTTTCATAACATATACCAGTCTTTGGCGACTGGGTCGCTCACGCCGTATGTAGCACATCAACTGTAACAGCAAGTGTCGAAGTGAAAAGGGGCATGGAGGTGAACCCTCTACAGCTCCATCAGCCAGATTTTCTCACATGTGTATGTGTTCGTAGTGGTTTTTGAACTCGGTTTTCAGCTTAATGTACGCATTGTTAGCATAATTGGTGCAGGTACAGGTGAATGGCATGTAATTATCGAGGTCTGAACAGTCGGGTTCTCCATCCTCGCAGCTAATCCGGTTAAGCAGTATTTGTGCTAATGTATCTACAGACATTATGCTAACTCGCGAATCTCTTCCAGCGCTTCGTGCACCAAGCTGGATGAAATACATACGTGATTACACGTTTAGCGTAATTGAGACTGTTACAAGGCGAATCGATGACCATGCGCATTGAAGATCAATTCAGTCTGCTACTCTTCAACTCATAACATGGGTCCAACCCGCGCATCGCTCCCGACATCTCGACCGTCTCTCACACTCCTCCCAATCCTGTCCGCGAACATCATGGTTGTCCACATATTATTGCTTGCAGGTACCGTGGGAATAATGCTTGCGTCACAGACTCTGAGTCCTGAGACGCCATATACCCGTCCGCTCTGGTCCACGACTCCGCCCAGTTCCCGAGAGGCCATCCGGCAGGAACAGCAAAAGTGGTACGTGGACGTGACCTGTGATCGGCAATATTCGTCCAAGTCTACGTCACAGGCGATGATGGTATCATTGAGTCCTTTCGGCGCCTCTAGGACAGACTGCATTGCTGTTGAAGTGACGACACGATAACCAGTGCATACAATTTCTCGTGCCGATGCTCTATCTGAGAGTGTGCCAAGGTAGTCAAGAGTGACATCTGGAAGTGTGTTTGGATCCTTGGAGCGTATGAATGCAGTTCCCGATACTTCAGGCTTATTGAGGTTGCAACCGACACCCGCCACATGACCTGTCGCTGCGCCCGCTAAAGTACGCTGCTCTGCGCCTGGAAATTGTGCATGTGCGTACAGGTAACTGAAGCAGACGAGTTGGTGGTCAATGGCTCCTGGCTGTAGTGAAGAGGACCAGCGCGCCTGACACTGCAAAGAGTAATCATCTTCCGTGTAGGCACCTTCCCGAGGACTCGAAACAATTGGCACGCAGGGATGGTCAGACAGATTCAATCCAACCGGTAGGTCTACGATTTGTGGAATGCCGAGCTGACGGAGTAAATCTGTGGGTCCGACACCGGATCGCTGCAGGATCGCTGGCGAGAAGATTGCGCCTGCAGAGACAACAACCTCTCTGGAAGCATTGATCTTTGATCCTGTGGCTAGGAAGACTCCGACGGCTCGCCTGTTCGCGAAGATGATACGATCAACCATTGTATTGGTCAATATCGTAATATTGCTCTTGTGCCGGATAGGGTTAAGAAAGGTGTCAGCAGCGCTGACTCGCTGATGCCCTGTTCTGCATACAGGGGATGGCCCAGCCCCTTCGGTTCCGGTCTCATTGAGGTCAACGACTTGCTTGATACCAATCTCTGCTGTGCCCTTCAAGAAAGCACTCTGTATGCTTCCCAGTTCGTTTGAGGACGCGCGTAATATCGGATGGGGACCTTTGGTGCCTCTGTGCTCGTCGCACTCAAGTGCTTGGTACACTTTGTAGACTGATGGGAAATCCCATGCGTCATTTCCTAGCTGCACCCACTCTCTCGAATCGGCTTCGGTGCTTCTAAGAGCAGTTCCACCGTTTATGCTGCTTCCTCCTCCAACAAGTCGTGCCTGTGGTACCCGTATGTGTAGTGAGCCTGGCAAGTTCACCTTCAAATCCCAATCAATCTTAGGGTCAAAGAACTCTGACTGGCCTTGCATGGGTACCCGTTTCGAATTGCGAATTTTGGAAGGACTATCGTCGAGTGCATCTTGGTCAGGACCAGCCTCGATGAGTAGTACATTACAATCTTCGTTCTCGGCGATACGAGCAGCAAGAACGCAGCCTGCAGAACCAGCACCAATGACGATATGTGTATACTGTTGCTCTGCCATAATTGTGAATATGCCAATAAGACGGCTTCGTGTCGATTTCGGCACGCTCTAATACTGCATGTGATCATGTCATGATCTTGGCCATCCTTAAGTATTGGTACCACTAGCTCCACGGCATGTTATCCAAGGTATTTTGCGGGAATAACAATGACAGATGTGGAGATGGTGTGGAGACGGTTTGGGGATGTTGGGGATATGGGGACATGGGGAAATCGCTTAATCGCCTAATCCTTGAATTACCCCCTCATTCGACCCACTCAAGTGCGCATCAAGTCCTCGGTAGCGACCGTGGTGCTGCGATTATATGCTACCATCGGAAATTGATGTAACGCTTGAATTGCCAGGACAGTTGCTCCCTCTTGTATTGATAAGTGGCAAGATGCATCACCCTCAGACCTCCTTGCGTAGTCTCTCTTACACCACAGCGATAATCCTACAATAATCTTCCAAGCCTTTACGTCTGTGCCTCAGCTTCCATCAACTATCTCAAAATGTCACTCGTAAGTATCCTTCTCCGCCTTGAATGCATATCCTAATATACCTCTACAGTCCAATCTGGGAGGCTCAACAGCGGTGATCACTGGTGCTGCCAGAGGGCTTGGATTGAGTTTCGCAGAATCACTTGCCTCTGCCAAGTGCAATATTGCTGTTCTTGACGTCCTTGCGGAGCCTTCGCCCGCCCTTTTCGAACTCCGCTCTCGGTACAACATCAAAGTTGAATACTACAGGGTCGATATAAGCAAGCGGGATCAGGTCTACCAGGCCATCGAGCGAATCGAAGCAGAATTTGGATCTATCCATATCAATGTCAATGCTGCCGGCGTAGTGACAGATGAGCCATTCCTCACGACTTCGGATGCGAACATCAATCGGACCTTTGCCGTCAACTTCACTGGCTCCTTTCTCGTTGCTCAGGCATGTGCAAATAGCATGGTGAGAAGGTATGCAGGCGCCAGTGGTGACAAGCATGCCAGCGAGCCTACCACCGGAAGCATTGTCTTCGTTGCTTCTATTGCAACGTACATCGCTTCTTCCGCCCAGCAGATCAGCTGTTACACTGCGTCCAAGGCTGCGATCAAGGGATTGGTAAAGCCGCTTGCCATGGAATTGTCTCGATATGGCATTCGTGTCAATAGCTTGTCTCCTGGCTATATGATGACAGACATGATGAGAGGTTTGCAGGCTGAGCAACCGACTCTGGTCAAACAATTCGAGAAGGAGACCTTATTTGGTCGTATTGGCCTACCGGACGAGCTGAAAGGGGCCATGCTGTGGTTGTGTGACAGCAAGGCCAGTGGATGGTACACTGGGCAGGACATGCTCGTCGACGGCGGCGCCACTGCCTGGAAACATCCCGCATTAATAGCATAGAAAGAGTGGGGGCGTCTCTTCTTGATGAATTGATTCATAGCGGGGCCCTGCTAATACTCTCTTTCAACATATACAAGCTGCACTCCACAGCAAGCGAATCTGACTACACTCAACCACTACATGTTCCCGCTATGTAATCATCCCGCATACGCAATCTTGAACACCCAACAGTACCCCTCTTTACTCAAAACCTCCTCATCAACATGGATGGTCAACCCAGCACTGCCCATCTCCCACTCCAGCACGGGATCAGTGCCATTAACACCGCCAACTCCTAATGCAGTGACCACATCCCCTTTCAAAATCGGCACTGGCGCCGCAACAGTCAAGTTTCCGGGCGTAGGCTTTTCCAAGAACATCACATAAAAAGCGTCTCTCGTCTGCGTAAACCTGATCCCCTTATCCTCAATCTCAGTCTGCACAAACCAGTAGTCTGTTCCAAACACCGCCTCCTCATGCCTCTCGATCCATTTTCCCGCTTGTCTGAGATTCCGCGCTTCAACGTCCAATATACTGCCGTCAGCCTTGGGGCCGATGTCAAGTAGGAAATTTCCATTTTTGGAAACCATATCCACCAGACTCGTCACGATCGTGCTTGCATTCATGAAAGCTTTGGAGGAAGTGGCGCGGTTGTAGCCATAGGAGTAGGGGTCCATTCCCGAATTGCTTTCCCATTTCCTTCTCTGCGCACTACTGAAGGTGGTATACTCTGGGGTATCAAAGTCTGCTGCGTACGGGATACCGCACCGACTATTGATTGCGACTTGTCGATCCTGCGCCTTCGCGGAGTTCCACCAGGTTGAGGCGAACGAAGCGGTTGAGTTGGCGGCTCCGCAGTCGCACCACATAATGTCAGTGCTGTAATCGTGGGCTAAGATTTGCATCTGTGGTACCATGAGGTCAGCTACGTAGTCGTCTATTGGCAGACGGCCGGTGTAAGGTTCAGTGAGTCCTGTGTAGGGGTTTCGAGCAATAATGCCAGGCCAGGTAGTACTAGCATTACCAGGCAGCTGAGCAAATCCATAGGGGCCGAAATCAGGATTAAACCACTCTGGGAGGGAAAAATAGGTTCCTCGTTTGAGATGCGGTTGGTAGATTGCGGAGGCATTGAAGAGTTCACCGAGCAGATCCCGTTTGGGACCGTAGTGCAAACTGTTCCGGTGGCTGGTATTACGCGTATCGAAATTCGCAAACCCATCATGGTGTTTTGTCGTCAGCACAAAATACTTTGCGCCTGCATCGGCAAAGAGATCGACCCAGTCCTTGGGGTTGAAAGCAGACGCTGTGTATGAAGGAAAGCTGTCATCGTAGTTCCAATCGGCACCGTAAGTACGCAACCGATAGTCATAGAAATCTGATTTGTCTGCCGCGGGGTGGTGAGTGGAGTACCTGGTTGCATAAGTTTAGTATGGATAAGAAGGCTTTATGACCCAGATGTAAGATATACCACCAAAACCACTCTGCGTAGCTTTCGTAAGGCGAGGAGTTGCCCCATCCTGTAACGGAAAAGGGACCCCAGTGAATGAAGATGCCGAATTTGGCCGCGTCGAACCAGTCGGGGCTTTCGTGCAGGGAGAGCGATTCCGAGTCCGCTGTGTATTCTATCAGGCCAATGTTGAGGTTTGAGAAATGCTGGATCTGCGTCAAGGTGCCGTCGTCCAGAAGGACGCTCATGGTGCCGTTTGCTTTGCCGATGACGCCTAAGTTTACACGTTTCTGGTCGCCCGGACAGAGGCGTTTAATAAAGCCTGGGTCGATGGTCTTGACTCCTGGAGCTGTAATGGAAATGTTGAGACCTCGTCCGGAGACGCATTCAGAGCCGGAGTTGTTAATGGTGACCTCGACGATCTGCGTGCCGTTTCCGATCCATTTCTGAGTTGGTCGAACAGACTGGACAGTTACGGCATTTCCTTTCCATATCGAGATCGAAAAAATGTGTAATCTACCAGTCGTAGTGTTGGTCGTGTCTGGCAGGATAATTGAGCTGAGAGTCTTTCCCGCGTCCAAAGAGCCGGTATACTCGAAAATATGGGACGTGTTAAAATTTGTGTCATTTGCCGTATACCTGTATGGGAAGATTATTTCGCCTCTGTTGATGGTCAAGAAGGCGAACCACGGCAGACTACGAAGCTCCGAGACGGAGGTCGAGTTGTCGCTGTATACATAGGTGACATTGCCCGAGACAGTCTCTAATTCGACATCGGATGATACGAGCATTGATACAGAAAAGTATTCATCTTTCGGTACGGCTATGGTTTGAGCTTCGCAAAGGATATTGTCCGGTTTTGTCGGTCCACGGTACCCTGGAAAGTCGTAGATTATGCCTGTTTGGGATGAGGTGTATGTCCCATTCGGAGCGAGCGTAGGAGCAGGATATGATTGATTTAGTGGATCGAAATGAGCTTCGCCTGGATATGTTCCGAATCCTTTGTTGTTGAACAAGTGTTCCAGACTCAAAGGCACAGACTGATGCACTCAATCAGTATTGCACAAGTGTGAACTGTGTTGGCCAATCCATACCTTTGCTACAATAGCACGCGGAGCTATAGCACTGGCTAAAACTCGAATAGAATGCAATGCTAGACCTGTAAAGATCATCTCGAGGAGCTTCATGATGAAGGCCTCTCACGCATGGATTGACAAAGCAGGACTTGTGACCAAAAACTGTCAAGAGCCTGCAGCTCTTTTGTTTCCAGCACTTACATATCAATCATATCAAACATGTCATGGCCAACGTCACGATGCGACTCTGCCCTGGATCGTGATGCAGGTACAAGAAAGCTCCAACTACACCTGGATGAAACTGTGACATCGGCGATTGGATCTTCATGCTGGATGCGACAGCCACTTGACGATCATGTCAGTCGGCCGACCTGATATACCACCACTTGCAAGATAGGCAAGTGTGGAGAATGTAGCCGAGGAGACTTGGTATGAAAGATAAGCCGTCAATTGAGGTGGGCACAGTGGGGTTGCTAAGGAGCTGCAGCTTGGGCCACGATCACCGGCGATACGATGCCCGGGTCCGGCGTGAAGTACCTGCTCCATCGACCTGATAGCACCTGTTGCTTCGGCAAATAGAGCACAGCATATTATCTCAAGCACTGGGATGTCAAAAGTCGGGTGTCTCCACTATGTCCAAAGCTTCGAGCTCCTCAATATATAGGCGTAAGAGTTTCAAATCTATAGCTAATGGCGCGGAGATAGATGTAGATTATACAATATGCTTTCTTAATTACTAATTACATTTGCTATTATCCAGCCATTTCTAGTCTTTTTTTGGAAGGGTTTGTGAAGCATAATCTTGTTCGATATCCACAAATTGGGTAATGCGATGTACTGTTCCTGTTTGTCTTGTGTTCGCATGCACAGCCAAATCTCCACTAGGTATGGGAGTGTCAAGTCCACGACGCGTTTAGCAGCGCTATGCAACACAACTTGGTTATCGTGCAAGTTGACCAGATCGATTGTTAAGCTCGATTATGCGACCAGCCTGCACCTTCTTATCTGAGTTTGGACGCTGTGGAGATGATCGTCGGCCGAGCATACAGTATCATCACTACTGATACTTACTGACCAACATCCAGAAATGCAACGCGTGCGTATTCAAGGATCCATTCCTGATGCTACTGTATCCATGAGATGCCACTTGACAAGGTAACAGGCCCTGGAGGGCGAAATTGGCGAGCCTAAAGTCGTACTGGTTGGACAGTACGCATATCTATCTCTGAATGGCCCATTACCTACAATCCACTTTGCTGAGATCTACTCAATTTTCTTGCTGGTGTCCGTCGAAAGATGTTGTCTGCCATCTTTGTGGGTGCTTTCACGATTTTCGGCAACTCACTACTGGCATGTGCATTCAACAACCCAGAAGGAGTTGATATTTGGTGCGGCAAAGCATATAGAGCAACGCAAGTAATGTAGATTTGTGTTTTCGAGTTATGCTAATCGTGAGTAGAAATGCCTCCTTCAATCCAGGCGGATGGTTCGAAGAGCCCGAAAAGTCATCGGTACCTCTATTGAACCTAAAGATCAGGCCGCGCATGACTTTGTATCTTGACAGTGACTTAGATGGGAGCTTTCTCGTGGATGCTTCAATCTCAGACCTGGTAGGAGAGCCATACTATGGTGCAGGCAATTCGTCATACCATGGAAAGACCGACCTAGACTTGCAAATCACAATTAACAACTCGACTCGACTTCTGCTGAATAGCACATCTGTTAAAGTTGGCACAGTAGACAACGAGATAGGCTTCAGCCTGAGTCAACTGCCTGCTAGCTTGGAGCCATATAACATCACCGTGCGAGGCTCTTTGCGGTATGATAAAGGTGTTTCCTATAGGGCCACGACAGAAGTCCTCCGTCTTCCGCACAAAGCAGATGGCGGAAGTACGACAAGACTTGATAATCTCTACGGCGGGCTCTCCGTTCTCAAAAGGAATGAGACTGAGTGGTCCCTCATATTTCCTTATACTTATTACGGTAAGATTTCTCAGGTCACTACTCCTCTTCGAATGACTCACATACGGCAGTGCAATGGTCCTTGTACTGGTATGCAAACCTCTCAACACTGGATGAGTTCGCAGCGAAAGGCTACAATGTCATCCATATTGTTCCTACTGGTGATCTTGGAGACACACCATTCCCATGGGACGAGTTTGAACCATACTTGGACCGTGCTGACGAATTGGGGCTCTTCTTCCAATACGATGTCCGTTGGGACTACTCGAACCTAACAACAATGATTGACCAAGTAACACGTCTCCGCTCTCACCCCTCCATCCTTTTGTGGTATTCGGGAGACGAGCCTGACGGAAAAGGCAATCCGATCAATTCCACGGCCATCGCGTACGAGACTATCCGCTCAGTGGACCTCTACCACCCAGTGTCACTGGCTTTGAATTGCTACGACTTCTACTATCAAGACTACGCTGCAGGCGCGGAAATCATCCTCTCCGATGTCTACCCCATCAGCACCAACGCCTCATGGTCAACTGTATACGAGACCCCATGCAACAGCACCTATGGCTGCTGCGGCTGCGACGACTGCAATGGAGTATTTGAGGACATCTCAGACCGTCTTGACAACTTTGCCCACTTTGATGACGTGATCGGCTGGCCCAAGACTCATTGGGGCGCTCCACAAGCCTTTGGCAACGAGACATTCTGGACTAGGTACCCCACTGCTGCTGAGGAGGTCGTGATGACCATGTTGAGCATCAATCATGCAGCCAAGGGGATAGTCATGTGGGATTATCCCACCACAGCTGGCATCCTCGAAATCACTAATAAACTTGCTGCTGTGCTCACATCCCGGGAGATTGCGGACTTCCTCCTCGGCACGCCGTTGATGCAAGAGTTGCAAGTCGAAGGTGCAACCAGAGTGGATGCTGCCGCTTGGATTGGGCATGATGCGCTATTGTTGAGCATTGTCAATCTCAACTATGGTGACTTAAAGGGAAACATTGCGGTGCAGCTACCTTCGCATGTCCAAGCAATATCTATCTCGCAGAAGCTTTGGGGGGATATCGAGTGGACACTCAACGGCTCGGAGGTCTCAGTGACTCTTATGCCTGGTCTGGGCGTCTCGCTGCTGGTATTGGATCTGGCTTAGTCTCGTTCAGCAAATCGTGGGAGTTTCCAGTGTATCTCATGCTAGGAATCATATATCACAGAAGGCACAGCGGTATCAAATCGACAGCTCGTATGATGGGGATCACTACGAAGCTTATCAAAGATCACTCCGCATCTCTCACCAATGTGACTTGGATCTCTCGTACAGTGGGCGTTCAGGTCGAGTTCATGTATTATGTATTGGCTGGTTAATGGCTGCTTGATTATGTCTATAAATCTATAATCAACGTCGCTATTTCGAACAGTGATGGACGATCACAAGCTTAGTAGATTGATAACAAGAAGTGGAGTGTGTCAAGTGGCGCGCAACCACAACAAGCCTCTGATGTTTTCCCTACTCCCCTGAAGTGTAATGCCAGCTTTGGTGCGATCTAGCTCAAGCGTATCTAGCTTTGATGGCGTCCGCAGCTTTTTCGGCAACAGCGTACAGAGTAGCTGTCAAGTGACCACAAACCTGCATGGGAAGAACAGATGCATCTACAACGCGGACGTTGTCTGTACCGTAGACTAGCAAGTCACTGTCAACGACACCTCCGAGTTCTTGAGCCATCATAGCGGCAGTAGAGATGTAATGGTAGTTAGAGCGGTAGTTATCCTTCAGCCAGGCTGCCCACTCCGCGTCTGTTTGAGTGGAAAGGCCAGGTTTGACCTCCTCAGTGACAAAGCCGGATAGTGGAGCAGTGTTCGCAAGTTTACGACCCATGCGACTGGCTCCGACGGCTTGCTGCACATCATAGTCGATCAGAAAGTAGTTGGGGTTAATCGAAGCAGCAGCTGACGCGTTGGAGGAGGTAATATGGATGTTACCGCGAGAGAAAGGAAGAAGTCCCCAATACTCCACGGCAATAGTCCCTGTAGCACTGGGCTCAAGGAGGATCTCGGCGATTGAGATCTCGTTCTTGAAGATAAGCTCGTGCTGAAGTTTGAACATGTTGGTGGTGATGTTGACATCAATAACGCCGCCAGTGAGGTTAGCAATGGTCTCGGCATAGGCATGTAGAGATTTGGCAACGGTAGCATTGATGGATGCGGTCTGGTTGCCGTAGATGTCTCGAGCGCTGAAGTAGCCGACGAATCCACCAGCGCCGGAGAAGTTGGTATTACTGCCGTACGAAAGACCAGCGTTGGTCTGATCTTGGAGGTTCTCACCAACAAAAGGATTGTTGACCTTGACGTCAATGCCGTGCTTGTTGAGAATGCTATACGTACCAGTCAGTTATGATACACACTAGTGATGCATGACAGAAGTCCTTACGTTGGATTGCCTACGCCCGAAAGCTCAAGAATGAGAGGAGATCTGAGAGATCCTGCAGACACAATGACTTCCTTATTGGCAAGAATGGTCTGCTTGCTGCCTTTGGAGTTGGTGAAAATGACACCTCTGGCGAAAGGCTTAGCAGTGCGGTTTCCAGAGTCCCATATCATTCGCTCAGCAAAGGCATTCAAGTAGATGTCGAGGTTAGGTCTCTTGGCAACGGGGTAGTAGTAGGCCCTGGCAGCATCCTCTCGCACATTAAGCTCTCTGTTCAAAGTCTTAGGGAAGACGTTGAATCCACGCATGTTGCCTCCATTCGCCTCGGGATTGTATGGAAGTCCAACCGCTTGGTACGTGCTGTTGAGATCTTCGACGATGCTTCCATTCATGATGCCATATGGCCAGCCGACTGTAAGAGGGCCATCGTATCCATGCACCGTTGGATCGACGACAGCTCCAGCATCGGCCTGGGCTTCGGTAGGTGTTTGCAGATATTCACTCTTCTTGTAGTAAGGCAGCAAGGCATCCCAATTCCAGCCCTTGTTTCCCAAGCGCTCCCAAGCATCGATCTGAGAAGTTTCCGCGCGAAGGTATGCCATACCTAAGCACTGTTAGCAGATGGAAGTGTAAAGAGCTCTCTACAGGACCTACCGTTGATTGTGCTAGTACCGCCAAGGGCTTTGGCAGCACTCAGAGTGGCAGGTTTGCCTCCAGCGTAGGTCTGGGGAACACTTTGGTACGCCCAATCAATCTCCGTACCCAGCGCTTTTCCATATGAGTCGATACCATAGACATTGGAGTTGTTTAGGACCGAGCCACCAGCCTCGATGATTGCTACCTTAATGGTAGGGTCTTCGGAGAGACGATCAGCGATGACAAGACCAGAAGTACCACCGCCAACAACGATGAAGTCATAACGAGAATCGTGGTCTGGAGTATCTGCAGGAAACGCTGCAACAGCGCCTGAAAGGAGTGACAATAATGTCAATGAGGACTTCATCTTTGATGTAGTAATGAAGACGTGAAATCGGAGAATGGATGAAGGACTTGGCTTGTGACGAGATCGAGTCTCCACGCGGAAGGAACGATCTTCTTATACTGTTCGGAAAGATAGAATGGTTCATGCTAATTGCTCTCGAGATTGAGCCATGTTATCTGTCTTTGTCATAGTCATGCTCGTATTTAATATGGTTGAGACAAATTTGAACTATGCCTCAGGTCTACTGTATTGACGGCCAGAAATCATCAAGAAGCGTGGAAGACAAAGCATGTTAAGACGCTAAGTCTAGCAACACTTCTGTGCCAATTGATGTCTTTTTTCGGTATGACCTCGGTGGCCTGCCTTGGATAGATCAACAACGATGAAACACGACAGGGGTTCCGGCGCAGTCGAGATAAAGGGAGTTAAGAAGGAGCAGTATATGAAACGTGACGAGTATTATATGGAAAACGGACTCGCATAATGGGCGCTTTTGGCGCCGTCAAAAGACGTTGTGGAGTTGCTGTAATGCATGGCTACAATTCTGGCCGTCATCGGATATGCGGTCGCGCGTTGTTGGTAGGTCCATTGGAAAATAACGATCTACGGCATCGTATCGAACAGCATAACACCGACTACCATACCGATAGCTACTGTATGTTGGTTATGAAGCAAGGCGGCGATATTCCGAAAAGCTCGTGCTTAGCAATCTCGAGCGTGGATCGGGGTTCGCGAAGTTTCGTCATGGCAAGATGTTCGAAGAGCCCGAGCTGGCGTCCTTGGCTCAATCTATTATCCTTCCCATGGTCAGAGCGGTGTAGGAATCAAGGAAGGTCAAGATCAGATGGTCTGATAATGCGTCTAAAGAGCGCAATGTCCTGGCGGGCCTACAGTGCACAAGTATGATTGACATGAGCCAAAGACAAGTATCCAACATGGACGCTGTTTTCCATACAATCATGGTAGGGTTCAGGCAAGCAAACTTGCAAATATGCGACTTTATGGCAGGCAGCACACATGGGCAGATAGGAATGTCCGGGCGTTTTAGATTCTCCTAAGTCAGACCATGATCTCCCTCCTCACTACTGTTTCTGAGCCGTAGATGGATGCCAGCAAGAAACACTGTGGGTGCTTGCCCTGCATGCAAAGCCTAGAAGACAGGGTCGCCCTCTTGCTGATGTCGCGTGGAGTTGCTCTGGAAAGTTATCACGGGGAGGAGTCGGAGCAGGATAAAGTAGTATTAAAGTTGGATCCCTTAAGACAGGGTGTATGAGTCGAGCAGCTCTAAGAGAATCACGTTGCGATCTAGAGCAATCAATGAAGCTCTCTCCAAGACATCCGAATCATGGTCCTCCAAGCAAGCAAGCTTGACAGAATTGGGCGATATGATTTTTCGACTTCAATGTTCGACTTCACTTCAACGATGAACAGAGGTCCATTTTTGCTGGTCTGGTGGTGGCTGTGGTGGTCACAGTGAGAAAATATAAACCAACATAGACGGGCTTCTAAAAGAAATAATGGTACAACATCTATCATAGTCACCAGCTATGATGATTGAGCCACTCGGAAGACTACTTGACAGTATCAAGTTAGTTGCTATCATAATCTTGTTGCACTGAATTGCGGCGGTAGATACCATGGCTGCAGCGTATTTAGACACCACAAGTGTGTAGCGAGAATTAAAAGTTGAGCGTCAGCGCCTCAGGGGCTTTCGAATATCTGGTATAGCCGTTAAGAGCGCGTGAACCATCTTACTTGCTCATACTACTGCGTCTGCAGGATGAACGGGACATAATTTCCGGATCTACAATCTTGACATGCAGGGCTATCAACATGCGATTCACACGTGTGGGAGTGCCCATGGGGAAGATAATCACAGGCAGTTCCCTCTTATATCCCCTAAGATCAAAATAGTAGTGATCGGCGTTCTCTCTGCAGTACGAAACCAACAGTTGGTGGATTCTGGCACGACACACGGCAAATCGATCCGACAGCATTCAATGCGGAGGTAGCACGTCCGAGACCAATTGTGATGTTCTGCATGGAAAGGAGTTCGTGCGGAGTCTAGCTTTTCCTTTCTGGGCGCGGAAGCGCTTCCTCCCCGCAGTCATGGAGCCAAAATAGGTTACAAGACCTGTATAGCCTGAAAACACAGGGTATCATCTTCCATTCTCGTGTCGGATGCTGTCCTTGTCTCGCCACCTATTGCTTAGGCTCCTGAAGCTGGTGACTCTGCAATGTACCGCAATAGATGCCGGAGCACACTTGCCGAGCAATTGTTCATATATTGACTACCGCTTCACCTTCTATACTCTCCTGATTGTGTTTTTCATCTCGAAGTGGAACCCTCTGATTTGGGGCATACTGCAGTCATCCTACTGTTCAGGATCTTCTTTTCAGCCCCGAGAGCACCAAAATGTCCGATCAAAAAAAGATGGACATTGACTTTGTCGAGGGGACGAACACACACACTAAGAGAGTCAAGAATGTCGAACTTGCAGCTGCGGTTGCGCAGCAAAAGCCTTCCTTGTTTACAAAGAGAATGTTCATGGTATGTTGCATTGCTCCTTTGAATGTCGCGCCTGCTAAGAAGTCGGAAGCTGTACTACTTTCTCTTGATCGCTACGTTGAACTCTGCTATGAACGGATACGATGGATCTCTCATGTCAGGTCAGTTTCAAACGAAACAATTGCTGTTGTCATTGCTGACACAAGGTGCCCAAGGTATCAATGCCATGCCTCAGTACCGAAAATATTTCGGTTTCAGTCTGACGGAAGGAACGCCATCCACTGGTATCGTCTACGCCATCTACACCATTGGCAACATCGTTGGCTCGTTCTTCGCAGGTCCAGCTTGCGACATGTACGGTAAGTTTGGATACCTGTGCAGATAGCTGAGGAACATCTCTGACGGAGGGTTTTACCCAGGACGCCGATATGGTATGATATTCGGAGCAGCATTCATCGTTATCGGAACGATTGTTCAAGCAACATGCAATGATCTTGGAGGCTTCATGGCTGGGAGATTTCTTTTGGGCTTCGGCGTTGCGACTTCCGCAAGTGCTGGTCCCGCATACGTCTCTGAGATGGCTCATCCTGCCTATCGTGGCCCTATGGTGAGTAAAGTATGTCGGTTGTAGATGTCCTTCCCCACTTACACCTGATTAGACCGGCCTCTACAACACATTTTATTTCATGGGTCAGATTCCTGCTACTTTCATCTCTTGGGGCACAAACAAGAACTTCCCTAACAGTGACATGTCCTGGAGGATCCCTATCTGGGTTCAGATGGCCTACTCTGGCATTGTCCTGCTCAACGCATACTTTTTGCCGGAGACACCACGTTGGCTGATTGCGAACGATCGTCACGAACAAGCTCTCGATGTGATGGCCAAGTACCACGGAGAAGGAGATCCAGACTCGCCAATTGTGCAGCTCGAAATGAAAGAGATGCTGGAGTCTATCTCCATGTCAGGTTCGGACAAGCGTTGGTGGGACTACCGGGAGCTTTTCAACAGTAGAGAAGTCCGTTACAGAACATTCTTGGTCTTCCTCGTCGGTGAGTGATACCCGTAATTCAGTAACGTTCAGTGACGGATATACTGATAATATTCCAGCAATTTTTGGCCAATGGTCTGGTAACGGCGCCGTGACCTACTATTACCCTCAAATGCTTGCAGGCGCAGGAATCACCAGCACAAACACTCAATTACTGCTGAACGGATTCCAAAGCGTTGTTTCGTTCGTGGGAGCTGTTCTAGGCGCTGGTTATACTGACAAGATCGGTCGCCGCCCTGCCCTCATGTTCTCCACTACTTGCATTATCATATGCTTTTGCATCGTGACAGCTATTAATGGTCAGTGAAATAGCAATATACTTACTAACAATCAACTGACAGCCTTCGCAGCAACAAACATTTCCGAGGTCAATGGTGTTCAGGTAACAAAGTCGTCAACTGCCGCCAACGCAGAGATCGCCTTTATCTTCCTTTTCGGCTTCACATACGCGATTGGTTGGACACCTATCCAGGGAATGGTAAGACTGATAGATTGGCGAGATCAACATCGCATTGCTAACATTCAGCAGTACCCTGTCGAGTGTCTCAAATTCGAGAACAGAGCCAAGGGCATGGGCTTCTACAATTTCTGGGTCAACATCGCCTCCTTTTATAACACGTGAGTTTTTTGCATTGCATTGACACAACAATCCAAACTAACGAGACCAGATTCGTAATTGGCATTGCCTTCACCGACGCTGGGTGGAAATATTACTTCCTGTACATCTTCTGGGACTGTCTCGAGCTCGCTTGCATCTACTTTTTCTTCGTGGAGACGAGCAACCGCACGCTGGAAGAGCTCACCCAAATCTTCACTGCAAGGAAGCCTGTCAAAGCTTCGCTGCAAAAGGGTACAATTGCGGTGGCTGACGTTGGTAACGGCGAGACAGTTGTGGTGGAAAAGCAACAGGCTGAAACGAATGAGCTTGCCTGAGCTTATTTGCGTTGAGGTGCAGATTATAGAGATATAGATTCCCTTTGATAGGGAGCTGGAAGCCTTTTGCTACCAATTGATGTTTTCGTAATGCAGTTGAGCAGCACAATCTTGGAACATGGCGAAGGCACATTCTACCGTTTATCATGCAGGATATTGAGAGACTGAGGTATTCAGTTTGCATCTGTTTGCAGATATTGGATTTGTTTTTCTTCTTGAATCGAGCCGTCTCGTGGCGCTAGTAAGGGGTCGCAGACTTCCCGCGCGTTTCTCGTATTCAAGCCAATCACCCAATCTGGCTTGCGCTCTCCCAAAACGGTACAGATCAGCATAGCCAAGTACAGTAAATAGCTCAAGTTGTCTTCAGTGCTGGGATGGCTCTCACGGCTCTCTATCCTCTTCTATCACTGTACGAATCAGCTGTCTTACCATGCCGAATCACACGTTACTACCGCCAGGGCTTGGAACGCTGCAAACAAATGACAGACCAACGCTATTCTGCAGCAAATCTGTGGAGATGGTAAGCTTTTCCTGCAAACTACCCCTTTCAATGATAAGAGGTGCGGACGCCGTTTCAATGGTCTCATTTATGCTAATGGGGCACGATGGGGTTGTCACTCGATGGGTTGTTTATACTCATCCTTCGACTATAAAGGAAACGCTAAATTAGCTAGGTGAAGTCTGTTATGAAGTTCGGACTAGATAGCACTATTTTAGCTGCTATGTACAATTTGAACATTTCAGTCTAAATTCGAACTGAGGCAGTCTAAATGCCGCTTAAGTTCGACTTTATACTCATCACAATAAGGACTAATGTCTACCACTTCTAGTAGGCCGTACGGCTAGATCCTGAATCTTAGTTTCAAACGAATCGGGTGGCTTACCGGTATCCCCTTCTGAGATTTCAGTCAGATGAGACGAACTTCCGTGCCAAATTGCTCATATGGTGGCGAAGGCCTTGGCCCATCTTGGTGTGGTCGCCGTTGCAGCACAGGCAGATCTGGATCATCCTCTGTAATAGGATGGACAACGTTGAGCTGAGGACTGAGCGGCCGACCCTCCCCTACCTCCTATGCTGTGTTCTATTATAGCCTGAGCACATCGCTCATTTTTGGTAAGTATGCTCTCAGATTATCGTTGATCTCGTCTTGCGTTCATCCTCAACACTCGCTTTTTCCTTTTGTCAGTTCTTCAGTCCTTTGATCATGCATTACCTGAGGTCACCATTGGCCCGCGGCCGTGGTGTATATGCACTATGCTTTGTTCTCGCTGCCGTAGCGCTCTACTCTGTTCTTCGTGCATTCGAGTACGGACCGCAACTATCAGATGTCCAAGATTTCGCACAACGGACATTTGCCGACCATCCTATCGAGTATCTGGCTAGGAAGTCGCTAGCAGAATGGGAAGGCATGGTCGAGCACCAATCCAACGATTTGATCACTGCTATTGAGGAGTACCGTCGCCGCTACCGTAGGAACCCGCCTCCCGGATTCGATAAGTGGTTTGCTTATGCTCGACAACACGGGTCCCTGATCATCGATGAGTTCGACGATATCTACGAGATGCTAGAGCAGTTTTGGGGTGCCAGCCCTACAGTCTTGCGCAAGGCTGTCAACTATGTCACCGACGACCAACCTGATGCCATTGGATACATTACGTTGAAAGACGGACATGTCACCAAGAACAAGACAGGCTGGATTCATGATGGCTTCTTCGGTCTCCTCGAACCAGTCCAAGACCAGCTTCCGGACATGCGAATGATGGTCAGCGGTGCTGATGAACCCATAGTGCTCCGATCAGAGGCCGACCCGGGTATCAGCGACAGTGGCGCGGTCAAGAGCCGCAGTCGCAACGCACTCACCTGGGATGACATCCAAAAGCCTTGCTCTTTCCCTCGAAACTGGCACCACCCTGAGAAACCTGAGTGGAGAGCGAAGATTGAAGAAGTATCGCCTCCCCTGCTCATGGACCTACCATTTGTTACCAATAAATACGATGAGATGAATCTCTGCAAGCATCCCGAATACGACAAGATGCATGATCTCGGACGGTCATGCCAGGATGACAAGACCCAGTTATACGATGGATTGATCCCCGTATTCTCTCAAGCAGCACCATCGACATATTCCGACATTTACTTTCCTACCTCTCAATATTGGGGCGAGGGCCAGCTGCCTCAGCACGACACGATTGCATGGGAAGACAAGAAGAACGCACTTTACTGGAAGGGCTCTACAACCGGAGGATGGGCCCTAGAAAGCAACAACTTCCACTACTTCCTACGCCACAGATTCGTTGAATTCGTGCAAGGCCTGTCAAATCCCACATACAAACTCCTCAAACAATCGCGCCTCGGCTTCTGGACAAAGACAAGCACACAACAGCTGCCAGAAGACTCGTACAACGTCCACTTCTCCGCTATCATCCAATGCAAGCCCGAAGCTGTCTGTAAAAAGGAGGCCGCATACTTCAAGGTGGGCGCCTATGGCCCCAAGAACGAGTCCTCGGGCTACCGCTTCATCATGGACATCGATGGCAACACCTTTGCCAACCGCTTCTACCGCTCGCTCAGCTCCCGCAGTGTTATCATCAAGCAGACCGGCTTCCAAGAATGGCACGACGAGCGCCTCTTCCCGTGGGTGCACTACGTTCCTCTCAGCATCTCCAACGAGGAGTTGCCCGAGATTATGCGCTACATGTCCGAAACCGAGCCTGGTCAAAAACTGGCGCAAGAGATTGCAGAGCGCACACGAGGCTGGACGGCCAGAGTGTTAAGGAAGGTCGATGCCTCTATATTCACGTATAGGCTTGTTCTGGAGTATGCCAGACTGTTGCGCGATGACAGAGATGAGATCTCTGCTATACGACCTGATCAATGAGGGATTGGCACACTGTGTCACGCATATACAATTGTTCATTTCCTGTTAGATAATTAATCATATTTTAGCCATTGATTCCCATGCTATGTACACGAATTGAAGAAAGAAAACATTCAAAAATCAATTTCATGACAACCTTTCCATTTCAGACCAGGCATGCGACCCCGCCAGAATACAAGAAAGTAATGTTTGGGCTCCCATGTCCCCCTTTCCCTTTGCAATCAGAGTTTTATCTTAGATTCAACTGTTTGTGCTTTAATTTCCAAACACGTTGAGAATCAAGCACATGCATATGTGCAGCCGAGGGGGGGCTAATCTTCTCAGATAAGGTTGTTTGGTGGTACGAGATACTTATACGAGCCCCTGCGTCAGTCGAACTGCCATGTATAAGCCACTTTCCAACGCCATCAACCGAGAGGCTGGATCGGTCTAATTTTCCCCATAAAAATTTGTGCAATTGAATTTATGTGTTCGATAGATCTCGCGTAGTTCATTTGTTTACTAACACTTTGTCGTGAATGAGCGATAGATGGTGATATATTTCATCTGGCCGCTCTGTGTACAAAGCATGTACATCAGTCCCATGTCTCATCTCAATGTTGACGTTCAACCCGCTCTACATCATTGCTTTCGACGAAATGTCACGCATAGACGTCCAATATACTTTTCCACTCGTAGCCGAGCATGAAAGGGAGTAAGCATACCTTATTTGATGACTGTGCGGATAACGACAGAGCTATAGGGGCGGATTGTGGATACTTTGTGGTAGGCTTGCAGGGACTCTAGCATCGAGTCAGCCAAGACGGAGCTGTCTCCTTTCAATGCTGCAAGATTCGGCGGGCGAGATCATGGTTGTTATTGATCCTTCAGGTGGCCTGTGTGCCATGGCAATGCGAGTCATGGTTCAAGCACAGGTAAGATAAGACAAGGTAAGGTGAGAATCAGCAGTCCCAAAAGTCGTACTCTCTTCCAAGGCAAGCGCTCATGTCGTTCCTTGAGCTCCGAATTGTCTGATGTCACGTTTTTTTCACAGCGCCAGGTGAATTTGTAAGTGTACGACAAGTAATTATTGCCACGAGATCATCAGATTGGTACATTGGACTTTGTACAAGGGTATATGAGGAGCTAACGGTTTGGGAGCCATTCCAATTCACGTTACCTCTGGTCATCCCAACAACTGATATCACATAGGCGCTATATCTATATTTGCCACTGTATATACTTGCCACTTTATACGATTGATATCTCCCATGATTTATGACACTTTCAACACAATCGACCAATGGAGCACTTTGACCAATGGACATTGTATCCAGAAGCCGCTCGAGCATGTGTAAGGACTGTTATAACAATCGACGATACTTCCATGCATCGGGTCTTGACATGTGAAAAAGCAGTAAGCACGACATCAGGCATGCAATCAATTCCATATCACGATTTCATTACCTCGCAGCCTACGAGTCAGAACATTGCGAGGCCGGATGCAATTGATGGAATCCGTATCATGCAAGGACGACCACCACACGTCTGAGTGACAGGCGGTGAAACGCTGTAGTGATAAGCGCTGCAACGAGAATGCAAGACTGCATCTGCGACAGTTCCACTGGAATGAACAGGATATTTTGACATCCCAGTACGGGCTCAACTGTTTGACCCGTGGATTTCATAGGACACAGATAGTGAGAAATTCAGTCTTCTACCATAGGCACGACAGGCACACCACCATGACCACTTGCTCGGGCTCAACTTCCAATACGCCAAGCGAATTGTTTCTCACATGCGACAAGCAGAAACTTGGCTGGTTCGAAATGTCGTCGCTTCAGTTGCCGCAAGATTGTCGCAACACAACTCATGCTGGGAATCGAGGCTTTTGTAAATAGTAAACTTTATATGAGTGATATCATTCTTACCTTGCCACGATTGCTACAAGGTGATGAAAGGGTACAGGGAACTTTAGGTGAAGATCATTTGAAAAGATGTGCGGGGTAAAGGTCGGGGTGAATTTGGGCGACGATGATTCGGCAATGGTCAGCGGACTTTAACGGGCGTAGGGATTAGACGTCTTCGGGCGACATCGGAGCAGTCTCGAAGGGCCTTTACGACTGGATTTTGTTAGAGTTGGCCGCCTTCCGAACTCTTGGCTCGAATAATTGTACATGTCCGCACACGCTACATTGTGAGTCAAACGACGTCCTCTATAGCGCGGATCTCTCTTAGAGTCACTGAGAGTCTTTCTTACACCTTTCCTTGTCTTTTGATACCCATTGAGCTTCCCTTTTGTCTGTCACACCCCTTTGACTCAACATGATGCACTCCCAGGCCCCAAAGCGGGCTCTGCAATGCGCCGCTCGCGCTCGCACCTTTTCCACGTCGGCCAGAGTCGCCTCGGTGTCGCCATACCGCGCCACAAAGAGCTCGACCGTCGTCGAGACTAAGAAGAGAGACCAAAGCACAGCTGCTGCTCCTGCAGCACAAAGGGCCACCCCCAGCCCAGCCTTTAACAGGCAAGACACCAGCTTCAAGGATGTCCAGCCTCTGCACCCGTACAGACAGCCCGAGTTGGACCACTCATTCGTGGGAATGACCGGTGGCGAGATCTTCCACGAGATGATGCTTAGACACGGTGTGAAGCACGTCTGTACGTTGAATTGTGAATTTATTTGATCTAATGTGTGGCGACTGACGAAATGTTGCAGTTGGTTACCCAGGAGGAGCTATCCTCCCTGTCTTTGACGCTATTTACAACTCAGATTCCTTCGACTTCATCCTCCCGCGACACGAACAGGGTGCAGGCCACATGGCCGAGGGCTACGCTCGTGCTTCTGGCAAGCCGGGTGTTGTCCTCGTCACCTCTGGCCCTGGCGCCACTAACGTTATTACGCCCATGCAGGACGCCCTCATGGACGGCACCCCCATGGTCGTGTTCTGCGGCCAGGTTCCTACCACCTCCATTGGTTCTGATGCCTTCCAGGAAGCCGATGTTATTGGCATCTCAAGAGCCTGCACAAAGTGGAACGTCATGGTCAAGAACATTGCCGAGCTTCCTCGACGGATACACGAGGCCTTTGAGATTGCCACCTCTGGCCGCCCTGGACCCGTCCTCGTTGACCTTCCTAAGGATGTTACTGGTGCCGTTCTGTCTCGCGCCATTCCCAGGCTAAATAGCGCTTTCCCCACCCACCCCAGCGCTGCCACCATCGCCGCACGCGACGCCAGCAAGAAGCAGCTCGAGGTTGCCATTGAGAGATCCGCAGACCTCATTAACATGGCCAAGAAGCCCGTCGTTTATGCTGGAGCGGGTGTTTTGGGCCACCCTGACGGCCCCAAGCTCCTCAAGGAGCTCTCCGAGAAGGCTCAAATTCCTGTCACCACCACCCTACAAGGACTTGGTGGATACGATGAGTTAGACCCCAAGGCTCTCCACATGTTGGGCATGCACGGTTCCGCATTTGCCAACATGGCAATTCAAGAGGCTGATCTTGTCATTGCTCTTGGCGCTCGTTTCGATGACCGTATTACTGGTCACGTCCCTCGTTTCGCTCCTCAGGCTCGCCTGGCCGCCGCTGAGGGCCGTGGTGGCATCATCCACTTTGACATCATGCCAAAGAACATCAACAAGGTCGTACAAGCTACAGAGGCCGTCGAGGGAGATGTCACTCAAAACCTTCGCATTATGCTTCCAAAGATCAAGAACGTTTCCGAGTCAGAGCGTAAGCCTTGGTTCGACCAGATCAACGACTGGAAGAAGCGTTTCCCCTGGGCCTACGAGAAGGAGTCTGGCCCCGACTCTTTGATCAAGCCTCAGACCGTCATCTCTATGCTTTCTGATCTTACCGCTGACCGCAAGGACAAGACCATTGTCGCTACCGGTGTTGGTCAACATCAAATGTGGACTGCTCAGCACTTCCGCTGGAGACACCCTCGTACCATGATCACCTCCGGAGGTCTTGGCACCATGGGCTTCGGTCTTCCTGCCGCCATTGGTGCTAAGGTTGCCGCCCCTGACAACCTCGTCGTTGACATTGACGGCGACGCATCCTTCTCTATGACTTTGACTGAGCTCTCGACCGCTGCCGAGTTCAACATTGGCGTCAAGATTATTATCCTCAACAACGAGGAGCAGGGTATGGTCACTCAATGGCAATCCCTCTTCTACAACGACCGCTTCGCACACACTCACCAACGCAACGCCGACTTTGTCAAGCTCAGTGATGCCATGGGTGTCCAGGCCCGCAGAGTCACCAAGATTGACGACCTCAAGGACAGCTTGAAGTGGTTGATTGACGAGTCTGGCGATGGTCCTGCTCTCCTCGAGGTTGTCACCGACCAGAAGATTCCCGTCTTGCCTATGGTTCCTGGCGGCAGTGCTCTCCACGAGTTCCTCGTATACGACGAAGGTATGTCAAATCACTCACTCTCTAATGCTCCGAGAGTCAGATACTAATCCATATTACAGCCAAGGAGAAGGAGCGCAGACAAAGGACCAAGGAAAGAAGCGGCCGATAGATTATGTCATCGAGTCACGACTTCTTCTTCATCACTTTCCATCTGTGTAAATTTACCTCTGATCTCTTAATGCATTCGAAGCGGAACGGCAGGGCGTTTTGTTGTTGACGTTCTTTGTCTCTTCCTACTGGTACCCTAGCGGATTGATTTCAAAAGCACCAAAGAAAATTCAGATACGCAGGCAAAATCCGTACTGCGTACGAGACTTGCACTACCAAACCAAAACTCATTCTATTATCATCAAGCAAAAGAGTGCTTCCCATTTGAGTTGAGTCCAGGAGAGCGGTTGGCATGATTATGTTGTGGATTTATCTTACCCATGTTTTTCGCACAAGCGCTGAGCGGAAGAAACAAGGAAAAGTTTTGGCTGAGTTTCGGTTTCTTTTTTCTTTTGGGTGGCATATGATATGTTTCTGAATATGAATGCGATATCCTTTGCTGTACCCACTGTCGACTTCACTTTTTACGCTGTGTGCTCTTTCCTCCCAACCTTGTCACCATGCTTTGAAATGGAACCGGATTCGGTGAACAAACAGCCTATGTCACCAATTCATCACGAGCAAATTTCCCTCATTGAAACCAGCTTGCTGCTGCAGGTGAAAGACCATAAAACCAGGGTTACACCTCATACGACGTTTCTCCTTCATCTGCTCCGGCTACTAATACTGAAGACGTTTGGGCTGATGAGCTTGTTCGAAGCTCAAGAGACACTCGTTGGACATGACCATTCAAAGTATAACCTACGTAGAAACGTCCTGCAGCTGCGTCCCCGTTCTGACAGCCCACCTGATTCCGCCATTACAACGATTCTAGTCTGAAAAGACCCCATTAAGAATATCGACCACGTCAGGAGCTCCCAGAAACTTTCATTTCAGAAAGAGAGTCATTATATCATCATAAGTCTTACCTTAATCAAAGTTGTCACACAACTCATGCACCTATTCCCTACACACGTGTCCACTGCAGCATTAATTGGTTGCCCCTGGGTCTACCAATGAAACCCTCACTCTGCACCATATCCGGCTCTCCAACGACAGTGCTCGTGAAGTTGCTATACAGCCCCGCAACCATATTTTTCATATCTGCACACACGTCAGTACCCCTTCCCACACGTTCCAAGACAAGAGGAAAGAAGACTCACGACTAGTGGCGATATGCTGCCCAACGCACATCCTTCCGCCACTTCCCCACGCCCAGAACCACCGCTTCATTTCTGTCAGTTCTTTCGGTGTGGCATTCAACCATCTTTCTGGCTTCCAGACTTCTGGTTCAGGAAAGACGCCCTCGTTGCGGTGAAGTGAGTATGATGCCGCATGCACGCACACGCCGCCGGGGATGTTATCGTATCCGGCTAGTGAACAGCCACCTGCAGGCGTGAGTCTAGGTTGATGACCGGGTGTCGGAGACCACAGGCGGAGAGACTCCTGGAGGATAGCATCGAGGAGGGGTAGCGCATCTACCGCTTTGGGATCGGGCAGTTGAGTCAGCTTGTTCACGGGATCGTAGGCCATGGAAGGAGAAAGGGTGATTAGTTCTTTGCGGAGGGCAGCTTGGAGGGTAGGGCGGAGGGACAATTCGTAAAGGAGGTAGGTAACGAGGATACCGCTGGTTTCGTGGGCGGCGGCGTCGTGGTCAAACATCTCCGAGGCGATTTCGAGACGGTTGGGGTAAGCCTGAGAGAGGAAACCAGTGTCTGCGTTAGAGAGCTTGTTCATGACTGCGTAATGGTGTGCGAAGGAGATTGGTCTGTCTCCAATCGATAGTGCACTGTCTTGCTTGACTAAGGCTTCTGCTCTATCGCATATATCAAGGTGCCAGTTTCCGAGTGCTTCAAGAGCTTGATCGGACGACTGTGGAATAAGCCAGATGCCGACTTTACGAAGCCAGGCAATGAGTTTAGGGTGATAGTCAGACCAGTACGCCCATCCTCGGGGATGGGTGAATTGGTCAAGGTACCATTTTCGATCTGCTTCGTTTTGGATGAAGTTGGTGCCAAGCAAGTGTCCGAATTGGAAGAGCGTGAAGGCGTCCATAAAGAAACCGTAGCTTAATGAGCACATGTCCAATGGGAGATTATTACGAGCACTCCTCTCGATCAGAGGTAGCAGTCTGTCTACAAGAGCAGTTTTTGTTGCCTCTCGCATGGAAAGGTCGGAGAGGATATTTGACTTGGAGTACAGATGAGAGAACATCCTCTTTCGGGTGGAGTGGGATTTGTTGTCTTTCATTGCGAACATGGGATCTGTCCTTGACAACAGGCTCAATACACGAGTCCTGCGAGTGGCTTGACGTGACTTACTCGAACATGGTGAAGCGTCTGCTGTACCACTCGTTCTTCTCGAACCCACCCTGGTAGATTATTCGTAGGCCACCCTCATAGCAGTTTACGCTCAGCTCATTTGGAGCAATGCGAATGATTGGACCCTTTTGCTTGTGTAATTCATAAGTGGTCTTGTTTTCTTGGTCCGTATAACGGATGTAATGTAGCCATAATGAATTGAAACGTGTCGTAAAATTTGCAGCCGGTATCTTAGCCAATGGGGAGAGGAAAGCAGGATAGATAAAGTACTTATAAACCAGTAAATAGACCGCAGCTAAAGCAGCAACAGCAGGTAGATTAGTGACACCCATCACGACTCTACGTGGTCAGTATTGGACTTGATTGTGTGAATGAAGTTTGGTAATATAGAGAAACAGTCTGCTCTCGTATGTAGTCAGCTCAAGCTTTAAGCTATCGAGTCCCGACGCCTAGAAGGAAGCCACTGAGGGGATCGCATGCAAGATAATGCACTGATAACATCATGCAACTTTATATTGGATGATCGGAGAGATTGGGAAGGATGACAGGACATAGGAAAGCTTGGGCGCCTAAGATGACCGCAGCTGTCGGCGTCACATCCTGGATTAGCTTTGCAAGAGAATCAGGATTGTCAAGACGAGCACCGATTTTGAGATAAGCATGATTTTCCCCTACGATGATAACTGGAAACCTTGGATCTGCCTTTGCGCATATCCTTGTTGAACCTCGGGATGCATAGCTGCCCGATCAGGTTTTAGCCATCAGCGCGCAATTTATGTCGCTGATGGGTAAGCATTCCAATATGGACGTCCTACAATAATCTAGCAGTGCCGTCTGATAGGATCGACAAGTATTGTCAAAAACATGCTTTGTAAATAACCAAAAGAAGCATGCGCAAGAGGCAAGATGTTTATGAAAAAACCGGAATTGATGCGGCTTCAGCTCTGAGCTTATATCAGCAAGGTATGTAACTGCGCGTGGGTAAATATACTACGACTTCGCAGCAGGAGTGCTCAGGTACTTGGTCTTTGCACTCGATTTCCCACTGACCTACAAGGATACCACCATAAAGCTCCGTATCAAAGAACTGATACGCCAAAAAATGTATGTGGTTCGGCTCGATTAGGTGTCTACTTCCAAAAGCGATTCGCTCATTCTGCATGAGACCCGGACATGAAGTTCGACGAGCTCAAGCACAATAGCCATTCAGAGCAGAGATAGCGGAGCCCGAGTTGCATCAAAGGTCATGCTTATATCACCGGAATTGGAAGATCCACCCGAGGGCTCATCTATCATGAGAACAACCACCTCATATCTAACCTTGCTTGAACAAGGCACCATAAGCACTTAACGCAGGCGCTCCACCAAGATGCGCATACAGCACTTTTGAGCCTTCGGGAAACTCCCCATTCCTAACCATATGAATCATGCCAGCCATAGACTTGCCCTCATACACCGGATCGGTAAGCATACCCTCCGTCCGAGCACACAATCTAATCGCCTCCATAGTGCCCTCGTTAGGGAGGCCATACTCGGGCCCACCAAACCGATCATCAACAATCACATCTTTCTCCTCAATCTCCTTGCCCAGCTCCACCAGCTCCGCCGTACTCCTCGCGATCCTAAGAATCTGCTCGCGAGTCTGCTGCGGCTTAGCAGACGCATCAATACCAATGACTTTGTCTCCTCGCCCATCTGCCGCGAATCCCACAACCATACCCGCCTGCGTACTGCCAGTGACTGCGCAAACGACAATGTAGTCGAACTTGAAGCCCATTTTCTTTTCCTGCTGCATAACCTCCTCCGCGAACCCTACGAAGCCCAGTCCGCCACGGGGGTGCTCGGAGCATCCCGCAGGGATAGGGTAGGGCTTCCCGCCCGCCTTTTTGACGTCGTCCATAGCCTGCTCCCAAGACGGTCGAATGCCGATATCGAAGCCCGCTTCATTGAGTCGAACATCAGCGCCCATGATGCGACTGAGTTCGATGTTGCCGACGCGGTCATATACGGAGTCATGATAATTGACCCAAGCTTCCTGCACAAGCACGCATTTCATGCCCAGCTTCGCGGCCACAGCGGCGACTTGGCGCGTCTGGTTGCTCTGCACGCCGCCGACTGTGACGAGGGTGTCGTAGCCGCCGGCAATGGCTTCCGGGATGACATATTCGAGCTTGCGGGTCTTGTTGCCTCCAAAGGCGAGGCCAGAGTTGCAGTCTTCGCGTTTAGCGTAGAGGTCGACTTTGCCGCCTAGTTCTTTGGAGAGACGGTCGAGTTTCTGGATTGGGGTGGGGCCGAGGAAGGTGAGTTGTTCTTTGGGGAATTTGTCTAGGAGACCCATGATTGGTGGTCTTTATTTGTGAGGAGAATAGGGAGGTAGACGGAGGAAAGTGGTCGGGGAGAAGAAGATGGTAGTGGGAGAAAGTAAGAGACGTGTTGAACTGAAAGAAGAAAAGGGTCGTTCTTTGACCTACTTATTGCTGGACTGGACACTGGCTGTAGTCAACATGTACGAATATGTTTTACACTTTTCGCCTATCGTCCATTGCCCGGGGCGTGTTCGCATATCATCGGCCCGTCCGATAACGGAGATCGATAGCGGTATAGACTTTCAAGAGGTTGTGATGCAGTGGTCCAAGGGTGCTTGGATTATACATACAATGAAACGCGCTCATCAATCTACATCCAGTGTCCAACATACGCAGAATATTTTGATCCATTTCTGAGCCCAAATCAGTGCATAAAGAAATGTAGAAAGAACATCTCCAGATGACTTTTCCAATCAACAAAAAACATTATCCCCACCCCACCACGCCCACTTAGCGCGGGGGGTGATCCACCGGCCAAAAATCAATGCCCGACATCAGCTCACCAAGTCCACCCGGTGAAGACTTGGCTAGTGATTCATTCCAACGCGACACCCCATGCAGTCCGACTCGGAAATGTCCACGAAGCGAAATCTACTAGTCTGTCTAGACGCATTTGGGACTATCTTCACGCCCCGAGCGCCCATAGCTGCGCAGTATGGCGGCGTGGCGCGATCTCTTGGTGTCAAGATTGATGACGAGCAGGTGATGAAGGGGTTCAAGAATGGTATGTCCACGTAGCGTGACAGTGTATCACAGCAATCGTACACCAGTGCCATGGTGGTACACTTGTGTTATGTAGGCTGAGAAAACATCCGTAGCATTCAAAGAAGAATCGAAATTGCATCCCAATTTTGGCAAAGCCGTCGGACTAGGCGCTAACAAATGGTGGACGAATGTAAGCACGAGTATTCTCCATCCTACCATTTTCTTCGGGACGTCGTCAGAATCAAGATTAAGACATTACTTTGCAAAAATATAAGAAGCACTTTCACAGAGACCAGAGCAGCTCACATACGCCACCCTAACCAGGTAATCACCAAAACCTTCTCCCCCTACCACCCTGGACCCCTACCTTCCGCTCTAGCTACCACCCTAATCGACCGCTTCAACTGCAAAGACGGGTACAGAATCTTCCCCGACGCCCTTTCCTACCTCAAACAACTCTCCAGCTCGCCCCATCGCCAGCCCACCTCCCCACACCGTCTGGTCGTGGGTGTAATCACGAATTCGGATGATCGCGTACCAGATGTATTGACGTCTCTCGGTCTTCGCGTGAGCCACCTCCGGCATGGACCGGTGGTTACAGCGGATAAAGTGGATGGGAAGGGTGTGCAGGATATTGATTTCGTGATCATAAGCTATGATGTGGGCGTTGAGAAGCCGGATTGTGGTATCTTTGCTGCGGCGACGGATATGCTGGATGCTATGCTTGTTGCGGAAGGCCATGAGAAAGGTTATGAGAGGGCCGAGTGGGATTTGGTGTATATTGGGGATGAAATGGAAAAGGATGGTCGAGGGGCGACCGAGGCGGGGTGGGGTGCGGTTGTTGTAGATAGGGAAGTGGTGGAGGGAGTCGCTGGGGAGGATAGCATGTCAGGAGTGAGCTATAAGCGATTGGTCGGGGGAAAAGAGGTGGATGTTGTATCGGATTTCACAGCGCTGACGAATCTGAAGGCGCGGTATCCAATGCTTTTAGGGTAAAGAGGAAAGAGCAGATGAATTGTGAGATGACTGACTGTTAAACTGAAGGAAGATTGTGCAGTCTCCAAATCTGAGCTCGAGTGTGTTTACAGCACTAAGCATGGCATTTGCTGCTCATTATTCAACCACGTGCCATCGTCAACTACCGTTGACAGCGGACCAGCACGCAGCACAATCGCGAGTCTTTCCCCAACAAGGCTGTTGCTACGTTTTCAGGTCTTCCAAGGCATCCCGCATTCTCCAAACCATCCTCGCAAAATCGGCCTCTCCCAACAGTGCCATCAGCTCCGCCTCGTCTGCGGTCCAGCCTTCCCTGGCGTCATTCCGCTCTATACCCTCCATTTCGACACAGTAGCGTTCTGTGAGTGATATGATGCTGTGTCGTGGACCTTTGCCTGGTGTAGAAGTCGAAGATGGCATGTGGGAGGCAGAAACATATCACCGGAAGGTTGAGCGCTGAGGGTTTCGCGGGTTAGTATGTCGTACGCTGAGATCATGCAGTTGTTGTGACTCGGTGCTGCCTGTGGGATGTGGACGGAAATGAGATCTGATGAAGGACATGCTGGGCTGCCTCATCTCGGTTGCCTCGCGGGTACTGCAGTCGCAACATTAGATTGGACCTCTCGGTGGTAGTGGTGTTCGCACTGAAGTCGAGGAGACGAAGAGGCTCGCTGATAGTCATGTTCGCTTGTTATCTGTGATATCCTGTGATGTTGCTCTGCGATGTTGAGTAATTATTATACGCAAATTTCCCATTTACCTGGAAATGTGCCGAATCCTATCTCACAAGACAAACTGGTCTTGGACTACTTTGCACATGCTGTCTTATCATTCAGTCATAAGTCATGAGTGTTATATATGTCTTGTTAGAATCTGTGAAATAAGCTTGGTGTTACAATCACTGGTTGGCTATGTAGCAAACAATGGGAAATTTCATCAAAGTCAATCAGGCTCAGTCTGTGATGATCCTGTCGTGCCAAGGATAAGACTGGTGCTACCGTCACCATACTCAATGACACAAGTTCAAAATGTCGTTCCTTGTCTTTGTGTGCGCCCCACGTTCAACCAAAACTTGCATTCTCGTGTTCGTCCCAGACACGCGAGTACTGGAAAAACACGCTCGGTTTTGAACATCATGGAACTAATCCAAAGCATACTCTAGAGATGCTCAAAAAAGTATGAAATGGAGTTTAGTCCGGGCGGGAACCATGAACTCGCAGCCTTGTTCATATCAACAACTTCTCTCCAACAAGTCCTGATCCCCTTCTTCAGGATATGCTCTCTTGCGTGTATTTCTTCCTCCTCACCACACGCAGTCTTCCCATCCCCTAATGTGTCTCCGAAAAAAACTTCATTCCCCCTCCATGAGCCTCCGGTTCAGCAGACCATGCTGACTTGCCATCACAGATACATTCCACATCTTCAAGCCACCACCCCTTGCATCCATAGAAGTCCCGACAGGAGTAGAACTTGAGCAATCCCAGTGGTTTGCTGGCATCGTCGTCGAAACAGAAGACAAAGTGTGCGACTCTGATGTTGTGAAAGCAATATTCGGTCCCCATGTCATGCTACACCTAGACAGGCTCCCAAAAGTTCTCAATTCAGCTCTGCCTTGATTGGACTGGCAATCTTTGGTGTCTGTATCAAAGTGGCGTCACATGTGTAGTTCTCGTCCAAGACCAAGCATGGTTAGCGTGGTTGATTACAGAAAATTTGAGCGTATGATGATGATGATGATGGAATAAGATCTTATCTCACTTCTTCGCCGGAACGTTGAGAGTGGCATAAGGAAGAATATTGAAAGAGGACGAGCTGGCATGAGAGTTTCGTTCAGAATAAATGGTCTCGTTGGAGAAGGGTTGGACGCGGTTTCAGCGTTCGCAATACCGCCTGCTAAGTCCGAGAAATGGTCATGAGGATTGGCTGCTCAGAAGATTCGGATGTGTTATGCACCTTTCTTGGCATTTTGTGGAATAATTAAAGGTATGGCTATGTTGTCCTATCCCTCATCCTATCCTCGTCTTATTCTCTTCTGATGCGCTCAGCTCAGGCTTTAGTAGTAGTGTATTCCCACCTCCTCTTCCCTCCCGCTCAACCAGCTAATCTCACTCCAGCCCAGTAGATCCGAACCAATTCACTCGAAGAATGTCTTGTCTACCCAACCCAAGCCGAACCGAAACTTTCCTGCCAAGAACCTTCTCCCATTGGGCCTGCCGGAGTGAGCCTGTTATCCTTTTAGACCAGCCAGCCAGCCTTGCATGGTAGCTTCCCTACCTCGGCACCATCTTTCCGACAATGACAAAGGGAAAAAAGAGAGAGGAGTGACGATAAAAAAAAGAAAATTAAGGGCCTTGCAGGATATCGTTTGCTTTGCTTCCCGTGAACAACGGGAGAATGTAGGAGAAAATCAACGCCATTGAGATGGGGAAAAACAGCCACGGGTGCTTCTTTAGGGACCTCGACATTCCCCTGCCCATCAACCCCTTTGTGTCCCAGAGATGGGAAAGGAAAGAGTAAAAAAACCCTCCAACGACGAGTCCCAAGAAGTGAGGACGCTTGGTCCCTTCGGTTAAAGACTTTGACACATCTTCAAGACAACTGAAGACTAAGAGATAATTTATTGGAGAAAGAGATACACGAGACAAGGAATCTGAGGGAGGATAGCCTGCAGCATTGTGATGGAAGTGTTGCGATTTTTGCCATTGAGCAAGACTCAATCTGATTATGGTTGCGGATACGGCAGAAGTGGTGATGTGCAGAGCCACCGCCCCGCAAGCGCGTATTGTATACCACGAGAAGGTCAGATACCCATGTCAAGACGCCATTCTTGATCAAATGCAGAGGCCAAGAGTCTACGCCATCACAACTCCTCGTCCTCGTCTGGCAAGGCGGTGGCTGCCGCAATAGTCTGCCTGTTGGCTTCCGTCATAGATTGTGTACCATTGCCAGCAGATTGGACGCCAGCAAAGATGGCACCCGGTAGCTCAAGACCTTTGGCGGCTAGAGCGGTGGCGTTGGAGGCGGAGGTACCTTCACTGGCTTGCATGAGTCCTTCGAAACCTTGGCCACTAGCTCTATGTTTCTTGAAGGGGCTCGCGATTGCCGATTCGGGATTGTCGATGCCGAGGAGGTCTGGCTTGTCATTGGGTGTACCGGCCGTGGCAGCAGCAGAGTTGGGAGTATCTGTGCCGGCAGTGGAGGGTGATTCGCCCGAGGTGGAGTTTGAGAGGCCAGACTTTGGGTGAGCGGGTGACTTGAAGGGATGTGAGTTGGCAAGATTGGTGTCATTGGAGTGCTGACGCTTGAGCTTTGGGGGAGCTTTAGTTGATGTGGTACAGACAAAAGATATAGCAGGACTCACCTTGATTTTCCTCACACCTTCAGAGACCTCCTCCTGCCTCTTGACCTCATCCTCACTCATGTCATCTGCAGCCACATCACCAGCTTTCTCTTCATCGTTGTCCATGTTTTCATGTAAGATTTCGTTATCATCATCGTCATCGCTGTCCATAGCATCGTCGTCGCCTTTGCTGCCCTTGCGGGGAGTGGCGTTTGTGTCGCGGTATGAGGAAAAGCCCTTGGTGCCGGTATTTTTGAGTGGACCGAGTTTGGAAAAGTCGGTTGTGACCGACTTTCGCTTTGCAGTAGATGGTGTAACGATTTTGACGTCGTCAGGGGTGGAGAGGATTCCCATCTTCTGAAGCTGTTTCTCGCCCCGATAGAAGAAGGTGAAGACGGCAAAAGGTTGGTCGGGAGGATCTAGGCCAGTGACGGTCTGTGTGGAGATGCTCTTGGGGTCGAGCGATTTGGGCTTTGCGAATGAAGTGGTGTGATCGACATCCTCACCAGCATCCGTCTGGCCTGAACCGTCAACACCTTCATCGTCGTGGACGTCAAACTGCGGACTGTACTCTCCACGCTTGATCTCGCCTGAAGCCAGAACACGGAAGAGAGCGACCTTGATCTGACCGCTTGCCTCAGGCTCTGGCGGTTCATCGTCGGACGAGTCGTCGGAGAGAAGTGGGTCGTCACTGATGACAGGTTCGACGGGGGACGAGGCGTTTCCACCGTAGCGTAAAACACCGTTGCGGTCAAGGGTAGGTCTGCTGCGCTGTCCCATGGAGTCGTCGTCACTGTCCATCTCCTCCAACTTGATGCGTCTCTTTTGCTCGAGCTTCTTCTGTCTGCGCTCAATCTTCCTCGCCTTGTCGGCACCGGCAGACAGATCCAGACCATTGAGCCATCGTTCCAAGCCAACCTCACGGAAGAGGAACTCTCTTTCTGCAATACCGCCACCTTCAGAATCGGGGATGCTAACCCAGCGGCTGTTAACCCACGTCTCCTCGCCTTTACGCAACAGTGTAGCCACCTCTTCTTTTTGACGGCCGTCAAAGTAGATGTAGGCGGCAACAGTCTCATTCGGTGATGAGGTATGTGGTATGTATGGCCTGACGGCGGTGTGATATTGTCCGCGGATGGATGACTGACCGGGCAGGCCACCAACAGTTGCTGGTTGAGGGTAAGGGTTTTCTATTGTTGGTTTGGGAGCCGAATAAGGGACCTTGAGGCCAGGAGTGAGCAGAGTGATTGAGACGGCAAAGGTGGATTGTTGCGGAGTGCCATCCGAGGCGAATTGCGGAGCCGGTACAGGGATATAGGAGGTGATGCGGCCAAACTTTTGCTGCCTTTGGATCGAGTACTCGGCAATGGGGCCATCGGGGGTGTGGATGCTCACGGCCAGACCTTGGAAGCAGGGCATGATTGCGTCCTGGTGGTGTGGTGGGGGAGGGTGTGGAGGGTGAGAGAGCGAAAGAGAGAGAGCAGCGTCTGGCGCTTGATTTATCCGACGGGAAGACTTGTCATGCGTTGGTCAGTGTTGGGACAGCCCGTGATGATGTCGTGTGGCGGCTACGAGCTGTATCGCTGACTTTGCACTCTGGGCGCGTGTGTCGATGTGTCTTGGGGGAGATGTCGGGCGTTTGTGTTGGTTGCGGAGAAGATTGTAGAGGGATCGAGGGGCAGCGGCGGTGAGCTTGTGACCAGGCAGACGCCGTCTCTCGTGTGACGACTGTTTGTGCAGCGCTCTATCTAGACAGTCAGAGAGGTGCTTGTTTGGAGATGACGGTGCGCTCTTTTCAATCGAGACCGGCAGTCGGTAGAGTCTGTCCAGGCAAAGGGCCAAACATGTACATGGACTTGGTTCAACCTCGACAGGACAATGTCAACTGCACTGCAACTTTACCGGCCTGGCGTGCTTCAGCTGGTCCAAGCTTTACACTAGCTCTCGCGGGCACCAATCACTTCCATGCTGAAACACTGACAGAACTGTGATGAACAGTAATGTTATACACAACTGAACATTCTGCCATTTTACATGACTGCAAGCAACTGGTCCCATACATTGTCTCGTCCTTGAATTTGAACATTGTTCTGTTCATCCACAGCACAACATGTGTACCCTCACTACCAGACAATCTCGGCATCTCCGACCATTCTCAGAAGCCCGTTCCGTGCAACTACCGAATCCGTCACGATCTACATCTCAACTCCTTGAGCATGCTTTTCTCAATGCTTGCACTCATAAATTCTCTGCTACTGTTTGCCCGTCTCCAAATTACCTTGCCTCCTCAGATCTAATATCTCCTGCAGCTTGACCTGCCCCTTGGCCCCCCATCCACTCACGCCTTGCTCGACTTCCGGCCTGACACGCACATACCAGGACCATGCCCTCTGATCTAATTCGCCTTTACTTAATTGCCCTGCCCAAGACCCGAAGAGCATGTGCAATGTCTGTAGGAGCTTGCCCAAGTTCTCGGACTTTTCATGTGCCACTGCTGCTCCTGTCTTCTTTCCCTTCTTAGATCTTAGGTCCGTCTTCTCTTTGCCCTCATTTGCCTCCACTCCATGCACCCCATCGTCTTCGCTGGGGGCGGTATACGTTTCGAATGCACGCAGGACATACGACTGTGCCGACTGAGCCGAGTACACTGGCAACCCTGATGTCTCCCCTCCAGTGTGTTCGATGGTAGCAAATGTGAGTGGCCCGTTCAGCTGCTTCAATTTCTCAAGATCGATCGCCCATAGTGCCGGCTCCTCGCTTTCAACAGCTGCAGATTTGTCATCATGTGTCGTATCAGAATCCTCTGCTGTTTCTTCTTGCTTGACTTGTGCTGCCTCCTTCCATTCGTAACCCCACCGTCTGAGCACCCTGACTTCTCTACCAAGCACCTTTACAACAGGCTGTCCATCGCCCCAGCCCTGATCCTCCGCCCCTTCTCCTCGCTTTGCAAGACCAATACTCACGGCTTTGGCTCTACTGCCCGCACTGACCACTGCCTGTGCCAAACTAAGCTTGCTTGATACTGGCTGTCCCGGCATTGTGTATTCAAGAGCAGCATAGGCGAACGCTAGCAGTAGGGGTGCACGGTTTGTGGTCAAGATGACTTGTCCCAGTTCCTCCGGCGAGAGTTGAGAAGAGGGCAGCTGCAGGGATGCTTCCAATTCTGCTGGAGTCTGCGTTATGGGAAGGTCGGCAGAGTTGCGCCTTCGTTTTGTTGGCGTTGCGGGAGTGTCATCGCCTGCCGCTCTCTTTTTGGAAAGCCGCTTTGAAGCATTAAGAACTGCTCTTGCCATCTTCTCGTCTGAATTGAATATTGGAGAGAGAGACTTGAGATTGGATTTGGCTATCGTTTCTGGACTGAGGAAGTGATTAGATGTCAACAACGAGTAACTGGCTTGGTGAGAAATGGGGAATCTGGACCATAATGCCCGATAATGCGACTTTTCTCCTATTGAATAACGAATATGAAATGAAGTACGCTGGAAGGAAAAGCAACCACATGCTGCCTACCTTGCGAGATCCATCTCCTTGAGATGTTTGACCTTACTCATCGCCACAGCTAACGGGACTTTTGCATCCTTGGTGAGGAACCGCAGAAGCTCCTGCAAGTCGACCGCAGCGGTCATGTTGAGTGTACAGACTTGTTTTAGCTCCAAGCCGGTATCAACGATGCACTGATAGTACGTGCAAGTAACGTTGTGATTTGCACACTACCTTACAGAGTGAAATATGGATACCCATTGTTCTGACGGAATGAACCCCGCCATTCGCCAAGCACGACGGAGATAAGGCGTCGATAACGGCTCGGTCCGCTACGCCGCCGAACAGGTCCATCAAACATTCAAGTTGTCGGTTGCAAGTGAAGCTCAATCTTACCATCACCTGAACAATCAGTTACGTCGCACCTTTCAATCACGCCGCTGAACGTCATCTGGATCTTACGGACATCCTGCACATACTGTACCCTATATACAACCCTGGGAAAACCTCTACGAACGCCTCTAAATTCACCCGGACCGGACGACTCGCTGGATGATGCGACACAACTAACGTGCTCAGAGCTAACAGCATCCCGATTAGGACTTGGCAATTGACGACAATTACCCCATAATACCACCCGATATGGACGAAAAGTCCATCAACCAGAAGCTCAATGCACCGAAAAAGGTGTCGGGCTTTGAACGACAACGTCAAGAAGCAGAAACAAAACGTCTACGTGAAGAAGCAGAGACCAGAAAAGCATTGCGCGAGTTCCAAGATTCTTTCGCTGAAGATGAAGAGGAAGATGATGCGTTTTCTGCGCTTGCAGGTGGCAGATCAGGAAGCAGCCAGGCAACAAGAGATGCGCCAACTGGACCAAGAGGTGGACCACCTTCAATGGGAGGAAGTCTAGGAGGACCCAGACACTTTGGAAACAGCATGAGAAACTCTGGACCAGGAACGCTGGGTCCGGCCCCACCACCGCCTATGAGGAGGAAGTGGGAGATGGAAGAAGAAAGAGAACGCGAGAGGAGAGACAGAGAAGTGGGACGTGGCTATCATGACCGCAATGACAACAGGTCGAGAGCAAAAGGTTCGCCTGAAAGTGCACCGAGGAGACCTACCATGCTGCTAGCACAACTACCAAAGACAATCAACGAGGATGAGGTCAAAAGACTTATTCCAACAAACCTCAAGGTCGAAGAAGTCGCATTTCTCCCTCCTCCTGCACCAGGCTCGGACAAGAGATTCGCTGCCGCCATTGTGGCTGTTGCTGCCGATACACCCATGAGCGATGTCGACAGCTGTGTGAGTGCACTTCAGGGGAAATACCTAGGCTTTGGCTGCTACCTCAAGATTTCGCGTCACATTACTTCCGCCGTTGGAGGTCTTGGTTCTGGCGTTGGTTCCCACAATCTTGGAGGCATGGCTGACTTTCAACCTTTTGGTGCCAAACCTTTCGTCAGAGATGCACCGACACAACATAGCATGAAGAATGCACCACCTCCAGACTCTTTGGACAATCCCTATGCCTACCAGGCATACGGTCAACGCAACCAAGGTCCTGCCCCGCTAGTCGTTACTGTCAGCCCTCCTTCAGACTTGAAACTTCTGCAAGCAGTCAACAAGACTGTCGAAAATACAATCAAGTTCGGTTCCGTCTTCGAAAAGGCTCTCCTCACTTCCCCACAAATCCAACACGACGAACATTGGGCCTGGATCTTTGACACGACATGCCAAGCAAATGTCTACTACCGCTGGCTAATCTACGAGCACTTCGCTGGAAAGACCGCTCGTTCTGCAATGTCAGGCCAACCAGAAGAATGGCTTCGATCTCCAGAAGGCCAATTCGCAAAGAAGAATGGCCTAGTCAAGGTCTTTGATCAAGGTCCTCTATGGCAACCACCTCGCGAACGTCCCAAATTCGAGTTCACTTTCGACTTTGAAGATATCGTCGACGACAGCGAGTACATCTCTTCTGATGACGAGAGTGGTGACGAAAAGGAGTTCCTATCCAAGCACGACGGCCCCAGAAGCTCAAACGCCGGCTCCGCAAATTACCTGAACCCTTACCGCCGCGCAAAATTGACCTACCTTCTTCACCGCCTGCCAGACACTCTCGCATACCTCCGCCGTGGCGACGTCGCCCGCATCACCGCGTTTGTCGTCGCAAATGCTGGCTCTGGCGCCGATGAGATCGTCGCCATGCTGTTGGAGAACATCTTCCACCCTTACTCACGCTGCGTGAAATACTCTACACCCCTTGAGGACCTCGACCCTGATGACCCAGACGACCACGAAGCACTGGAGAAGCGCGCCCGCAACGAAGAAGAAAAGAAACGCAGCGATGCCAGCAACGCTAAACTCATCGCTCTCTACTGTGTCAGCGACGCTTTGCAGGCCTCGTCCACGTCTGGCGTGCGCGACGCCTGGAAATATCGCGGCTTATTCGAGTCAGCTCTGCTCTCCCAGAATGTCTTTGCTCATCTAGGGAGATTGGAGAAAGAGTTCAGCTGGGGCAGAATGAAAGCCGAGCAGTGGAAACGCAAAGTGGGCGTCGTATTGGGCCTGTGGGAGAAATGGTCAGTCTTCTCCGTGGAAACCCAAAAGGCATTCAAGGAGGCTTTCCTGAATCCGCCCGCGCTTTTTCCCGCTTCTGTCATGGAGGAGAGTCGCTCTGTCGAAATGCATGAAAAGGAAAGTGGCAAGGAAAGCGAGAACAAGACAGCAAAGTGGAAATCCGGGACTAGCACTCCCATCCCTCCTGAAGCTGCCCCGACTTCCTCAACTTTCCTCGCGAAACCTCCCGTTGCCGATGGAAATCCCACAATGGACATCGACACCGCTGCACCGGCCACGCAACCCCAGCAGCCGGCTCCACAACCATCTGCTGAGGTTGCGGCTGCGGCTAAACCATCCATAGCAGACCGCATGGCTGCTCTCAAGACCAAAACCCGTGCCGCGCGTCCCACTGCCGCGGACTTGCTGGATAAGGCGTCCGAACCCCCTATTCCGGCTCCAGCACCTAAGATTAGCGTTGGCAGTTTCAAGATGAGTTTGGGACTTGGTGGGTCTGCTGGCGGTGGTGCTGGCACGGGCGCGGCCAAAGCAAAGGGAGGGGTGGAGGATGTGGATATGGATTTGGGGTCTGAGGACGAGGGTCAGGGAAGGGGGAAGGGCAAAGGGAAGCAAAGGGCTGAGGACGTCTTTATGGATTCGGACTAGCTTTATCGCTGATGAGGAAGGGGAAAGTGGTGTGGGATAATCAAAGTGGCAGAACAGCTCTGCAGCGAACCCACGAGAAGGGAAATGAAAGGGTATGGGAAAGGTCATGATACCTCAGGCGTGTACGATAGCACGGTGGACACAGCTCAGCCATAACAGCATAGCAAGAAGTTAGTAGTTTACAAGAAGTAACTACAGTTTAAACTCCACGCCCTGTCTCTCGCTCACTCTTCCCGTTCCCCCTGCCGCTTCCCCTGCCCCTCCGAGTCCAGCGCCAGATCTATCCAACCTAGCAACCCGCTCAACAAGCGCAATCTTCTTCTCCCTCGCCCGCTCGGTGCGTAATTCGTAGATGGTAGCCAGATTGAACAATAAAGCCGGGAAAGCATGTCCCTCCTCTGCCTCTTCCGTGTTTGCTTGGGCTGTGGTGGAACGTCCACCATCGACGACTTGTTCCAGTATCCCCGCTGCAGCGCTCACGTCGCCAGCGTAGAGGAGTGCGACAGCGAGGTTGTGTCTCACCAGCTCGTTGTCTGGATACTCTTCCCGCATCGTCTTTAGCTTGGCGACCGCGGAGGGGTAAGCACCAGATGCGATATCGTAAAGGGCGTCTAAGAGTCGTATGTCCAATCCTGGTGTCTGCTGCAAGAGAGGTGTGTATGTCGCTTTGGCAGCTTCGAGGTGACCAAGGCGGAGATAGAGGAGGGTTGTGCGGACTGCGGTCTCTACGTCTTCCTCCTTCTTCCCAGCCCTGTCCTCTTCGTCTTGCTCGCCATCATCTTCGCCCCCGTTGCCGCGGTCAAGAGATGTCAGATGCCGCAACGCAGTCTCGTTCTCCCCCATATCGACCAATGCGGCCGCAACCCTCAGTCCTAGATCCGCTAACCGCCCCCTCCATACCTCGGCCATCTCAGAATCTTCATTCCGTGTTGCAGCAGCGGCGTTAGCACGACATTCGGACCCCAGAGCGTAAAGATTCATTATCTGCCTCCTCGGATCATTCGTGAGCACCGTCTTTAATCGTTCGAGCAGCAGTCGCAAGTCCCATGGTATGAGCGATAGAGGGTTCACTCTCTGGCCTTGGGGAGGTCGGCTACGGTCTGCGCTCCCTGCTCGTGAGCCTGGGGCCGACGAAGACGCGTTCGTCTCCCGGGCGAGGAGGTCGAGGAGGGCGCGCGATTCTTTTGCTGCTAGCTCGGGGTGGGAGAGGAGGATGAGGGAAGCTAGACGGGTGTGGTAGAGTTCTAGGACTTGGGGGATGTCAAAGGGAGATATCTCGGAGGAGCAGAGGGTGGTGGCGCATCGTTCGGCGGCTTGGCGGAAATGGCCTTGTTCGAGGAGGATCTGGATGGGGGTGTTGGGCGCGGGTTGGGAGGCGTGGAGGAAGGGTGGGGGCACGCCTGCTGTGGGGATTGGGTTGTAGTGGGCTGGTCGGAGGAGGGGTGTAAGGTCTAGTAGTGGTCGGGATGTGTTTGGCGAAGGAGAGCGTCGCCGTGGGTGCGGGGTTGCGGGTGTGTCATACGAGGTGATTGAGTCTGGAGAGAGGAGAAGAGACGGGTCGAATCCACCCTCACGGAGGTGTGGAGGACCTGGTGATGGTGGGAGGTTTGTTTGGATGGCTGGGGTGAAGGGTGAGCGGGTGCGTTGTGTTGGTGTTGGTGGTGCTGATGCGCTGGTCTTCCTGTTAGTCTGTAAGACTGGATGTCGAGTGAATGAACATGAATAGCATACTCATCTACGTCCATGTCCAGCGGGCCTTTGGTGCTACGGCGGGCCATGGGCACTGGCGTTGTTTGTTAGCTATTGTGCGTATGGAGTTGAGATGCTTCACTCTACCTCTCCGTGCCTCACTGATATTACGCGCATGCCCTCGAGCACTTCCAGGAGGCGGACCTGACATTTTGATGATGCTGCCTTATGGTTGGTTGTTTACCATGACGTTTACTTTACAGCTATGAGATAGATGGAGCTTCCGATAAGCTCCCGATAAGAAACCACGTCTTGGCAGTGCTGCATATCTTACACTTACTCGTCGACGAATATCACTTTGAGCTACTGTATAACACTACATGTACTACACGCATATGGCGATTCACCTCAACAATTTCTGGTAGTTCTTGAGTCCTTGAGGCGACATCATCCAACCCCTTATATACATAGTACAGACCATACCTGAAATCCTATTGCTGGATCAACCCTGCTTCTCCTAACGACGTCGATGAAGAGTCCTGCATGGATGTCTGAGATTGTTATCACGCTCCTTGTTGAATGGATCGAATCCGCATTTACTTCAGATCCATCTGAACATCGCAGAGAGCTTTCTTGTCGAAAGACATGTGGGGGACTATCCAATTGGCTGGTATGTGTCTCGATAGCGTATTTAATGATTGGGTAGTACCCCAGGAAGAATTGCAAGTAGAGCCATTACTGCAAATGAGGTACCCTAGACGGGGCAGGTACAAAGATGATGGGTCGATTACCAAGCGGCAGGAGTGGCGGAAATCCAAAGCCAGGCGGCTCTCGTCCTAGAGGCCAGACAGGAACGAGAAATGGCCGGCCGCTCGCCTCGTCTGCAGCTATTTTTTCCGCCCTTTCTCTCACAATTGCAGCTGCACGCGCCCTTCTTTGCTCGTTGACATCGTCTATCCTGGCCTCTCTCAACAAGCGCCAGATCCGGCAGCGATTGCGCAAACCCCGTGGGAGCTTGACGGTCTCATCCTCTAGCTTCGAAGATGTCTGTATGACTTCCCGGACCAGATGACCCCAATCCCAATCTCCCTCTGCCTGCTTTGCGTACACAAGAGTCTTGTCCAAATCCCATAACCATGGAATGCTGAGGAGACCCACGGCTCCACCGTCTGAGGTGCTTTGAGATGCTCTCAAGTCGTCGTCATTATGTCCGTCATCATCGCCATTGAGTATTGACGTGTCCCAACTCGAAGGCTTCGCTAATTCGGCAGGTAACGGTCTGAGGATGTGTAAGATCATCTCTGTGAGATTCGGAATTGATATTGGATCTTTCTCCATTGTCTGTCTCAACGCCGTCAGTACTATCCTGTGTGCTAGGAAGGATTTCAGAAAAAGAATACACCTACGATGCCCTCTTCTTGACCGATGTCATCCACATCCCAAGCTCTTCCACAACGACAATGCCAGCCCCCGAAATACTTATGAGGCTCGTTGGGACACCGTTGTGTGTTTGAATCAAGTCTGAGATGTAGAATTTTCCACAAGTCTTTCATAGCAATGATGCTACGAGGCGGACTTTTGGTTGCGTGGTTGGATACCCACTCCATGAAATGATCAGCCACCTCGAGGCAGTTCCTGTGCACGGGTATGAAAAGCCGAGGAAATGTCTTGTCGTGACTCCCATGATGACCATGAAGGTATGCTTTGACCTCTTCCCCTGTTTCTAACAGCTCAAAACTCGATTCCGGCTCCTTCGGGCAAGCATCAAGTCGCAGTATGATTTGATCTTCCTCGGACTGACTTTCGTCCAGATCCAAGTAGTCCCAGGAGAGTGTTGGAACCAGTCTACGCAGGGCATACCTGTCTAACTCAAGTCCGTTCTTGGTTTCATGAGCAGAGGTAAGCATAACAGTATCTATCAGCCATTCGATATCGTCGAGGTCGTTCCTACATCTGCCAAGAGTGCCAAAAGGACCGCCGCAGATTGCGCAGTATACCTGATAGTCCATGTAGGTTGACGACTCTAGATCAAACGTCGCAGTGGATTAAGAACTAGATAAACATAGCACACGTATCGTCGTTCTAGTAAGTGTATATTATACCCGCTAGTAAGTGTATATTATACCTGCGAGTAAGAAGAACAATTTGTGGTAGGGACGTTATTGACTGCCTAGACGTACCTAGCAACAGCTTGTAACAACTGGTGTTTCAGGCATATCAATGCATGTCCCTCGAAGCCTCAAGGGATGACTCATCAGGATCGCAATGATGGTCACACGGTTGCCTAGAACGACTGCTCGCCCTTGCACATGCCGGTATGCGATCATCCAGATGGCGTTATCTTGTGGGTACTGTCTGACTCTGGGAGGTAGGCTGGAAGCATTGGTAAATATGTACGCATGAGTCATGTGAAGATCATGTCTTACTGCTGCCTAACAAGAAAATAAGTCAGGTTACAACACACTTTTACCTCTCACAGCACATAGCTCTAGCATGTATCCCATTTCGATCCTTCTCACTACTAGACTATTTCAATGGATGCATGAGAAAAGTGTTGAGAATGTTTCTGCGTGTTTCATTGTTGTGTGTTTGTATAGATACTATTTGGCTATTACTTATAAATTATAAATTTGGGCTCATCATCTCCGCTAACCCCGAGCTCGGCGTGACAGATGGGGTAATCATCGTGAATCAAAGGCCGAACGCTCTGAAGATGTTCCAGTACGATCCCTTTTCTCAGAAAACATCCTACAGGTCCAGGCGTACTCTACTGTACTCGTACAATGCATACCATGCTGCTATGGCTTTCAGTCTGTTGCCAAGCCGCCTTACCTCTTTCATATATACATGTTGTCACAAACGCCTAAACACGGCTATACCTTACACCGAGCATTTATCCCCATCATAAGGCCTCCTATCAATGATATGGACTAATGTATATATGTACGTGTTGCCCACATAAAGTCTGGATGCCTTGAGCAGAACCAAACACTAGCAGCGATCAAAGGGACTTCGTCAACATGTCGAAACCCTTCAAAGTCCTCATTTCTGGTGGTGGAATCACCGGCCCAGTGGTAGCGTTCTGGCTGGCGCGAGCTAGTACTCTCGCAAGACCAATCCATATAACAATGATTGAAAGAGCTTCTTCTGTTCCCAAAGCAGGTCAGGGTATAGACGTCGAAGGCCCAGCGAGGACTATAGTGACCCGTATGGGTCTGTTTGACACAATCAAATCGCGAACGACTGGCGAGCAAGGCTTTCGCTGCCTTGACAATAATGATAAAGTGTATGCAGCCTTCGAGCAAGGTGGACTGACAAACGAGACCGAGATTATGAGGGGAGACCTCTGCGAAGTGCTTACGGATGCCGTCAAGGGGCGCCCAAATGTTGAGCTCAAGTACAATCGCCAGATCACGGAGATTGTTCAGTCTAAGGATGACGTGCAAGTCACGATTTCAAGGGATGATGGCCAGAAATATGCCGAAACTTATAATGCTGTGATCGCATCCGACGGTCTCAGGTCCAGAACTCGTGATCTCATGCTCGACTCTGCCGACACCAAGTCCTGTATCAAGACAAGGGACATGTACTGTTCCTACTTTTCAATCCCTGCCCAACCTGAAGACAAAGCCTATTCCCGCTGGCAACATGCTCTCGGTGGCCGTAATGTCATCATTCGCCCTGTCACTGCGAGCACATCAAGCGTCTACCTGATCGCCGTAGGCAAGCATCCGATTCTCGGGAACTCAATGGCCAATCGAGATGACAAAGCCCGACGAAAAGCGTGGGCTGACGCATTCGCGGATGTCAAGTATGGCATGTTTCCCAGAGTGCTCAGGGAAATGCAAGTCACGGACAATTTCTACTCTGATCAGATCGCACAAGTCAAGCTCCCGACTTGGCATAAAGGACGATGTGCCGTGGTCGGCGATGCAGCATACTGTCCCTCTGCCATCACAGGCCAAGGCACCCCTTTAGCCATCCTTGGTGCCTATCTCATGGCTGGTGAACTTGCGAGCAACCTTGACGATCCGGCCGCCGCGTTCCAATCTTACGAAAAAAGATTCAGAGGGTTTGTCGAAAAGTCTCAGAGTGTCCCTCTTGGGGGACGGGCGCCAAATCTCCTCAGTCCACAGACAAGATGGGGTATATGGGTGTTGCAGAGTGCGTTGGGGGCGATTGCGGCCTTGAAGGTTTGGAAATTGCTTCCTGAAAAGTTTGGAGAGCCTCAATTTGATATACCGGACTACCAGTTCAAAGCAGCGGAATCTGCCTAGCTTGCTTCATGCGCATGAACTGTATGGCAGCCTACTCTTGCGCCACTAGATCGGACGTATGAGTGTACCAATAAAGCAAAAGCCATTCAGTCCAGTCTATTGGTACTGCTCGTGACACAGTTAAGCAAGACAGCCTTGTGGACCTAAGTCGCTCAATTCCATTCTGCACTTCATATTCTCACTCCTCAAGCATGCTCGAGCAGACCTTCTTTGTGGCTACGGCAACTGTCTTCCTCGCGGATGAGGCTGTAGCAAGAGCTGTATCCGCTCATTACATGCTTGGCACAATCACGGAAGCATATGTCCACCAGGATGTTGACGACGCAAAAGCAATGGGCTTGGATGGCTTTGCTATCCATATCGGAGCCGACAGCCAGGCATTCGTTGACTCGGTTTTGCATGACCTGTTCGGATACGCTGAATATATAGGAGGATTCTCCCTCTATATTAGTCTCGATATCTATGCGTCAGGCGCCGCGTTTTATGCTGGTAGCACTTCCTGCAATGATGCTTACGACTATGACAGTATCTTGACGTGGACTATCGGAACGCCTTGTTTCTCCTATTCCGCTGATGTTCATCCCCGACTATATCAAGCAGGACTATGCGGCGTCGTCGCGTGGGCTATATAATCATGGCAAGACCAGTGGGACGGTGGGCGTTGATTACCTGCCAGATTATTTGCGTGGAGTTTTTACTGATGATTTCTGTGGGTTCAGTAGGGAAGTAAACGACATGCAAGAGCGTAGAGCGTATGATGTGGTGGATAATGTGGTAGCTGATCCAGTGGCAGTGTCATGTAAGGTTTTGCAACCATAGTTGAGTACTGGCGGTCTTACTTACAGTATCCTTCTGCAGATCTTGACGAAGGAACTCATTCTTGGTGAAGAAGCTTTGAGTGTGCGCTTCAATGTTTCCAATCAAGCTCACATACAACGGACTTTGATCGAGAAAACGTATCTAGCGTGTGACTTTGTCCATCGATATGTATCGTGTGGAAACAGAACTGTTCAGCATCCCCAGTAGCACCATAATCAACCAATTGAAGCACGTAAAATCGACCCCGCTTCGAATCCTTTATGACCTCCCATCTCAGCACATGCTTACCTAAGCCAAAAACAGACATAACGCAAATGTCCACAGCAGATGCTGCCCAGGTCGCAGAGACTACATATACAAAATTTCATGTGACCCAGTATGGAGATTAGCGGGCAAGATGATGACACTGCCACACAGCCAGATTCACAACTCAGTGGGCGCGACATCAATCGTAAAGGCAACGCTTGCTTGGAATGTCGTAGGCAGAAGGTTCGTTGACAGTATAGCTGTTTCTTCGCGTTCATATGCTTCAGCGTTGACGCGAGAGTGCCAGATAAGATGTCAAATGGGGAAGCAGCCACCTTGTTCGCGGTGTAAAAAGAAGAAGCTCGGTTGTGTGGTAAATCGTACCCTCCAAACGCTGCTTGAAGATGATGATGGGTGAGCACCGCAGCAAGCCGATCAATATGACGGCTCTGTCATGATTACTGATTGTATTCATTCAGGTGGAAACAAGAGACAGACCAACGAATTACCAAGTTGGAACAAACTTTGGCTACCTTTGCTAGTCAAGCTGGCCCTGGATCTGAGGCATCTGTTCAGACGCAGCAGCACTCGACATATCGTGCTGGATATCCTTCCTCAACACCACCGGTGGGATCTTCAAAACATGCTGGAGCTCAGGACGGTATACCTGATTGGACGATCATAGTGGATCTGGAGACAAGTCCAGGAACGCTGCCTGGCCATTACCTGCTTGCCTCTACTTCTGCTGATAAGCCGGAAGGCTACCGCGAAGATGTTGTCTCCCGTGGTACCATAAGTTTGACTAGCGCGGAAAGTTATTGCACCGCATACCGAGACTTTCTTGATCACTTTCTCTATGGTATCCTCATGACATACCACAGCTCGACGACGAGTATAGCCAGTGTTCGACATGCCTCTGCTGGGCTAACAACGGCTGTGTGCACAGTCGGTGCACTATATCTAGCCTCCCCGGATTTCGACGTCCTCTACAAGGAATTTGTGGCATACAGTGCTGGTTTGAGCTTGGCAAAGAGATTCACCGTGAACGACGTCCGAGCCCTCTGCATCGGTGCGTTTTGGCTGGGAGATTTATCATGGTCGTTGATCGGAATTGCTGTTCGATTAGCTACGGAGCTTCAGCTACACCGGAGCTTCCAGAAAGCCCTGGACGGCGATCACGAGCACCGCTTGCGGGTGCGGCTCTACTTTCTGGTCTACATCTGTGATCATCACTTTTCGATTCCATATGGAAGGCCGCCAATGACTCGAGAGTGCGAGGCGGTACGAAACGCTCGCAAATTTTTAGACTCCGAGCAGGCCACCGAAGACGACGCGCGACTGGTCAGCCAAGTCCTTCGCTGGAGCGTTTGTTCTAACATATACGACACTTTTGGAGCCAATGTGGAAAGACCTCTTGCTGACGATGATATCCCAAGGATGCGACGGTTTAATATTGCTCTAGAGTCACTTCGGGCAGAGTGGTCAGATCAATTTGTTGTCAACACTCACGTCGGCAACTACCCTCGTAAGGGCTCTCATCTACAATATCACTTCGCAAAGCTTTATCTTGGCTCACATGCTGTACGTGGGGATCAGTCTGGGCTTTTCGCACGGAAGAATTTCAGTGAAAATCTGGATATCGATGAGCTGGTCAACACAGCAATCATCTCCGCCACATCTATCGTGCGAACAGTCATCTCCGATACGGAGCTTCAGTCATATCTCAATGGGCTGCCGACCTACTTCCATACCATGATCATGTTTGCCATTGTGTTTCTTCTCAAGTTGTCGATCCGGTACTCCGGATCAGTACAGCTGGACGTGCGGGAAGTGCAACGCCTGCTGGTTTCTCTCGTGGCTGTTCTTAAGCAGGTGACTCAGTCTATGCACCCACATCACCTCCTAGTGAATATTACAAATGGCATTGAGCAGGTTTTACATAGCAGCAGACTCACTGGCGATCATATTTCCGCGCCAGACTCGGCTGACTCGACAGCACCGGGCATCACTCAGACGCTTTTACAGCCTGACACGATACCAGGCGACTTCGATTTCTTGAGCAGTGATGTTTTGAACCAAGCTATAATGACGGACTACGATATGCTTTTTGGCCAGAACCACAACATATAGTTGTAAATTACATACTCCACCCTATTATGAGACCAAGATATTCTAGACCGGTGGACATCAAATACAACATGGTCATGCGTCGACAAATGTTTTCCATAGTTTTAGTAATTATGCACAAGACTGATGCCCCACAGATGAGCAGGAAGGATCCCACTCCGCATCATCGGGATAAGACCGATCAAAATCTCGGCGTGACGCCCGAGATCCCATGCTTTGATATAGATATTATATATGGCTTGCATTCCGCACCTTTCATCCGGCCTGATATATAATGTTGACCAGCTGTAGTCGTCGTCTTTCTACAAAGGCAACTGGCCCCTCCTAGATCTTGCATTACTAATGCTGCAAATCACTCTTCATCTTACACAGGATTAGCTGAACCACATACTGCCCCGTCTTTCAAATCATGATTTTTGGAAAGGAAAATACAGGCAGCTTGGCTGCTCCTACTCCTCTTCATATTCGACCCGATCCTCCACCTCCCTCTCCTTTTTCTTTTCCGTCTCCAACATATAGGCCACAATCTCTGTCCATTGACTTGCGGGTTTCAGAGACAATGAGCGAGTTTGATACCGAGAAATGTGCATCTGCTGCAAAGCAACATTCTGAGCAAGATGACACCGAACTAGAAGTTCCCTACTCATCCTTCACCACTGCAGAGAAGCGAGTTATCGTCACGATAGCGGCGTTGACCACACTGATCCCGCCACTGACGGGAAGCATGTACTATCCTGTCATTCCAACACTAGCACATGATCTCGGTGTGTCCGTCAACGATATCAGCTACACAATCACAGCCTACCTGGTACGAGATTCCCCGAAACACAGCAGAAATGCGTACCACAATCATTTTTCATCACCTCAACTGACCTCAATGCACTATACAGATCGTTCAAGGCATCGCTCCGTCCTTTCTGGGAAGCTTATCGGACGAGACAGGTCGTAGACCAGCGCTCATAGTCGCGCTCATCATCTACATCGCCGGCTGCATCGGTGCTGCGTTTCGAAACAATTACGCTCTTCTACTGGTAATGCGATGCGTTCAGAGTGCAGGTGGCAGCGGAACCATTGCAATGTCGCTAGCCACAGTCTCAGACATCGTAACTTCTGCTGAAAGGGGGACTTACACGTCATATGTGCAGATGGGCTGGATGATTGGTCCCGCCATTGGGCCAGTGAGTATTCCCTTCCTGGAGGCTGTTCACAACTAGTCTTTCCTAGCTGACGGTGTCTCGCAAAGGTCCTGGGTGGGTTTTTAAGCCAGTACCTGGGATGGAAATCCATATTCTGGTTCCTGGCAATCTTTGCTGCTGTGGTGCTCGCTGCTCTATTGCTTTTTATGCCGGAGACGAGTCGTGCCATCGTAGGCAATGGGTCTGTGCCAAGTTCCAGGTGGAATCGACCACTCATCACGTACTTCCAGCACGTCCGCTCTCCGCCATCTGCCGATCAACCTCCAATGACAGACCACTGCGCAACACAGTCAGCATCGATCACTAAGAAGCAAACCGTCCACCTCTCCCCCGTAAGCACGCTCAAACTTTTCGGCCAGAAAGAGACATCCTGCCTCCTCATATACAGCGGACTAATCTACGCATCCTCCTACGTCGTCGTTTCCGCCCTGCCCTCCCAACTGCAAACCCACTACCGCCTATCCACCCTCCACACCTCCCTGTGCTACCTCCCCGCCGGAGCCGGCACAATCGCCTCCGTCCTCTTGACTGGACGCATCCTAGACTGGAACTTCCGCCGCCACGCCCGTCGCCTCAACCTACCCATCTCGAATCAGAAACAGCAGGATCTATCCGGTTTCCCCATCGAGCTCGTCCGCTTGCAGACGACGCTACCGCTTCTGGGGCTAGCGGGTACATGTCTGCTGGCGTATGGTTGGACGATACAAGCGGGTGTATCGCTCGCCGCGCCGATGGTGTTTCTTTTCCTGCAGGCATTCGGGACAGCAAGTGCGTTTTCGGGCATGAATAACCTGGTCTTGGATCTGGAGAGGGAAAGGGCGGGACGGGTGGCTGCGGCTATGAATCTGAGTCGGTGTTGGTTGGGTGCTGGGGGGGTGGCGCTGGGAGGAGTCGTTGGTCAGGGTGGGAAGGCAGGGTGGCTTAGTGTGGGCATTGTCGGGTTCTGGGTCGTGTTTAGTCCGTTGATTTGGGCTGTGTTGCGGTATGGGCTGGTTTGGAGAGAGAAGAGGGTTGAAGCATGACAACATCAGGGATTGTAGATTTTGAAAGGTGAAGCCTTCATTTGACGACTGGATCTGGGCTTTTCGTTTTGTTGATAGCAGACATTGCATCTCCTGTATCGAAGTATCGAGCCTCACTGTTGGTGCGGTGTCGCGGCTTGTATTGTGAATTGGCTGCACGATTCTGTGTAACATTGGCTGGAAGAAAGCTTCGCCCAGAGCGCGATCTCGTTGTCGCGGGAGGTAGATGGCGGTCCAAACGAAGCGCGCAAGAACATACATGACACACAGATGGGTAGAGAAAATAAGTGGCATGGAAAAGGGGCCAGATGTTCGCGCATGTTGAGATGCGCTGTGCAATTTGTGTACGTCTGATTTTGCATTGGCATGCATTGAGGTACAAATAAAAATTGCACATTGGCAATCAAGGCAAGTGAGCGCCACGCATTGTGGAGGGGCTGGATCGCTCGTTCTGAGACGTGCTTTGCCTTTTAGCATACGTAGGACGTTGTGTGCATGCACTGAGTGAGGACCGCTAAATAAAGCCACATTGCTAATCAAGACAGGCGAGCGTCACGAAAACGGAGGAGTGGGTCGTTCGTTGTGTTGTGAAGATATATGACACGCCCGCAAAGAAGTCGAATCCAGTCATACCAAATAAAGGCACGTTGAAAGTGCAAAAAGAAAAAACAGCTCGTCAAATGCCCAAAAACTTACCTCCTTTGGTCTATTGCGACTTACATCTACTGTCTCTTTCAGAATGACGGATTATATTCTCTGATGGACGGGTTTCGAACGCGCAACTTCCACACCTTGCAACCGAGCGAGTTACCACTCGGCCAAATCGCCTTGTGTTGGTGGTAAGCTGGTTTCAGGACAATATAACCCTTATCCAGTACGTCCGCGTCTATGCTTAACGCCAAGGCGAGGTTCAGCCGGGCTGGTGCCGGTGTGAAAGTCCTGCGAAGTCCAGAGGATGGAGTGGGCAACGGGCTTCTATGGCATATACGTCTCACATGTTGGATGGGAGAACAAGAGTTTGGAGGCACAAGGCATCTATAACTATGTTGAATAGATATATATGTACCGCGAGGCCGATGAAGCTGAGTTCCGTGGGATCTTGACTTGAGGGTTAGCAAAAGGAGTCATGAAGCTTCGAGGAGAGTGAAGAGAATATGAAGTGCCAATGTCAGAGTTGGTGGAGTAGTGTATCATTCAACAAGGCCCGAAAGCCTCTCCGTTCCGTCTTGAAACATGTTGGTAATTTTCTTTCATCATGATGGCAGTATTGGTGGGTAGGGAGATGGTAGAGAGATGTGGTGTACCTACTGTCTGATTTTGCATTCGTTGGCAGGCATCAGAGCTCTTCAGGCGATGAATGACTGCTGATGAAGGATTCCAGGATGGGATGAAGTCTGACGGGCACGAAGTTGAAATGATCGAGGGACGGTGGGTCCGGCTCGGCGAGGGTGTGCCGATCCGACGACGGCTTATGCTGGTAATTACTGCCGACGCGCCCGTCTTGCTGCCTCGATAATCTTTTCTCCACAGGTCAGCGTGTATATACAGGAGAAATGAATGAGTGAAGGAAAAGAAGAGGGCGGTGACATGTGAACGGCAAGATTGAAACAGAAAAGCCAGGCATATTGGACAATCGCAACCACAACACAACCTGGCGCATCTTCTATACAACCTAACGGTCCTTGACGACCAGGAGACTCGCGCCGCATTCCTCGCCGCAACTACATGCACCCACATTGATCAGAGATTAATGCATAAGGAGGATTGAATTCATGCAAGATGCCCGACAAACCTCTGACCATCGCAACATATGCTGCCGGCGCAGGTCTCGCGGCAATCACCTTGGTCTATGTCTTCGGCCCTACATTCTTCCTTGATGATGAAGCGAACAACACGTCCAAGGCCTCGCGGAAGAAGGGTATCGTAGGTTTGCACAACCCAGCAAATGACTGCTTCATCAACAGTGTGCTGCAAACATTGGCAGGCTTGCCCGAGCTGCGCACATATCTCATCCGGGAACTACATCGACGAAGACTAGACGGCAAAGAGATATATTCGCTAGTGTCCCGGGACGATGACACTATTCGACCGAACGAAGGAAAGGATATCGTGGAGCGTAAGGAGGTCAAGGAGCCGGATTGGAAGATCTTGGGATTACAACAGGGCCTTGTCACGGCTGGTTTGAAGCAGATACTGGATGCGCTGAATGAGCGACCCATTGTCAAGAAGACGATATCAGCCAGTGGCTTTGTCCATGTTTTGGAGCAGGCCTTTCGGACACGCATCAGTCGCCAACAACAAGATGCACAAGAGTTTCTGCAGGTGGTTACGGAGAGATTGAGCGAGGAATATTATGCTGGTCGGCTGGCGCGGAGAAAGGCCAGAAGTATGAAGAGTCAGTCCACACTGCGACAGGAACCCACTGCATCCGACACTCCCATAGATGGACTGGAGAGTAGCAACGACACCATCCGCCCCAACCATCCCTCGTCTTCATCTTCCACCCTTCCCACCGACATCGAGGCAATCCGTAACTCAGCCCGTAACATACCCGGCATCCAGGAACCGGCCGATACGGAAGAGAATCCCTCATTCCCCTTCGAAGGCAAGATTGAGTCTCAAATCGAGTGCACGCATTGCCACTTCAAACCCGCCGCATCTACCTCATCTTTTGTCACGCTCACCCTTAACGTCCCCACAACCACAACTTCAACCTCCTTATCATCCTGCTTCGACAGCATGCTCAAAATAGAACATATTGATGACTTCAAATGCGAGTATTGTCGACTTCAACACGCCCTCGAAACGAAACGAAAAGAATCATCAAAATCGAGTCTTGATCCTGACGTGCAAGCCTCATTGAAAAAGGACATCGACCTCATCACCCATGCCCTTGAGACCGACCCCGAAAAGGCACCTCTCGGCGTCCAACTACCCGATCCTTCGCTGGCTCCAAAGCGCAAAATCACCCGCCACATGCGCATTTCCACCTTTCCTCGCGTCCTAGCCATCCACCTCTCCCGCTCAGTCTGGGACGCCTCCAATACCTCGACTTCGTCCAAAAACCTCGCCAGAGTTGCCTTTCCTGAAACCTTACCTCTCGGCGGTTTGCTCGAGCGAAGAGACTATAGGTTACATGGTGTGGTCACGCACAAGGGCGGTCACAATAGCGGTCACTATGAGAGTTTTCGTCGCCAGTTCCTAGCCGAACCCGTCTCTGCTCGTGTGAGCATGGGCAGGGAAGGCGTCTTCAGCGCTCGCGCTTCACCCGTCCATTCTGGTATCAACTCTCCCACGCTAGGCGCAACCACACTGAAACAGAATGGACGACACCTCCACCCTGGGGGCTCCAACCTCGGTCCCAATGGGGGCGGCGCTGGCAGCATTGGCACACCGTCTAGCGGGAGCCTGAGCTCAGGATCTCCTCGCATTCGCATAGAAGATGACGAAGAGCACGAATACAATACTTCGCATCCAGACGACCCACCTCGTAGCCGAAGCGTGAGTGAGCGCATGGCCGACAAGAAGAAAAGCTTAGACCTTGCGAGGCAAAGGCGGCGCATTAAGCGCGAGAATAGTCGATGGTGGCGTATTAGTGACGACAAGGTCAAGGAGAGCTCCACAAAAGACGTGTTGGGCATGCAAAGGGAGGTATATCTACTGTTTTACGAACTCGCGGGGCCTACGGAAGCTTGAATAGCTAGTGCAGCGCTTGTATAGAAGACTTCAAGGATGGAAGGGGGGGATACCACGACGGATGAACTACATACAGCAGGTAGGGATCGGACGTTGAATGGTATGGAATCGGAGCATCATATTGCATTGAAACGAGTTGCATTGCACACCCCACCTGTCGCCTGACTTCCACTTCACGACGATCAGATTTACATCCTTGAAGTTTGTCATGAATTTACTCGGCTGTCCGCTATGCTTCTACAAGAACTACATTCGCATTGGGGAGCTGGGTATGCAGTTGCGAACATGCCACTACCGAGTGTTTGTGTTTTGTTATAATGGCAAACCAACTACTGCGTGCAGTCTCCCAGTCCTCGGACTTTGTCCGGTCTCAAATATGTATTAACTTACTCTGTCTTGCAATGTCGCTCCACAATGCTGAAGATAGCTCCGTTTTGGCTACTGAAATCGGATCATCGTTCATGTTCGTGATACCACTGACGTACTAGTCGTAGAGGAGAGGAAGAGAGCACATCCAAAAGGTCGACCAACGAGATCAGGTGGCTTTCTCAAAATGTGCAATAACAAATGCAACCCCGCATGTGTCTCCACATGCACTCCAATCTTCAATATTACCCCGCCATACAGCACCCCGCCTTTGCCGTATTTAACAACAACCACTGCCATACCTCGGGCATGTCAATATTTCCTACTTGGACTAATCACAGATCGTCACAAACTAGCATGTACCTGTGTTCCTAGGCCCGGACAAAGCAATACATGCCCTAACTTTGCTTAAGACCTTATCCACCAAATTGGACATCTATAGAAGGAGACCGCAGGTTAACGATGGCTCATTCAAAGAATCACAATAGCACGAAACAAATCAGACCGCCACCATGAGATGGACATGGCAATTAACTACTCTGGCAGCGTTGAAGATTTCGACATGCTCTGCAGCTCCTGCAAACGCAGCACCAACTGCTGTGGTCAAGAATGGTACTTATTTTGGACTACACAATGATTACTATAACCAGGACTACTTTCTCGGCATGCCCTTTGCCCAGCCACCGGTTGGAGATCTTCGACTTGCTCCTCCAGTGCCTCTCAACACTTCATTTTCAGGTGTGAGGAACGCCACGGACTTCAGTCCGGGTTGCATCCAGTTTTTGGCCGCAGGCATTGACCGACCACTGTCCGAAGACTGCTTGTCCATCAACGTCATACGACCTTCAGGTTTCGAGAATCGCAAGTTACCAGTTGCAGTGTGGATATACGGCGGAGGATATGCTCAAGGCCTCAATCGAGACCCTAGATACAATTTGACCTTCATGGTCGACAACTCGGTCAAACTTGGCAAGCCAATCATAGCTGCAAGCATCAATTATCGCCTGAATGGTTTCGGTTTCCTTGACAGCACGGCCTTGAGGGCAGCTGGATTGACCAATTTGGGTCTTCGTGACCAGCGTCTTGCGCTTCATTGGGTGCAAGAGAACATTGCGGCCTTTGGTGGGAATGCCTCCGAAGTCACAATCTGGGGCCAGTCTGCCGGCGCCGGAAGCGTAGGTGCTCAGCTAGTTGCCTACGGCGGACGTGATGATGGACTCTTTCGCGCTGCTATCACTGAGAGTGGCGGACCTCTTGCCTTCGCAGGTCCAACTCTCAACACATCTGACGCTACCTATGCCAATATACTCAACGCAACTGGCTGTTCTGGGGCCAATGACTCCATCACCTGCCTTCGCAACGTCCCTGGGTCAGTCCTTGCTAGCGCTGTCAATGCCTCCCACGGGAGCTTCTTTCCCCATATCGACAACGACTTTCTCCAGGACTACTCCTCGGTGCAGTTGTCTCAAGGAAAATTCGTCAAAGTGCCTCTATTGACAGGCGCTAACGCAGACGAAGGTACTTCGTTCGCCAGCCTAGGCTACACCAACACCTCCACCATCCTGAACCAAATCTCAGCCTCCATCGTGTCGACCAACAGCACTATCCGAGCGGCGGGCGTCAGCGATATAGCGATGTTGTACCCCGACATTCCTGCAATCGGCATCCCTCACACTTTCCATGGTCGGCCAAACGCGACTTACGGCGCGCAGTACAAGCGAGCAGCCGCCTTCGCTGGGGACCTGAACATCCACCGTGGACGGCGCGCTGCTGCTCAAGCATGGGCTGAGCAAAACCTCCCTGCTTATTCCTACTACTTCAACACCTATCCCATTGGCGGTTTGGATCCTATCGTAGGGACCACTCATTTTGCCGAAGTGGCGCTAGTCATGAACGACAAAGCTGGTGTAGGCTACGTAGCACCATGGTACCCTCGGGGCAGCCCATTCGCTATCAATTCCTCAGCGTTGTATACGCAGTCTGACCTCATGAGTAAGTCACTCTCTCCCACTTTCCCATATTACTCTCGTTGTACCACGAACCTTTTGCTTTCTCGTGATTGTTTTATTGGTTGCTGATAGCTCAACAGGCAATATGTGGATATCCTTTATTAACGACTTAAACCCCAACCACCACGGTTTATACAGCTACGACGGCCATGCCGTCCCCGAATGGCCTGTTTACGCGATTAATGCCTCTGATCCCGCATTGGGCTATGGGACTAATCTCGTCTTTGACGATTCTCTCCCTGGTCTTGCGGTGCAGGCTGCGGACGATTATCGTGGGGCGCAGATTGCGTACTTGCTTGAGCATAGTGTGGAGTTGTTTGGGACATGAGATGGGATTGTGTGTGTTGTCACGCGTCAAGTATTATGAATGTAACGAAGACTTTGGGTCGTTGTTCATCGTGAAACGATCGCAGTGAGCTGTTACCGAGTACAAATTTTGGGTGCCCTATATATACTCTTGGCCTGCACTTATCCAAGAGCCTTTGGTACATCGTGAAACAGCTTAATTGAAGGAATGATTGGTTACACGCCAGATGCGTCAAAGACGATTAAGCAAAAAGTAACACACGTATGTTCGTTGCAAATAGGGCGACCCTGTCCACATCACTCCTGACACAGCGGTCTGAACTTCAATGCCTGATGCTCAGCAGGGGCTCACTACGTTTCCATAGAGGAAGAAGAGTAGTGTATAAGTAAGTGTCGCAACCAATAGCGAATGACATTGGAGGTATGATGGTATAGTCCACAAAATTTGGTGTTCTCCAGCTTTAGCAAGACTCCGAGTTCTCTTCAGCCATAAATCTAGTAACCCACCCGTTTCCTTTCTCACCACGATCGTAAATCCATACCCATAACGTGTGCTCAAGCTTGCAAACAGCATACCGACCTACATCCTCTTCCGTCTTCCTCCCAATTCCTTGCGAGAAAAGCCCTCCTCGGGCCAGACCCATCCGCGATTCCTCTTCGCCACCCTCGTCTCCCCCGTCTGCGGCTTGGGCATCCACTTATCCCTCGGACAACACTTCTGCCTCGTCAACGCCGCAGGGCCTCCAATATCCAACTTCCAATGCCATTGACCAGGCAAAGGCTGGGATTTCGCCAAAAGATGAAGATAGAATAGCGCCAGCGGAGCCGTCATGAGCAATTCTCCCCCCTCCCCCTCATCAGCTTGACCTCCGCTGTTCCTCTGCTGGCAAGCGGACAGAGGAGAAGCAAAAGTAGACAACCTAATCGGATCAGCCACCTCCAGAAACCCGAAAAACGGCATCTCCGCCCCGTCATCCCCTCCATACCGTACGCAAACAAGCTCGATCTCCGTAATGATAAAGCCGTACCTGCAGCCGTGTTCGCGGAGGAAATGGTGCAACGCCCCCAAGCCGGCTAGATACTTGACCACGCCCGCGGGACCCTGGCCGCTGCGCATGCCGCTGTTCCATTGTTCGTAGGAGCGCACGATGCCGATTACGCGACCTCGGTGGAGGGAGTCGAAGGTGCGCTCCGTGTCTGTTGGCATGGCTGAGAGAAACTCGGGCTGCGGGCGGTAGGCCGGGTTGTTGGTGAGAGCGGGGCAGTGTAGGCTGCGTATCTCGAGAGCGTTTTGGGGACCGAGGAAGATTTTGAGGGCGGCGTTTACTTTTAGGGCGAAGTGGGATGCGAGGAGCGTGTGTAGTTGAGACAAAGTCTCTGGGGCTGGATCGGACGGTGCAGGGGTGGGAAGGGAGGTGACGGGAAGAGGGTAGTGTAAGAAGGGGAGCAGGTCAGGGAGAGAGGATATAGTTTTTGGATTGAAGGAGGTCCAGCGACGGAGATTGCGAATGTCGAACCAGAAGTGAGTTAGCTGGCTGCGAGAGGGTTCGACAAGACGTTGGACAAGGGATGGAGAAGGGTTGGGGGAGCTGAGGTAGGCGTGCAGAGTCGATGTTGGGGGGTCCTCAATAGCCGCGAATGAGGTCGATGGGGTATTGTGAGTGGCCGTGGTTGCAGAACAAATTTTTGATGAGTTTGAAATCATGGATATAGCTTCCTGTAGGCGCGGAGGTGTGATCGGCCTGGACTGGGTAAAGTTCGCCACAGAGCTCATCGGTGCAGCGGGCATAGGCATCGGGATCAGGTGGCTCAATGCCGATGCGGTTCGTGGTCTGCCACTGAAGGATACACTCTGAGGTGTGTTCCGATAGGTCGGGAAGCCGTACCGCTGAAGGGTAGCCTCATCTATGCTTGAGCTTGAGGAATGGCGGGTGTGGCTAGGCACGGCCGACGTCGAGATCGAGCGACCATGGTTCAACGATGGCCGCGATGGGGTGTTGTCAAGATACATTGAACAGTTTACATCTATACCTGGCGAAGAACGTGACGATTTGTCCGACACAGGAGTAAGGAGCTGAAAGGATGTTCCAGGACTTGCGGATCTTCGAGCCATGTCCGCGAACTGCCCATACTGCATAGGATTGATGGGAAAGCCTGTGCTTGATACAGAGGTCTTGCTGCGATGAGAAGTTGCAACAGCAGCGGGCTCGGCGACTTGATCCTGAATGCGAACACGCGGGATCAAACGTGGGCCACAGCAGACGACCGGCGTCTTTGGTGGAGTTGGGGCCTCAGCAGCAGCATCGGCCTTGAAGGTAAAGTCTGATAAGGATCCATCGGAGAAAGATTCGGTCGTGGCGTCAAAGTCAACCATGGACCAGTCCAAGGTCGGCGTTAGGATTTGATTATGATACATTGCTTTTTAGATCCGCTGCCAGACTATCTAAAGTTAGCATCTGGTCAAGTTTTCTAAAGGTCAAGACTTACGCAAGCACTTTATCACCGACTAAGATAGGTCAGGAAGTAATTATACTGAAGACCAGCTTCAGATTATGCAAAGGATAAGACACTGAATAAGAAGGAAATTCGTGAAGAGCACCAGATCGTCACTCGTAGACTTGGAAAACCATTGCCAATTTGAACAGAGAGAAAGGATATGGCTTCTAGGGGCTACTTATGTTGTTTTCAAGGTATGACGGCAAATGGTGCCAACACGACACAGAGCGCGTTCTGGGGACAGAGAATACAAAATATGAAACGCGAACCAAAGATGGAGATGTTTAGTGTCATGTCTAGATTGAACAGATGCAGCCCTGAAACACTTGAATTTGGGTGCTGGAAAGCATCAGAAGATCGGTGCGTAATCTGCTATGCTTAATCAGGACTGCTCCAGATCTCCATATTATGATGTGTGGCTAGCTTAGGCGGTTAAGTTCTAAGTAAGGAAGGTCTGTGTTGTAAGTGTTCGAGAAGCCGCTTGCACCGACGTCAGAGGACATGGTATCACCAAGAGGGCCGAAGAGAAGATTCATTGGTAGAGCAGCTAATTTGGATGCTGGGCGTGGACAGTGTCGGAGAAAGGTAGACATGCGAAGCGCTGATGAGATGTGGTTGGTTGTGGTCTTAACCGAAACGGCCTGATTGGTCAAGCACAACGACCTGCATGCTGGCCCGCACATAGTGAATCTTTATGCTCACAACAATCGCTTGTCTCAGATTTCAGGAAATAGTGACTCACACTTGATGCGTTGGCAAAGAGCGACTTGCCTTTTCCAGATGAACGAAAACATCCGAATCAGCCATACTGTTTTTGAATTTACTGAGCAATGTTCGGACGAATTTGCAGAAACATACCTAGGCGCCAATGATGGTAGCGCAGGCGCGTACTTGGGGCTGGGTAACACAGTCAACTTCAGTACGCGCCGAAGCATGCTAAATGCACGCATGACTTCGAAGGCCCTGTCAAGCGAGTAGCCGAGGATTTCCTTCAGTCACAGCTTCGGCTTCAGACTGAAATAGGACTCGAGCGGGCGACTACTGGGACACAGAGCGACATTCAGATAAGATGCGAATCGACGCAAGCTGTCCGCGGGCTTTCTTTGGTTCCAAAGAGCTGGCTCGGTCAGTGCAGAAAATGAAGATCGAAGCACAGCAAGAGCTAGTTGGCACCAAACCTCTCCCTGGCAATTGCCTTGAGCATAGCCATGGTTTTATCCTCCTTGTCTCGGAGGACTTGCATCTTCTCTTCCCTCTCGGCCTCTCTTGCTCTGAGCGCCTCCTCTCTTCGTATTTCTCTTTCGCTCTTTTTCTTGGCCTGTTCTTTGATTTGTCTTTTGATGCCATCTTCGTCTCCTCCCATCAAGTCCCGCTCGCCAACTTCCTCTGTACCAGGCTCGTTGGCTTCTTTGAATGCACGATTTGAAGCAGCCACTTCGCGCTTCTTCTCAATTTGACGTTCTCTCGTACCAGCCTGAGCACGAGGGACCAGATCTTCCAAAGCCTCCTTTTGTGACTTGCGGTCTAGTTTGCGGTCATACCTCAGATCGAGTCTTCGGTTTTCTTCATCCTCACGTGACAGCTCTATTATATGAGTTAGAAACAGGGCATTAGGAGTAGTAGCTTGGGGCGCAGTTACCATCTCGATGCTGTAAATCTTGTAATCTGGGTATTGCAGGCCCAAGGCTCTTGTCGCCAATTGCTGGGAGAGATGGACCGTATTCATCGTCATCATCGTCGTCTTCATCATCGTTGTTGTTGTCTTGATTCACATCAGAATACGTCTGTGGCGACTCGCGCTTCCCACGAGACGAGGGAGGAGGAAGCTCTCTTCCAGTTCGTTGAGCTATTCTGTCGGTGGTGATGGCAGACTTGTCGGCTTTGGATTTGGTCTCTGGATCATACCATCCTTCTGCAAGCTCCCCTCGATTCCTTGATAGAATCAGTACACAGAACACACTTTGACTGGCATTTCTATAGTATGCTCACCATTTCCCAATGAAGCTTTTCCATCTTCCTTTGACCTCTGATTCACTCAGTGACTCAATGTCAATCTCCTTCTGCAGATCCAGATAGAGGCCAAACATCGCTCTAAAGACGGGCAGATCATATTTGGTGAGCTCTCTTGCGTTCAGCGGTAGACTTGCTGGCTTCTGGCGTGGCGAGCGACTTCTTCTTCGAGAGGGAAGGTTATGTTGACGGGGCTCTTTCGTACGTTCGCGACGGGCAGGCGATCGCGATCTGTGCCGTCTTAAAGACACGCGCGGAGACCTCGAACGTGTTCTGTCGTGGTCAGGCATGGTGGATATCTCCAGGAACCACACTCTATCAAATAAGGTACCTTAGGGATTTATTCGTGAGCTGTCGCGAAAGTGGAAAGTGAAGCCGTGCGAGAGTATGGTATGCTTGGCACATTTCCTTCTTAGAACGGCAAGCCAACCCGACCTACTTCGGCGTTAGGATACATCGGTATTACCTCATGTTAACTCCATACAGCGCTCATCTGCCATCGACTTGGGCCATTAGGTTGTATCTTGTGTCTAGGAGGAATATCAGAAGCACTCAAGCCTATGCTTTGTAATGCTTGAAGCCAAAACTCCTAACAATGAAAGATCTATATCTTGTAGCATATAAGATATTCAAACATCCTGACGCATTACCGGCGATATCGGGTTTACTTTGTGCTTCGATATGACGTGGGGTATCTTTAGCCATGTCCGCCGGCCAACAGTGCGGCGAGGGGTTGTCGCTGCGAAGTATTTAACCACGAGCTCACCTTGTCTGAGATACTTTAGCAACTCTCTCATTTTCTACCAATTGCCCCTCTCCACTTCTCAATCCACATCTCTACCCCAAAACAACTCAAAGATGACTCGCATCCTATTGTCAGGCGGCTCAGGTTTCATAGCTGCGCACGTGTTGGATTTATTGCTCAAGCACGGGTATGTGACTTGATCACCTGTCATGATACAGTAGAAACCGGTTCTGACAACAGATATAGACACTCGGTGGTCACAACTGTCCGCTCGCAGGAAAAGGCCGACAAGATCAAGGAAGCACACCCCGGTGCTGATCTATCTTTTGCCATTGTTCCTGATATCGCTGTTGAGGTATGAGAGCGAGCAGATCAATGGCACGTAGCGGGATCTAACACTAAGATATAGGGAGCTTTCGACGAGGCGATCAAGTCTGACCCACCTTTCGAGGCTGTCATTCACACTGCTTCGCCTTTCCACTTCAACGTGACCGACATCCAAAAGGTAAGCCTCAACTATGTCGTATAATATGTTGGCTCACAAGCTGACTCCCCACCAGGAGCTTCTCGACCCCGCATACATTGGTACCACCGGTATCCTGAAGTCAATCAAGAAGAGTGCTCCTTCTGTCAAGAGAGTGGTCATCACCTCCAGCTTTGCGTCCATTGTCAATCCTAGCAAGGGCAACTGGCCCGAGCACACATACTCCGAGGCAGACTGGAACCCCATGACCAAGGAGGATGCTATGCAAGCACCAGCTGCCGGCTATCGTGCATCCAAGGTGTTCGCCGAGAAGGCCGCATGGGAGTTTGTTGAGAAGGAGAAGCCCAACTTCAGCATTGCTACCATTTGCCCACCTCTTGTGTTTGGACCAATCGTGAGTAAAACATTTACTCGACCACAGTGGTACCATTCGGCTAACATTTCTCATAGGTCCACTACCTGAACTCGCTCGACGCCTTGAACACTTCCAACCAACGCATCCGTGATTTCTACCAGGGTAAGGCCAAGGACGAACTCCCTGCCACCGGCACCTTTTTCTGGACCGACGTAAGAGATGTCGCTCTTGCCCATGTCAAGGCCATGGAAAACGAGGGAGCCGCAAACAAGCGTTTCTTCATTGTTAATGGCCGCTTCTCGAACAAAGAACTTGCTTCAGTCATCAAGAAGAACTTTCCCAACCAGAAGGATGTCCCTTCGGAGAAGACGCCTGGTGGAGACTACCCCGAGGAAGGATACGCCCAGTTCGACAACAGCAGAAGTAAGGAGGTACTCGGCATCAAGTACCACGACTTTGAGGACACCGTCACAGCCACTGTCAAGTCTCTTCAAGCAGTTGGAGCATGATGCAATTCTCGGATAAATGTGCAGGAGGACGATGGACTAAATGATATACGAGCTATATAACGAGCCATCTAGATCTGTATAATCAATACACGAATCCGCCCCTACTAGGCTTGACACCCCTTCAACCCCCCTTGGCTGAGCCATCAGTAGAAAATGTTAAAATCTAGGATCACTATTTGTCATTAGCCAATCGCACATGCAAGCTGAACCGGTGGATTGAAATGCAGTGATGGGGTTGAATAGTCAGACTGTTGAGCTTGAATTCGTTTTTGATTAATCACGGGACAATCATTGTTTGAAGGGTTTTCATCATTCAAATGTGAAAAGAAAATGGACAGGATTGGAAGAAAAGTACTAACCCGAGAGGATGGTGCTCCGGCTGCATAATGAGGTGTTGGTGAAACTTGTCTCCGTTTGAACCACGCATCCTATTATGCAATCCGGAGTAGGTTCTATTGTCGACATGCGAGACATCTGCGTAAGGATTGAAAAGTGTCAGTCGCATAAGCAGAAGGAAAATAATTTGTAGGGACGAGGATTTCAGGACTGGCGCATGAGCCAATTTAAGCGGAGGTTGCCGGTCCACGACCCCACCAGCGAGGGCAGCAAGCAGCAGCCGGTCAAGACAACAATCACAGCTTCGTCGGTAGGAGAAAGCAACTCTACTGTTATCTCGCACTCCCCGTCGCTTCACTCTCCATAATTCTTAACAGCCAACATCTCTTTACAGCTCCACACCTGTCATCATCCGAGACATCAGAAGCCATGGCCGGTGAGTCGCGCAGGCAGAATCAAAGCAGACTCTCGAGCGGCGGATGCTCCTTGGGCTGCAACAAGCATGAGACTCGGATTGCTGATGAATGATATGCGCAGACTTCCAAAGCATCGCTCGTACGCGAATTACCATATTCTCTAAGCTTTAAAGAGCTGAATCGTTGACTTACGTGACAGAGCAATTCACTGAGTTCTACTACAAGACCTTTGACACCAACCGCCAACAGCTTGCTGCTCTCTACGTACGACTGTCCCACATTTGCCCTTTGATGTCTGGCTGTTTGGCTGGCAAAAGTAATGCGATGCGACATTTTGACTGACGACAATGCGCGCATACAGAAGGACCACTCCATGTTGACCTTTGAGAACTCTCCCGTCCAAGGCGCCGCTGCCATTACCGAGAAGCTCGTCTCTCTTCCTTTCGCCAAGGTCCAGCACGAGGTCACTTCCCTCGATGCACAGCCCTCCAACGAGGCTGGCGGGATCCTCGTCCTTGTTTCTGGCCGTCTCCTCGTACGTTTGACCAATTATCGAAATGACAACAAAGTCAAAGTACTGATGTAGCACATCAACAGGTCGACGAGGAGCAGAGACCCATGTCTTACACCCAGTCCTTCCAGCTCTTGCCCGATGGAGCTGGTAGCTACTTCGTCTTCAATGACATCTTCAGACTCATCTACGCCGCCGCATAGACGGTTTAACATTTCAGAAGCTCAGTGGAGAGGTCGATGGAGTCACGAGAACTCCAGTTTGTCAATCTAAGGCTCGGCAGGATCCGGACACTGTCGACAAGGATCTATGCCGAATGCTGGACGGCGATCTCTCCAACGTTACATGGAGGGAAAGCACTTCCCACCGTGAAAAGAGGCTGTAGACGCAGAAGGTGATGAGAGAGCTCACCAATGACTTGAAGCGAGGACTTTTACATACTCAACGCCTGCATTTCCTTTCTGCCTTAATTTGACCAAGATTCTATGCGCCTGGGGAAGATGAGCGCGAAAATGCACAAATTCACGACTTTTATTTCAAATCAAACATTACATTACCTTCGATACTATCCTGGTGTACGAATTGCATATAAAGTGCAATACCGCATTATATGAAGCTTGATTCATAGCACAATCTAGTGATCAGTGTCGATATGAAAGGTATAATCGACCCTAGGAAGGCATAGTAATAGTGGACTCGTCGTATGATAATAAGGGTATGGTAATAATAAATTGGACCCTGACCAAGGTTCCGCATTGAGTGATTGGGGGAGGTCTGAGCCTCGCATGCAACGTGGTTGGCAGCAGCGAACCGTACGACGCGCCATGCGGAAACTGTTTTGGCCAGCAACCTAATCCCAAGCAAAGCAGGCTGCCACCAACTCTTCTCCATTCACTCTTGACATACCAAACTCCCACGTGCACCAATCGCAATTAAACACCCGTCACAATAGCTTCCATCTCATCCTAGGATACATCTGTCTTAGCATCAACAACATCATCCACTCTTCTTTGCGTCACTTGCGAGCCCAGCTTAGCGTCATCAACATCTCCCGGCTTGGTTTCAGCTTCGCGACGTATAGCATAGCTATTCAATAGCTTGCGTCTACCTATCAAAACAGACCAACAGCAAGCAGCCAGTTAGCGCTCGTTCATCTCTGAGTCCTACTAGAATCCAACACCTCTATCCAAGAAGCAGACGCACCGTATTTCCATCAAGATGGCGATGGGAGCACAGATTGCGGAGGAGTTCAAGTCGCGTAACTTCAGTAAGACAATCACTTGTCTTCAATAACGATCTAAAAGACAGTAGCTGATATAGTATGAAATAGGTATATATGGTCAATGGTATGTCCACCTCCATAATCGAGATGGCGCTACCACTTGAAGAAGCAGCTGAACCTTTACTTATGCTTCACCAAACAGGACCGGAGTACTGTGCATGATCCTCTGTTTCGCTCTAGGAATCGCCAACATCTTCCATTTCCACTGGATCATCCTCTTCAGTGTGATATGCCTGTACGTTTTGCGTCCTTCACTTCCTCTTTTCCATCATCACGAAATGTTCATCATTGTGACCCGACTGACTCGTAACAGCATCTCCTCATTCATAATCCTCTTCATCGAGATCCCTCTTCTTCTTCGCATCTGTCCAACCTCTAGCACCTTCGATGCATTCATGCGCCGTTTCACAACAAATTATATGCGCGCCGCCATCTACGCCGCCATGAGTGTCATTCAATGGCTGTCTCTGATCGCCTACGCGACATCTCTGATCGCGGCAGCTGTGTTTCTGCTCATCGCCGCTATCTTCTATGCGCTTGCGGGACTGAGGGGTCATGAGTTTGCGGGAAGCAAGACGCTCGGAGGGCAGGGTGTTGCTCAGATGATTGTTTAGGCTGGATGAGACCATTATTGGTGAAGAGCAGCATACAGGAAGTTGAAGAGGAAAAATGGCAGAGTGTGTCTGCCTACCTGCCCCAACACGTCAAGAGCGAAGCTTGTATACTATGGAAGAGTTATATGGGGGAAGACAACAACAAGATGGATCAGCAAGTACGCCTTGTTTGGTCTGCCATTCTTCGGAAAAGAAGAGAACGAAACAAAGCAAAAGAGAAAAGGCAGGAACAGGAAGACATGTTTATTTCGAGACTATACCACGGTTATGATAGCGACGGTGTTGGCATTTGCGCTGGAGATCAGTCTATAACTTATTTGTAGCAAAAGTCGTTCTTCTCCTGGTCTATCAAGGTGACTGGGTGTATGTATACCTACAGGCTACCCTTCCAACGCAATTAATGATTGTCAACACGGCAGACTGTCCCGACACCATTGCTCAGGGCAATGATCATTGAGGAGGGCAGGAAGATGAATTTGACACCATGTGATTGATGAATCTCATGACCATATCAAGGTTTTCATCTGGTCCGGGGAACAGCTGGGTACTCTTAACTGTACAGACAGGCAAGAATAAAGGATTAAGTTATTGCACAATGATCACGCAAGTGGACCGCGGGGTGTCGAAGTCAGTCTTGACCCCGACACAATACAAGCTAGACCAAGTGATTGAGGGGTGGTTACGTTATCGAAAATGGAGGACCTGTACGTAGAGTTGTTGTAAAAAGCGGTAGCCTTCCGTGCCTAGAGCTATAACTAGGCAGGCCAGGTACGCACCGGAATGACGAAAGCCTCTTCTTGAAAGACGCAAACGCTTTCAATTGTTCGCAATACTGCAATTCAATCCTTTGATAGTGCATGTGAAATGTAGAGAATTGTCCACTCGACTGTCTCGTAATTGAGATATTCGATAATCTCGAAACATGAAATGCAAGATGGACTCTCGTTCGATTTGTTCGATCTGATCTCATATTAGTAGGTCAGCCGGGCACACCGCACCGCAGCGGGGTTGTTGTGACCTGTGGCTTGGAGGGGGTGAGGAGGCTTAGCTTTTTTCTGTGGCGAGGCCTGGTGATCAAATTGACCTAGTATCACATCACATTACGAATGTATTAGGGGACTTGCTTTTGTGTGTGGTATAATATTCACGCTCAGATGATGACTGTTCTTGACTTGCTAGAGACACGCAAAGGATGAAAACATATCTCCAAGACTTTGATAGGAATCGAAAATGCCTCAAGAGGCTGACTGGGACTGTTTTAATCGAAATCGATCAAATAGTCGACCTCTTCCTTGTTAAGCCGCAAAAACGCGTGGGTCAGGCTTGCCCTCCAATCACATTGCCGTCATTGGTCCAGCTTGCACTCTTGTGGGCTCTAGCGTCGATCCAACTGTTCTGGGACCTTTCGTCACCAAAGTTGTTAAACCTGCCCTGCCAGTGAAGACTAGACGGCGGACGGGAGACCCTTTGGTTGTTCTCTGCTCTTACTTGCATGATCTCAGTATCTTGCTTTCAACCCCTCATCTTTTCTGTCACAAGGCATTGCCTTTTCTCGCTACTGTATAGCCCACCACAAAGCACTTGTCTTCTTTGCTTGTATGCCATCTTGTCAGGAGTAGTTATCTGACCCCAATATCCGGTAAGTCTCGAATCAATACCCCACGCCCTGCTGTCAAGGTCTTATCACAGATCTGCGAGAAAGAGCAAGCATACATGATGCACAGATTTGGTTCCTATCGTGGGCCTTGGCCCTGGCTAGCTGTCCTTACTGCGGCAGTATAAGGCGGTGACGCTTACTGCCATGCGGCCATTGGGTTGGGAGAGTCAGATTATGACAGAGGGAGTCTGGCATGCAGGTCTGGACTGGATAGCACAGCTTTTCACGTCACAGCGAGACCGCCCGCACACACGGACTGCCAACACGCCGAGAGGCATTGGCGGTGAGAGAGAGAGTGTCTTGTCGACTAACAGATCCGTTCTAGCACTACCTCTTTTGTAATATTTGCCCTTTTTCTTGGATCACATTTCACATCACCATGAGCGCTCCTCAGATCCCTCCTCGCCCTGGCCGTTCTTCTCAGCCAGCGGCCAATGATGCTACGAAGAACGTCCCATCTATTCCTCCACGCCCCCAGCGTCGCCTTGAGCGGTCCGTGTCTCCGTCCAGAGCGGAATACAGCCGTTCACCATTGAACGAGCCGCCAGCTTCGAATGGCAACAGAATATATGGCCAATATGGCCAAACCTTGTCCTCGGAGGACTTGCCCGCAAGACTCCCACCGCGCCCTTCGAGTGCTTTCCACCCATCCATCGTGGGCGAAGAGGGGGTAGAGTACGCGGGCTTCGACTCGCAGGCAGAACAGAGCGACACTGCAAACTCGCCCAAACAGACTAGAAATGTCGCAGCCGACCTCCCAATGCATGCACCAAAGGCATCGGTACCGCACTCAACAGCTAGCTCAAGAATCCAGACGGTGACCCGTACTGACTCGTCTCAGGCCGCAGCTGCAGGCATTGGCAAGTCTGACGCGGAAACGCATCCATTGAAGGCGAAGGCTAGCTTCTCTCGTTCTAATTTGTCGGTCAATCGTCCTGGATCTGCACACGGCACCGATGACGAGGAGCATGGTCCTCCATCGATGGGTCTGCAAGTCCCCATGCTCAAGTACGCTGGTGACGCGCAGGCTCCCTCTCCCGCACCTGGCATGTCCGATCATTCTACCAGTGCCTCTACACCCCGCAATCACCACCGTAAGCGTAGTTCGCGTCACGAGTTTGGTCCTCCCGGCAGCTACGGTCTTCACGGCCACGGATTGAACTCTTTCCACGGCATTGCCGAGCCCGTTGACAAATTCGACCAGGATTGGTACAAGAAGCACCCCGAGGAATATCTGAGAGAAAAGGGTCGCAAGTACGACCCTGGACACCCTAGTCACGAGTGGGCATTGAGCAGTGATGATCTGAACAAGCTCGTCCACCAGAGCTCCAGCAGAGGTCTTGGAATGGGTGAGTTGATAAGGAAGATACAGATTATACCCCATCAAGATCGCTAATACGACAAGCAGGTACATCACCAGATGCCATTGGCACGCCCTCTGAACAGATTGGCTACCTTGCCTCTGAAGAATACACGTCCCGTATGAACTCGCCCAAGCCTCTGTCCATCCGCACCAAGCGCCCCTCTAGCGGCAACCAACCTGCCATTGCATCACCCCTGCGCAAAGCCAGCGTTCCTGCTGATCACGAGCATGGTGGACTTCGCCAACTCAATGACGATAACGCTCTCGAAAGCGAAGCTGAGGATATTATCCACGTCGATCCTCCTGCTCGTCGTGCCAGCAAAATTGGTGGCGGTGGTTACGATCCACCAACCGAAGACTTTGGCCCCGAAGGCGGCAACACGGAAGAGGAGGGAGGCTGGGTTGTGGAGAACGGATACGGCACACCCATTCTTGCCTCTGATGAAGTCGCCAAGAACAAGGATCCCTCAGCTGAATACTTGCAGCCAGCTGTCTCTCCCGAGCAGGAGAGACGTGGTAGTGATTATTATGCCGGTTGGGATTCCGACGCCCCTGGCTCGTATCAGACCGGACGCCGCGCTAGCAAGGACAGAAGCAGACCCCACAGCGCACAGGGTGAGCCACTCTCAAGAATGCGCACCAGAGACTCCATGCATGGTGCTTCTGGAGTTGGCACGCCACTTGAGGAGATTGAAGAGTACGAACCACTCTTCCCAGATGACGACAAGGAGGCTCCCAAGCCCAAGGCTGTCGATCACCTGAAACGTCCTGATCTCGCTCGTCACCACTTTCCTAGCCAAGATGTCTGGGAGGACGTCCCCGAGAGTCTGCAATACCAGACCACTGTCGACACTCCGCAGCAGCCCGAGGATCTTGGCGCTTCTGTCGAATTCGAGCACCCTTCCAAGGAGGCTGCTCGTAAGAACGGCAATGCACCTACTGACCGTGCCGACTTCTTGACCGACGAGGCCAAGAAGATGGCTAAGCCTCATTTCAAGCCTGGTGTCATGGATGAAGTCCGTCCTCATCTTCAACAACGCTTTCCCAGTCGTGATATCTGGGAAGACACTCCCGACAGCTTGCAGTACGAGACCACTGTCGACACTCCTCAGGAGCCTGAAGATCTTGAGACCTCTACTGGTTCTCTTCCTCCGGCATATGAGGGAACGCCTCTTCCCAAGTTCAACCGTGCTGTTGCAGAGGAGACAAGGCCTGAATTGCGACAGCGTTTCCCCAGTCAGGACATCTGGGAGGATTCGCCTGACAGTCTTCGTTTGGAGACTACCGTTAGCGGTCCTCAACAGCCCGAGGCTAGTGATATCTTGAGCCCGGAGAGTGCCAGCTCTCCCCAGGCTACATTCAACAAGCCAGTCCTGCCTGCTCGTCCTGTGCGGCCATCGAAATTGGCAGAAGAGTCAAAACCGGTACAGCCTGAGCTTCCTGCTCGGCCGCCACAGAGGCTTCGTCAAGTCCCTCCTGCTGATGCAGAGGTCCCTCAGATTCCTGCCAGACCTGGCGCAATCAAGGCTCCTGTTGTTCCTGACAGACCCAAGCCACAGATTCCTGCCCGTCCAGCACGTGCGGGCGGCGCAGAGGCACAGGAAGGCTCTTCGCTATCTAAGACTGTTTCCAATGTAAGCACTGGCAGTGCAGAGAGCTCGGGAGTCAAGTCTCCGCCGGAAGTCAAGGCAAAGCCTGCAATCCCGGCACGTCCGGTTAATGCCAACTTTGCCAACCTGAGAGCGGGATTCATGAACGATCTCAATAGCCGTCTGAAGATTGGTCCTAAGGAACCTAAGAAGGAGGAGACGACCGAAGAGATCAAGCCTGAAGAGAAGCCACCTTTGGCCGATGCTAGAAAGGGGCGCGCCAAGGGCCCTGCCAGGAGAAAGCCTGCCGCTGCTGCTGCTGCCGCTACAGCTGAACAGGATGGTGCAAGCAAGGGTCTAAGCTCACTCGCTATCTCGACTACTACAGTCGTATGGCAGATCAATGAATCAGGCAATCTCAGCGTGCCGGAAGTCGACTCCACCGTGCCTTCTCAATCTAGTGCAGAATTGGAGCTCGAGAGAATCTCAACCGCAAACACTGACTCTGCTGCTCCTGCTTCACCCACCGCCACACGTGAAGCACGCGAGCCCGCCGACTCTTCCTCAACCAACACTCTTTCTGATCCTGTCGGCGCAGAAGGTGATGCAGCGGACGCTTCTAAGCTCTCCTCTGCAACTCTCGATCGTCAAGCGGCCATTGAACCTGGTCTTGAGGCTGCCCTAGCTGACTCCGCTCGTCATGGCGAGACTCCTGCACAGGGCTCCACCGATGTCGCTGCCTCTGTTCCTGACTTCACCAGCGAAACTCCTGTCTCCGGTGGCCAGGCCGCGAAAGATGCTGTTACCGATCAGGTCAGGACTGCTGCTCTGAAAGATACGGCCGCAGGTGGCGTGACCACCGAGGAAAGCGTTGCCACTTCTGCTTCTGCCACTTCTGTGCCTGGCTCTTTCCCGGCTGAAGAAGAAGAGGCGAGCGCCAAGCCTGAGATGAAACACCAGGAGGCGCAGACTGGGGAGAAGGATATCTCCATCCAGAGCCCGACTGGTGAGGAGGAGAAGGTGCAGATTACGGTTGGGGGTGCGGCGCCCAATGAGGGGAACGTCATTCGTAAGAGTGATGGGGAGGAGATTGTTGGTTGATTGATATTGTGTACGCGCCTTTGATGATGGGAGAAAGATGTCGCAATGGTTGGGAGGTGCGTTGTTTTGTTTGATGGTATTCTCTTGTTAGTGTCACTAGTCTCTGTTTCGTCTTACTGGATTAGAGAAATTGGGATTTCCTTTTCTGTTCAAGGGTGTTTTCTTTGGAAAGGTGTAGGATGTGAATTGACTGCACAAAAATACCACAATGTTCTTGCCCACCCTTGTCTTTTCGCCCCTGAGCAGCAGTATGATTCCCAGCGGCAGCAGAAATGCGATTCGAGTAATATAACATACGATTTTAAGCAACTGCCCCGTAGACAGTCTTACGATAGGTAATACTAAATGGACAGCATAGTGAGTAATTTAGCATGACTCAAGATGACTAGATGATTTGTCTAGTGACTAGATAGATGCCTGATGCTAAAAAGACCATTATCAATTCAAATTAGTGTTATTGACATCATGGAACTTTTTTTCCTTCCCCAGTCAAAAATATATATGTATATATTCCTTCATAGCTCAACAGACTCATCAGTCTTGTTATACATGTTCAGACCGATAGCTCTAGGACAATCGTCCCAGAACCCTTTCGAGCCGTTGTCAGTCGATGAGTATTGCTTCGTAAGCCTCGATCAAGGGGCGTTCCCATACAAGGTCCGCTTCTTCGGGCTTCACGACCTTTGACTGCTTGACGAGCTTCCGCCCAATGTACAAGATTGGCGAGACGTAACACATCGTGTCTGACGATGGAAAACGGTACAGTCGGCCAGATTCTCATATAAATGATATGGTTCGCTATGATTGCGACTTGTATGCTTTCTCGACTTACAATATGAGAAGAAGGTTCCCGTGTTCCACCAATCGGTCAAGAATGTCGTATACCCATAAAAGATGACGGTCAGGACCATGGTCGCGAGTCCGAACCATGCGCAGTAAGGTTGCCACCAGCCCTTGTATGGCAGAGTATCTCTGGAGATGTCTTGGACCTTGAGAGCACGGAAGAAGAAGAGGTAGACGGTACACATGCCAATGTAGTTGATGAGTTGCGAGGCTTCGGTCAAATTGGCCAACCAGGTGATGACTTTTGCACTTCCGGATGAGATCGATAGGAAGGAGATCAGGGAGAAGAGCATCGGTACTATGAACGCGTAGATGGGCACACCATTCTTGGTGCATTTTTGGGAGAACCTCGGAGCGTGCCCATCGATCGACATTGCGTATAAATTGCGTGTACTGCAATAGACGTAGCTATTACCAGCAGAGAAGATCGAGGTCACCAAGAGGGCGTTGGTGATGTGCGGAAGCACTTCGACACCCATGTTGCTCGTGGCGAGAACATATGGAGAAGCAGCGCCGGTGCCAGATCCATCTCCGTTGAGTTTCTCGATCAGGCCAGAAACGTTATACCAGAGCAAGAAACAACGGACTCTGGTATGTCAACGACTACTCCTGAGACCAAGTCCTCAGAGAACATCAAGATCATGGAAACGCGCTTGTTTGTGGTCAAGAGGTTGAGCAGCTCTCAGCACCCTATACCAGACGATAGGCTTCCAAAACTACTCGGAATAGTGAAAAATATCTGGTTCTTGCTTGATTGCGGTGGGAAATCTGAGAAGGCTTATTGGTTCGATGTAGTCATGCAGTAATTAGTGTACACGGAGAAGCATAGAACTCTCGTCAGCGTTGAGCCTTATAGAGAGGCCATCGCAAGTCACAGCACTTTTTGGCAGGACCATTGAAGGACTTGTGAAGAGTGTCGCAATACGTGGAGATGAAGAAGAAAAAGGGGCACTCGGGTGATTTGGTAAGCACAGGTCGATAGATTAGAAAAAGTGGAGGCAGATCTTCTTTCTGATGTAATCGTTTTCAGTATCCTCCCACAGTGGTTTTCCATGGAGTCGCGCTTTGGGTGCCTGTTTGCCAGTGTTGTATTGTCTGATCCCAGCTTTAATGTTCATGGAAGGATGGACTCGATAAGTAGGATTGTAAGATAGGCGTGGTGGTAGTGATGGGTAGGCAAGCCAAGAAGGCGATGAAAGTCGGGGTTGAGTTGAGTCATGCTGGTGGAGCCGCGCCATCAAGGTGTCTGTGCTGTTCCTTGCTCCGGCCTTCATCACACCTACTCGTTCAACTTGCAATGTAAATCTGAATCTATACCTTACTCTGGTGTAACCACCACGAGATGCTTCTGCCATGGCACACAATAAGGTAGAGCTACAACTAAATCTCAGCTCAAAGCCCGTCTTGCCCCGGGCTACGTACTCTGTCGGTGCAAACTGCAAAACACGAATGATGGGGCGAAGTGCTCCCGGATCAACATGAAGTCCGCCAGCTAGCGGATCGCGCACTTCTGCAACAGCCTGAGGCGCAAGGAACGCAACTATGATATCAGATCCACCTCAGCAAAGACGACATAATTTGTAAGCCAATCTATATTCTCTGGATGTAGTGTAGATGTTCATTGCTCGGGGGCAATATATGGGCAGCCCATTTCTCGTGGGTTTGGTTGATTATTGTTACTACATATTTCCCGCCCTCCACAACCTATCCTCACCATTCAAGAAAGCCTATTCAATCTTCGTTCAGATCGACTTTAGAGAACAGAACAAAAGAAGAGACAAAGAATTAAAAAGTATAATAACAACACAAACATGGACAAAGTCAAGAACATCGCCCACAAGCTCAACCCCACCCATCATTCCAACGACTCCACCATCACCCGCCTCCCCCCTCAAGAGCAAACAATCCTCATAACCGGCGCCTCGGGCTTCGTCGCCGCCCACGTCCTCACAGCCTTTCTGAAAGCCGGCTACAACGTCCGCGGCACTGTCCGCAGTGCCTCCAGCGCAGACGCAGTCCTCAGAACCCATGTGGAATACACTTCCCAGCTCACCTTCGCCATCGTGCCCGACATTTCCGCCCCAGGCGCCTTCGACGACGCCGTAAAGGATGTCCACGGTATCATCCACACCGCCTCGCCCTTCCAGATGAGCGTCAAGGACAACGAGCGGGACTTGCTCAGACCTGCTATTGCTGGCACCAAGAACCTTGTGCAAGCGGCAGCCGCTCATGCACCCCTCGTGCAGCGTATAGTCATCACGTCCTCGTTTGCCGCCATAATCGACATGGGTCGCGCAGACGGCGGCGCGGGATACGTCTATACCGAAAAGGACTGGAACCCATGCAGCTACGCCGACGCGGTCGCCGGGCCCGGCCCAGTGGCCTATTGCGCTTCAAAGGCGTTCGCCGAGAAAGCCGCCTGGGATTTTGTCGCCGACGAGAAAAACAAGGCCAAGTTCGACATTGCGACCATTTGCCCACCCATGATTTACGGACCTGTCGACCACGCGGTTACGGACTTGAACAAGTTGAATACTAGTTCGGCGGATATCTGGCGGTTCATGAACGGCTCCGCTACCGAGATTGGGGATACTGGGTTCCCGCTATTTGCGGATGTGAGGGATGTGGCGCTTGCGCATCTCAGAGCGTACGAAGTCCCTGAGGCAGGCGGGCAGAGGTTTGCGATTACTAGTGGTAACTTTACTTATGAGGATGTTTGTGCGATCTTGAGAGAGGAGTATCCGAACTTGAGAAGCAAGGTGCCCGATCCTAGCGCGAGTTCCAAAAAGGAAGGATTGCCGGGACTGAGCAATGAGAAGGCCAAGAAGATGTTGGGACTGCAGTTCAGGAATCTGAAGGAGACGATCAAGGATACGGCGGACAGCTTGATCAAGCTTGAGAAGGAAGCCGGCCAGTGAAATGTGGCTGTCGAAGAATGGAATGTTGGCTGCTAATGTCAATGCACTGAGACTGGTCGGAAAGCAAGATGGGGTAGATTAGATTAATGACTATGATGATAGTACGGATTTGCTGTTTCTGACAATGTCGAGTTGTGACTGCGCTTCATGTATAGTGACGCGTGAAAGTGAGGGGTATCTTAAGACAATGAGCTGAATGAAGAGAGCTGAAATGCGGGCAGTCCATCCGACCCTATGGACAGCAGCGGGAAGAGAGCCTTCCAGCTGCTCAAGCTCGTAGTCCTGAGAATGAATGCAGGGAAGATGGAAAAGCATCTACTCCTGGTCCACAAACCGACTAGCGAGCTGTCCGAAGAAGGGCAGCTCTAATCGATCTAGAGTCTCGGCTGTACAATAACACACGTTAGCAACAGCACCATCATCGTTCGAACTTAAAGGGCAAGACTGACCATCCTTGTAAGCGCGAAACACCAACCAAGCAATGAGTGCCAAATCTCCAATAAACAATATCCAGCTCAGTGCTCTCGACCACGAGAGAATCAAGTGGAGGAAGAAGACCGCAGTGAAGACCAGACTGCTTTGCCAGGCATGGAATCTGTGGTTCACACGATAGTCAGCACATACATCCTCATATCTCGCTCTATGTTCCACCTCTCCTCTCGCCCATGCATATATCTCTTCTCCTCCTTTTCTTCTCCAGATACAAGATTATAAAGACAGAGTGGGAAAAAGGAAGATCAGACGAACCTAACATAATCGCTCTTATGCTCAAAAAGCAACAGCGCAACCCCTCCAACAGGCGGAACAAGCAAGTACGCAAGCGCAGCCTCCACATCCATGCGGATCCCCAGGCTCGTCTCAAACACGTACGCGCCGTCCGCTGCTCCGCCTATGCCGCCTCCTGCCCTCCCTTCTCCTCCTTGGCGTCCCCAACCACTGCCCCATCCTCGACCTTCTTCTATATCCTCGTAGTTGCGCTCGACGAATGCAGACGGGGAAGGTAAGGCGTTACCTCGTGCGGCGGCCCAGGGGTCATCGTAGCTGCTGCGCGGTTGTTGGATGAAAGAGGAGTTGTTGGTTTGGAGGGGAGGTTTCAGGGCGGGACTGGTGGTTGTGGAGCGCGGTGGAGGAGAGAGAGCGCGTGTGCTTTCTGGCGGGGAGGACTGGTAGGGCGCGAAATTCATGGTGATGATGAAGTTTGTGCAATTGTCTTTGGGTTAATGTTGTGTGCGAGGGTTGTGCCAGTTATGTTATTATGACTGTAGAGGTTCTGATGTGGTTGTGGTCGTGAGGGTGAATGAGTCGAGGTGGTCAATACGTGTAGATGAGAATGTGACGTAATCGTTGGGGTTTAAAGGTCCGAATCCGATCTATGATATCGATGTGGAGGTGTGTGATATATTCTATTATTGTTATTATTGTTATAGTTTCATCGAGGCGGTCAAGATGGTGTGGTATCTTGTCGTCCTGCCCGCACTTTGTGGAGATGGACGAGGAAAGAGCCGCCGGACTTTGTCGGCGTTTGGACTTGGTCATTTCCACACGCTTTCTCATCCGACCTGCTTCTTGCCTCTCTTTGGTCCTTCCACCTCACTTTCTTTCGGAATAAACCTTGCCGCCTCCTCATCTGTTCCTCCTTTAGAACCTTGCCATTGTCAGTCCGCCACCTTTGCCTCCGTGTACAATTTGATTTGGATGCTACATCAGGCCCAGGGAGACATACAAGTCATGCTTGTACCGCCCAGCGACCCTCTCTGTGTGCTGCCCGCATACCTGTCCTTGAAGCGATATGTCTCCGGAACGTCCAAAGAGGTTTGATAGGCCACACGAAGCCTGTGGTAGTTCCATAGCCGTATATTTCCTCTCCGAAGCATGCCTCGAACATCACCTTCTATCTCATTCATCAATACCATGTCCATGACTTGTCACTCCTACTGCCATTCAATCCGGCTCTCATAGGGCTCACGACCTTAGCTGAGAAGTACTAATACTGGCGTCTCTTTTCCTATTTCTGCTTCACTTGAACCGCAAGGCCCGTCATCCCGAGCATATCCCAGTTAGCCCCTACTGAATCTAGCTCCAAGTGTGCTTCAGTTCCTGCATATATCTAGGCGTCAGCAACTGCCTCCATCTATCAAGGCGAGCCCTACCACGTATCGATTTTGCCTATGGTAGCGGTGCTCAAATCGTTCACTCACCACTTTACTTTCATCATCGGAGGACTGTAATCGTATTCCAAGTAAGCACTTGACTATCCTCCAGAGTTTTGCCTTCCTTCCACACCTTACTCACGACCTTGCTGTATTTGTGCAAGATCGCACACCTCCGACCACAGTGAAACTTTATCGAGTGCTTCATTTTCGACCAGAATCCCTAGTGGCTGTACTCGATTAACAGCCCAAGGGCCAACCTCGCAGCACATTGCAGATGACTCCACCATTGCGAAAGGAGCCAGGATCTCAGTGGCTCATCAAACAAAACGGCGAGCTGTGGCCTTGCGTGGTGTACCCGGAAGACAAATTGCCTCTCACTTTCCTTGAAATCAGAAACCTCATCATTCTTGTGCCAGTACTCTTCATTGCAAAGTACAAATTCTGCTGGTGTTACCCGGATGAGCTTCAAGAATACCCACAGAACTACGTAGAAGACCTGACGGACTCTTTCGACGGGATCAGATCTTCGGCTGAGGTGCTCCGCAAACTCGCCTTTGATGAAGCGTCGCTGTGGCATCCCTTGCAATACTTCGAGGACATGATTGCTGCCAAGCAGGCAGCTAGGCACGAAATGGAGGCTCGTCGAGCTGAGACCGCAAGTAGATGTAAACACGACAGTCTTGTGGGATTTGGTATGGACGGAGTTGGCCAGCATGCTGTCGTCAAGAAAGAGAAAAGCTCCCCACCACCCCAGATCAAGAGAGAGCCGGGCAGCTCCGTATCACGGATGCCTCTGAAACGGTCAAGCATCGTCATTGATCTATGCAGTGATGAGGAGGCGCTAGAGCCTCGTAGCAGCAAAACCATCAAGCGAGAACACCGAACCAAGATCAAAGCAGATCCCGAGGCTCCCGTTACACCAAAGGGGAAGCAGCCAGGGTTGGCAGCTCGAGGACTGAGACGGCTCGATCTTGACCACGAGGGTGAAGTGGTCCGTCGACTCGACAGCGGAACCAGAAAGAATGTCACTCTGACCAGCAACGTTGGCAATGTCATCGTAAGAAAAAACGAGGGGCTCTCCACTCCTCCATCTGTTACAAAAGGGTCTGCATCACGGCCTGTCGGTATCAAATTAGAAGGGGGTGGTGACGAGATCTCGATCCTCGACAGCTATTCAAGAGCAACCAGTCTCGGTTTTGCTCATGGAACTCCACGGTCGATTAAAAATGAAGGGGATCTCAAGAGTCCCTCGGGCGTCAAAGTGCTCCAAACAAGGTGCGTGGTATTAAAATGCATGCGTTTTACGGTTGAAACTGACATGAAACAGAGCGAAAGTGGTCAAAATCCACGTAGGTGAAGGAGATCGTGAACAGACCTTCATAAGCGACATGCATACCATCAGCAAGCACCAGTACTTCAGACGCCACCTCGCCACCGAGCCGGTAACAGGTACACCCTGTGTACGTTCACGTCAGCTCGCAGACATGACCCTTCACGACTTTGATCCAATTGGTCTATTCCTGACCAATGGCGACTATAACCCCTTTCTCGAACTTGGCCCACCACCTTATCTGAAAGGGATCAAGTCTGTACATCACTACGAACAAGCGGCTCTCACAGCAGGAGGCGTCTGGAATCACGCAAAGGTACTACAACTCTCGCCCCTCATAGATCTCATCAACCGTAAGATCGAGGCGCAGTGGCCACTTGCAAACGACTCTCTCCTCATGTTTACCAGACTTGTGTACTTTTCAGAAGATTCTGGTACAGAGGCAGAGCGGACTATGAAGAGTAGGCTGAACAAAGAGATTTCGGCGCGGTTCTTTGAGCTCATGCATACAGACGCTATGCTGCTCTCGGGGCTAATGAGGGAAAATACTGATGTATGCACGGAGATTGCCAAGGATCTCTTCAATGATCCCAAAAGTGCTGGTAGAATGAATCTCGAGGATGAAGAGATTAACTAGTAGGAGAAGTAGCTTGGTAAAATTAGCAGGGCTCTCAGCGGTGAGCCATCAAGCTTGTCATCTCGGACGAGGGCATATGAGAATGTAATCTAGGAGCAGTGCGGCGGAGAAAAGCGATCTGACGTCCGCGTCAAAACATAATGGCAGCACATATAGTTGAAATATTGCTTAATGCGCCAGCGGGCAAGAGTCTCTCTCAATCAACTCCCTAAGTGTATTGAGGTGGCCGAGGCATCTATCACCATCCAGAATGCTTGTAGCTGCTACCAATAGTGCTACGGTGCCACTCTCGGATATGTCCGAATCCTTTGGACAACCATAGATGCAACAAGAAGTCAACATTGATCCTTGCAATCGATTACAACGGTCATCGTTGAAAGAATCAGGGTCACCCGTTGTGTCTAAGCCACCACACGCAAAAATTATGTTCTCCATATGGCGCGCGATGAAAGGCATTCAATCGCGACAGATCTATGTGAATTTGTAGCGTTGCAGCGAAATATCACGGACGGGTCTTACACCCATATTCATGTGTATGCTTTCACATGCTCAACACATGCGTAGACACGACTGTCACAAAACGGGCTAGTCTCACTCCGAGACGGTGCTTACTTCAAAGCTTGAGTCGCCAGACAGATGAACCTGCCATGAAAGACGTGTAGTCTTTCGCAATGCTTGTGACGACGAGCAAGTCCATCTCCCATGTCAATCCTCCGACCGTTCGGAACCAAGCACGCACGACTGTAACGGCGGTGCGATCATGACAAGAAGACTAGTCGGAGAGGCCGCGTAATGGCGGAAGGGAAGAAGTTTGGCTAGATGTTGTGGTGGTGGAAGCTTCCAAGAAACGTCCTTCGTTTACCGCCATGGGTTAAACAGCATTGGCCAATCAAGGGCGGGTTTTTGCCGGTCGGGAAACAAAAATAGATACGAACGGCCAAGTAGCCGCCTTGACCATGCACACACATGTCATCGCGTACCTCGACCGAGCACAAGGGTCTCTGGGGCACTGCGGGCAGGGCGCATTAGCAGAGTAAGGTACGCTTATCGTGTTTTTCTGTCTGACGTGTGTTGAGACGTGCGCTTGTCCATCTTGTGGGTGTGAGTCTGTGATCATCAATCATCTCTCTTTCACATCTGTCTCTCTTCCAATTGAAGATCACCTGTCTCTATCTATTTCTCTTCTCCGAGACCCAATCTATTTTATTAGCAGGCACGGTTGAGGAAGCGGGATAGTGAAGTTCTTCATCTCATTCACTGCTGGATCGCTCGCTCGCTCAACATAATCAAACCCCTCCGTTCGCTTTCAGATGCGGCACGAGACCTGTGCCTGGTGATCTTCGAATAAGCTCAAATTAAACTACGATACAATCCTCTATTGCTGAGGCTCAACTCGCAAACACAGACACACCATGGACCCCTCCAGGACATTAATCCTTCGAGCGGACCAGACCAACAGCGGCGTAGACACTTTTGTCAGCCTTATCGCCAACCCGTTCTCTGCTCAGGTAAGTCTGCTCTGTTGCACAAGGACAGATCCCATGCATAGTGACTTACACAATTACAGGTTGCGAGTGACTCTTTCTATGCCGGTCTGGGAACTTCGCTTGGAGGATTCGTCCTCATCGCCGCAGTCTTCTGCTTACTTCGCCCATACAACACCGTAGTCTACGCTCCAAGATCCAAGCATGCCGATGAGAAACATGCCCCGCCGCCGGTCGGCAAGGGCTACTTTGACTGGGTGGCACCCGTCATCAAGACGAAGGAACAGATGCTTATCGAAAAGGTCGGCATGGACGCTACACTCTTTCTCAAATTCACAAAAATGTGCCGCAACATCTTCACATGCATCACAATTGTCGGATGCGGAGCCATCATCCCAGTCAACCTCGTCTACTCAAGCAAATCTACCGGCACCTTTTTCACAAAATTGACTCCGATCAATGTTGGTGGAAACACCTTCTGGGTTTACGTCATCGTAGCCTACGTCTTTGACATAATCATTTGCTTCTTCCTCTGGAGAAATTACCGAGACGTTCGTCGCCTACGTCGTGCTTATTTCGACAGCCCTGAATATCAAAGGAGTCTTCACTCTCGCACTCTACTCGTCACTGAGTTGCCCAAGGCCTTACGAACAGACGAAGGATTGGTCAAGGTCACGGAAGAGGCCTGTCGACCGATTGCAGACCTCGGAATCACCGCCAGAACGTCCATAGGAAGAAACGTAAAGGGCTTGCCGGATCTTGTCGAGGACCACGAAAAGACTGTTCGCCAACTGGAGAGCGTGCTTGCAAAATACATGAAGAACCCAAACAGACTTCCAGCACTGCGACCAACCTGCAAGGTGGAGAAGTCGGACCAATCCTTTCGCAAAGGCCAAAAGGTTGACGCCATTGACTACCTCACGGCAAGGATTCGGGAATTGGAACTGGAGATTAAAGAGGTTAGGGAATCGGTTGACAAGCGTAATGCAATGTCTTTTGGCTTTGCAAGCTATGAAGCAATCCCAGATGCACACACTGTCGCCTATGCTGCTAGGAAGAAGGGGCCACAGAAGACACGCATCATCCTCGCTCCCAAGCCGCATGATCTGATTTGGAAGAACTTGCCAATGGGCAGTAAAGAGCGTGCCTGGGCTACTCTCATAAACAACATCTGGGTCGCCGTCATCAGTATAGGATGGCTAGCACCTAACGCGTTAATTGCCGTCTTTCTGTCCGACTTGGCGAACCTGGGCAAGGTGTGGCCTGCTTTCCAGACCTCTCTTGAGGCTCATTCTTCCTGGTGGGCCATCGTTCAAGGTGTGGCTGCGCCTGCTTTGACATCACTATTCTATTTCTTCCTGCCGGCCATTTTCCGAAAACTCAGCATCAACTCCGGCGACCTTTCCAAGACGAGTCGAGAGCGCCATGTCACCCACAAGCTGTACACCTTTTTCGTCATCAACAACTTGTTCCTCTTCTCTCTCTTTGCCGCCGTCTGGTCGTTTGTGGCTCAAGTTATCAGCATGTCGAAAAAGGAGGATGCTTGGGATGCCATCAAAGAAGGCGATCTGTTCAAGAAGGGCATCTCAGCCTTGATTGGTGTCTCGACATATTGGGTCACCTGGATGCTGCAACGCAACCTCGGTGCTGCCGTCGATCTCTGCCAGCTTATCACCCTGGCATGGGGCTCCTTTTCCCGGCACTTTCTTGCGCCCACTCCTCGCGAGCTCATCGAATTGAGTGCTCCGCAACCCTTCGATTACGCTGGATACTACAACTACTTTCTTTTCTACGCCACTGTGGCCATGTGCTTTGCGACCATCCAACCTCTGATCCTACCTATCTGCGCATTTTACTTCTGGGTAGACTCGTACCTGAAGAAGTACCTTCTTCTCTACGTCTTCATCACCAAGACGGAATCTGGTGGACAATTCTGGCGAGTGTTATTTAATCGCTTCATATTTCTTGCCTTCCTTGGAAACTGCATCATTGCTCTGCTTGTCGGCGCACAGGGATCCACGTGGACACAGCTGTATTGCATGGCACCACTACCATTTTTGCTTCTTGGTTTCAAGTGGTACTGTTCAAGCACTTTTGACGATAAAATCAAGTACTACACGACAGGCACGAAGAAGGACAACATTGAAGCTGGTCACGGACTTGAGCACAACAAGAAACGCCACGACCGCGTTGCAGTGCGATTCGGACACCCTGTGCTTTATAAGCCTCTGATTACTCCTATGGTGCATGCCAAGAATCAACACCTGCTGAAGACAATCTACTCTGGACGTACAGCCGAAGAGATTATCGGAATCGGAGGCGGCTACTCTGATGTCTACATGGATCCCATGTCTCAAGATCACCCTGGTCAATTGTCTGGAACCACGTCAGGACCAGCACCATTCGAGATTGTTCATGAGAATGAAATGGATTTCGAGCACTACAAGAACCGACCAGAATTCAGAGACGAGGCCGGCGGAGATGGCGAGCTATATGGCCGTCCAAATGACCTAGTGAGGAGAGTCAGCGGCAGCACGGTTGCAACCACCCAAGACGGCTTCCCTGTAAGCGGATCCCAGTCCCGAGATTCTAGCATGACGAGGGTTGGCGGCGCCGGCGGTCACGAGCAAGGCACGACATACGCGCCTGGATACCATAAGACGGCCACATATGCCCGTGATCACAGCCCCGCCAGCAGCGTGCATTCCATGGACATTGGAGGCGAATCCAGACATATGAGATCAGACAGCAATGCCAGCGATGGCCGAGCCGCACTGTTGTCTTCTGCGGCCAACATGGGCCGAGCGAATGGTTACAGCAATCTGAGACTTGGGGAGACTGCTTACACGCCTCTGGAAACACCTCCTGGTGAGGGGGAGAATACGAGTTATGACTATTTCAGACGAGGCAGACAAATGAGGTGATGACGATCCGTTACCACATACTCAATGTGGAACAAGGATGGGATGGAGTGTACGTTTTTTCGAAAAGAAGAAGATACGCAAGTGATCTTTCGATATGAATTGCATGATGGGTGGCGGAGTCGTGGGCTGTTTCTCGCTATTGGTTTCTGCTACTACCTGTATATTGCCATTGGTGTGGGTGTTTTGCATTTGGGGTAATACATACTAAAAGTAGAACTTTGTAGACTTCATCATCAGCTCTCACAACGGAATTGCTTCTGTATTGGGATCAAAACATGACCTTAACCTCGACTTCCTTCCTGCTTTGACCAACTTTCAGGCACGTATTGTGCTTTCTTTAGTGCAGGTTGCTAGCTAGATGATCATCATCATGATTTGCAACGGCGGTTGTGCCTGATCCATCTGTGACTACCTCAGATAAGGCATTCCAGATATCCAGTGAGAAACAAGATTTACCAAGGTCACCATATTAAAAGCAGCACGCGACCACTCAGCACGCACGCGCCGCAAATGCACAGAAGCACAGCAGGGCAAAGTCGAGGCGGGCTTGGCACCGAAACTCCCCCGGGTTCACATGCCCGCGTCACACGTTCTACCTTGATGATCGGCAAGACCCTACCCGTTACTAGGCGGCTGTTCACTCTTGCTTTGTTGGTACTTGATTTGAGCCCATCACGCAGTCCATCCTATACCATTTTGCGTATTTTCCCATTATTATTCATTTGCTCCTGAGGTATCCTGCCGGGAGTGAATGAGATCTTGGGGTCTTTCTTTGGAGGGAGGACGTGGGTAGACTGATTCTGTTTACTTTGAGACGGGGATAGGTAGCAACCTATCTGACGATCAACAGTTTTGGGGCAAGATTTGGACAAGCACAAGTAGGCTGGCCAGTGGACTCATTTGGAGGAAGAGATAGACGTTGCTGGAAGGAGAGAAGAGGATAAAGCGGCACGCAAGGGCATGTCGCTTGTAATCTTCATTGGGCATTCGGGCGACAAAGTGACGGTTGATGGCTCGCGGATCAACAGCCTCGACTCCTTGAAGGCCTTTGTGGAGAGGAATGCTGGGATAGCGGTGAACAAGCAAGTCTTTCTGACTGGTCGAGGGAAGCAAGTCAGGCCGCAGACATTGCTGAATGAGGTATGTGCTTTCTTTCCTCTCCTAAAGATTGCCATGATAGCGATGTACAAGGTATATACGGTGACTGACACGCTTGTGGTGGATAGACTGAAATTTACGCCTTCGACTCGAGCCTTCTCGCTCCTCCATCCTCCAAGGAGCCACGGCGCGAATTAGATCTGGTTCCCTCTCCCACACCGCATGAGCCCGGTCAACCTCCGGACAGCATCAACAACCACACGGATCTACAGTCATGGCAGTCGCTCTTCGCTTCCCGCCTCGAATGGGCCGACTCTCTTCGCGAGGCCTGTGCCAACCTCGCATCTCAAGCACAGAAACATGCAGAGGAACAACGTGTCATTGAAAAGAGTCTGGCGGTTGCCGTCACCAGCTTGACAGGTCACATGCGAGGAGCCGAGGAGAAACATGCTGCTGCTGAGGAGTGGTGCGAGGATCTACTACTCCAGCAAGAGAAAGCTATTGATCGATGGGAACACGATCTTGAACGACTCGCTACCATTCCTGGTCGTCCAGAATTTGCCCAGTTCGTTCAAGCAAGAGATCCGGCGACGATAAATATCCAAAATACCACATTGCAGGACTTTGTGGATGTTCAAGAAGTTCACGAGGCAGGCGCACGGGCAAAAGATTCGATCATATCTTTTGCTCAACGTGTCGCTGATTTGAGATCAAGTCTGACTGCTACGGGCAAGGCGAGCGAGGAGTTGCTGTCTGCTATTGACCAAGTTCAGGCTTCAAGTCTGGCCACATCATCAATGAACAATGCCGACGAGCCAACAAAATTGATGGAAGAGATTGATATCATTGTTAACAAGATGCGCAGTGATCTCGAGCACGTCTCGTCACTTCCTGCAAATGGTCACGGTCCACCCAGAGCAAGTAAGATGGCTCTGCTACATACCCGGAACTATCTGCCCAACCTCAGCGAGTTTTGTGGAGAAATAAACGACCTCGTCAGACGTACAATCGACACTAGGAACACCGCTGCCGAGACAAGCATGACTCACATGCAGTCTCTTGCCAGCGTTGAAGGTAGATTGAGCAAGATCTTTCACGGCATTAAAGCGCTTGAAGTCTCCGTCGAAGATCAACATGCATTCAACCTTCTCAACGTACTCAGTCGTCTTCCTTATGTTTATGGCAGTCTTCTCATAGAAGCAGTAAGGAGGCGTGAATGGTCCGTCAAGATGAAAAAGGATTCCGCAACTCTGGCTGAGGAGATGGCCACTTTCCAGGAAGAAGAAGCTCGACGGAGAAAGAAGTGGTTACTTTCTGTCGATGACGTGGTCAACCCGGAGTTCATAACCACCAAACCTCAAGGTGTAGAGCTAAGCCTCCAGACTGACGAACAGAATTGGCCGAGCGTCCCAAGGCAGGAACTGCACGACTATCTGAGTCTTCTCGAAAGGCTAGACTTACCGGCGGAAGTGGTGCAAGAGCTTACTACGGCACTTCAAGACCTCGACCGTCCTACCAAAAAGCAAGTACGACTCGCCAGAAACGCATTCAAGAATGGTAGTGTTCATGACGCCGCCTTTGGAACTACCTCGTTGATGATGAGAGGCGGGGATGAACAAAAGGTCCTTCGCGATGTCAATGCCAAGCTTGAGGAAGAGCTTCGAGGACAGAAGAGCAGAGTTCGCAAGCTTGAGGACCTTCTGCACAGACAGGCCAGTATGCAACGTGCTGTTAGTGGTGGCGAGAGTGCCGGAGCTTCTACCTTCAGTCCTATGATGGAGCTCATGAGCAATCAAGGCCTTGGTACGCCACCGCTGCCTGGGGCGGCGTTCAGCCCGCGAGCCAGCGAGGACATGGTCAGACATGCCTCGATCGGTACTGTTGGAGGTGGCGGATCACGACGTGCCTCTACCACCCTTGCTACCCAAACTGAAGAGAAGAAGCTGGCTCGTCGAGTTGTCGCATTGGAGGCCGAACTTCACAAAGTCAAAGAGCAGTCCGCAACGCTCGAAAAAGAGAAATCAGCCCTCGAGGAAGAAAAGTCTGCCTTTGAGCAGGAGAAGACTCAAAAGGCTGAAGATGAGGGTACCAAGCAGGCTCAATTCGACGAGGCTGTGTCAACTAAGAAGGACATTATGGAAAACATGGAAGCTCAACAGCGGGAATTTGCAGATGAGCGACGTGTTCTTGAGGAAGAGCTGAGACTTGCACGTGGTAGAGTAGAGGAAATTGAAGATGAGATCGAGAGGGTGTTGGGTAGTCGCGATCATGTTGACACGAGGACAAAGGAGCTGGAGCTTGAGCTCGAGCGGGTCAGGGGTCAGGCTGATCAACGGCTTGAGGAGGTCAGGGTTGAGATGGAGAAAGAAATGGAGCAGGTTAGGAGCCAGGCTGAACAAGAAGTTGAGGGTGTCAAGAGCCATGCTGAACAACAAATTGAGCAAATCAAGGGAAGGGCAGAACAAGATGCAAGCGCCAGAGAAGAAGAAATTGAGGACTTGAAAAGGCAGCTTGCTGAACGTTCTCAACAAGATGACATCTGGGAAATGAAGTTGCATGATGCTCAACGGAATGCTCAAAATCTCTTGATTGAAAAGGAGGAGTTGGAACAGACTCATGCTGGAGCTACCGATAAGCTTGTTGCTGCACACAGACATCTCTCGCCTCAGTCGCAACATCCAGAAAAGTTCACAGATCTCGTCTCTGCTTTGGAGATGCTTGCTGGCCAACAATCCGCTCACGCCAAGAGCCTGTCAGGCGCACATGACCTGCTTGTTTCCGAGAAGCAATCTCTACACTCCCAAAACGAAGCCCAGTCGGATGAGCTCAAGGCTGCTTCCTCGAAGTATGCTGTACTTGAAGCGGAGGTCATCAGGTTGCGAGATGAGATGGCGTCGGAAAAGGCACATGCATCGTCGCTCTCTTCCTGTCTCGATGATGAACGAGCTCAGTTGCGAGACTTGAGGTCCAAGTTTGCCACTGGCGAGACTGGCGTTCATGTTCTTCGTGCTCGCGTGGAAGAGGAAGAAGGCAAGGTTGTTGAGCTGACGGAGAAGCTGGCCGAAGTTGATTCGCACAAACGGCAGGTGGAAGATGAGCTAGCGCGGACACAAACAAAGCTGGCGCAGGTACAATCCGAGGTCATCTCATCCAATGAGCGACTAAACCTCCGCGCGAGCAAGGCCAAGGAAGTCAGTCAGAGACTTTACGCACAGAACACGCGTTTCTTGCGTCTGTTAGACCAGCTGGGCTTCATCGTCTCCCACAAGGACGACGGTAGCATGGTCATTGAGCGTGCGAGTAAAGTCAATAATGTTGCTTCGACCATGCTTGATTCAACGTCAGCTTCACGAAATTTCTCGTCCCCGCCTCCAATGTCGTCCCGTAAGACGTCTATGCTGAACACGAACGAGCATATCGATCCAGCTACGGTTTCATTTCTACACTGGTCCGATTCGCCAGATGCTGCAACTGAAGAAACAGCATATGCGTACTTTATCCAGCAAACCTCACTCTTCGACCCACAAGTGTTCAGCGAAGCTCTTTCGAAACGACTCCGCGACTTTGAATACACGGCCCGCAAGTGGAGCAAAGAAGCCAAATCCTTCTCTACCCTGTCCGCCCGCCTTCGTCATGAAAGCAATCAGAAGATAGCAGTCCGCGACTTCAAGGAAGGCGACCTAGCACTTTTCCTACCCACGAGAGGGGAGCTCGGCAATAAAGGCGCCTGGGCGGCTTTCAATATCGGCGCTCCTCATCACTTTTTGCGCGAGCGCGAAGGCATGGGTCTCAGCCGCCGCGAATGGCTCGTCGCCCGCATTTCCCGCGTCGAAGAACGCGTTGTCGACCTCAAGAACGGGACCGGCGCCCGCGTCAAGGGCAGCGGTGACAGCCTAAGGAGTATCGGGTCTACATCCGTCGACGCAGCATCCCTTGATGAACGCCGCGAACGCGACGACGACAACCCGTTTGAGCTCAGCGATGGCCTGACCTGGTATCTAGTCCATGCTTCTGAAGACAAAGCCGGCGCGCCCTCCACACCTGGGTTGGGCAAAGTGACGGTCGCAAGCAGCAGTGTGGATGCCAGAGGCAGTATCCGCCTCGGCAAGAAGAGAGATGGGTCTGCCGGGGGCGCGGGCGAAGCCGTCAAGACTTTGGGAAACGTGAGAAGTCTTGACTCTCGACGCAGCTCCGAGGCTTCCAGGAAGAGTGGTGTCGCCGTCGGGTTTCTTGGTGGTGCTGCTGCTGGTGGAAGTGCAGAGGCGAAACGGGTGCCTAGTGATCAGTCTGTCAAGGGTCTGGGCATTTCTTCTAGCACTTCTCCTGGTGCTGTTGCTGGTGGTACTGTGGGTACGGTGGCGGGGGATAACAATGATCAGGTGCGCACAGATCTTTTGTTTGGGCCTTGAAATTGGCTTGAATGATACATAACACTCCTCGCTATCGTCATCCTTGTTTTGCATCATTTACTAGCCTTGATTTCCTACCCCGTCGAACCCGCCTTGCCCTACCTTCCGTGGTCTCGTCAGTATAGCTCGATTGCTTCTTTGCTTCGAACCCCCACCCTTCCCCTATCCTCAACCTCCACGACTATAAGCACAGTAGCCAAAGAACCAAGACGCACCTGCTAACATCATCTCCTCAGCATCCCCTCGCATCTTCAGCCACGCCTTATCTCCGCCCTAGGCCCTCCATCCCCGGCAGCGGAACAAGTCCCAACAAGTCTGGGAACAGTCTCCTAAGGAGCGAAAGTCCCAGCAAAAGTATCCGTTCACTCGCTCGTCATCTCGAGGGTCCTGCCTCCTCTTCTACTACTGCTGGGCCGACCGCTGATTCACGACCATCAGACGAGGGAGCGCGTCCTACTTCTTCTACGTCAGCCGCTGGGAGGGCAAAGACGCCTTCGCCTAGTAAGAGTAAGAGCGGGCTGTCTCCTGTGAAAGCGAGAGCACAAGAGGAGGAAGCTAGAGGACGAGGAGCAGCAGGAGGTCGCGGGAAAGAAGAAGGAAACGGTAAAGGTGGGCATGGGAGGAAGGGGAGTTCACTTTGGAATCTGTTCAGTGTGGGTGGGGAGTACGAGCTATAGCCTCCCTCCCTCTCCCCTTCTTTTTGAAGTCCTTTTGGCGTAATCCCCAGCAACTGAGGTGTTTGTGCATTGTTCTCCTCCTTCTTCAATGCATCTTCTGAAGTTTGTTTCAGGCGAAGGCGTAGAGGGAGGGTAAATCATTCACCTTCTTGCTTAATTGATCGATTGCACTGGCCGGCCAAGGGGTTTCCTTCTCGAGTAGGCCGGCGAGGACGGAGCTGAATATCCTGAAAAATTTATATCATACTGCAACAAAGGTGGAGATCTCCAACATTGTCATATACAGCAATATCCCAGACTTGACACCCATCTATTCCAGAGCGAGCAGATTCTGTACTCCCCTTCATCCGTCCAGCGTTTCCGTCACAAAAGCCTTTGTGAAGTTCAGCGCTGAGGCGTCTGATCGCCAGGCAGACCAGTCGTGGTTTAGGAGACCTACAAGTTCCGTTAGTACGATACTCGAAACCAACTCGGGACAGTCTTCGCAAGGGGAATGGAAAAAAGAAGAAAAGAAATTGCGAGACAAGAACGTGAGGAGGAGAAAAGAATGGTGGAGGGAAACACGTACCCCACGACTCATCCTGATCCTGCGTCCCAGTGCGAATGTAGTAACTCCCCGAGATAACCCACTGCATCCAGCCTCCTGGCCCTCCAGGCAAACCAGTGAGATACTCCTTGATACACTGGGCATACGGCATCAAATATGTCGCATTATCCTGCTGAAACCCAAACTCCGTCAACACCACGGGTGCCACATTGGCCACTGTAGCATTGGCGTCCATAGCGTCATACCCCTGATCGTACAACGCGCTGGTAATCTCATCACACCCCGTAGCGCTATTATCATAATTATGCAACTCGAACACAATCTTGTCCGCGTAGCTAAAGTCCGAGAGGCGGAAGGTGGAGCCGTTGCCTAGATCTGCGCCTTGCACCACGGGTGCGAGCTGCGTGTCGTAGTTGAGACCGGAGAAGAAGATCAGAGGGGAAGGGTTGGCGGCGTTGATGCCGTTTGCGGCGGGCACTACGTTTTCGTACCAGTCTTGCCAGTTGTAGGTTGCGTTTGCGGTGGTGCTGTTGTCGGTGTAGCGGAGTTCGTTGCGGAGAGACATGGAGGTTAGGGCGGGCCAGGAGGCCGCGTGGGTTGCCATGTAGGCTAGGCCTCGGCGCCAGTTGCTGATGTTGAAGTAGACGTCTTGAGGTACCGGGTTAGCATAACGTGATGGCCAGTGGAGTGGATGTCAGGTGGTACCTCCGAACCAAGCGTTGCCGTCGTCGTGTGAACAGCACCATTCGCCTTTGGATACGTGGTTGTCAAGGTGGACGTAGATTTGCTGGTTGTAGCACTCGGCGGCTATTGCATCGAATACCTGAAATATACTTCAGTAACAATAGACATTGAGAGTTGATTGAGATTCAGAGTACTGACTTGCAGCCTGGTGGTGCTTGCACTGAAAGATGGATTCGCAGCAAGAATCTCGTTCAGCACCTTTGTGCCGTTCTCAGCCCCGAGTGCAATCTGAGTGGCATCTACCAGAGGGACATCGCCGCCGTCGTAGATGTCGTCAATCATTTCGATAGCATATGTCAGTCGAATCACGTTCATGCCCAGACTCTTGATCTTGGAAACAATGCTTGAGATGGATTGATATTGCAAACCCTCTGGAATCATCACGTCGGCAGCTCCTGGCCAATTGACACCGGCGTAGACGACTGTCTCGTTGAGAGCATTTTTCATATATCTTCCTGATGTGTGAAAAGGTGCATTCGGCCAGGAGCTTTCGCCCATCGTATGTGTATCCCTTATATGCAGGCCATTGACAGCGAGAGAGAAAGTGCAGGCGAGTAGAGTAGAGACACGCATGGCTGAGACAATGGTTGATTGACAGAGTGAGGGGTTGTCACCTACTCAGATTGGGCTATGGCTATTATATACTTAAAGCACTTGCTCAAAAGGTATGATAGAGTGGTATTCGGTAAAAGGCCCCAACTTTGCCGGCTCCATCACAGGGAATATAAAGCTCCGTATGCGAGGCCTATAATCTAAGATCTGCGTGCGAAATTCGTAATTAGCCGGAATTACCTTTTCTTCACTCGTGTCTTGCAGGTCACGCAGATGTAGAGAAGAGATCTGCACGAGGGGCCAGTGTGAGGTTACAACGAATGCGGGGCTCGATATCTAAATTGGTGACTTCATCAGGGTCGGCCCTTGTTCCTGTCTTGCTCTTAGGATACCACACAAGAACACTGAGTAAGGACCAACTTCAGCCGCAGAGACTGTCTAGGACATTTGCATATTGGCGTAGGGGAATAAAATGCCTTTTTAATGAGCTTTATCTACGTGATAGATGAAGACCCAAATAGGCAGCTGTAGGCGAACATGTGGCATGACTCAGATCTCCGTCGATGCCAATATCAACACAGCCTACAATACCACGCAATAGACTATCGAGAAAGACGTCCAAGTCTGTTGAGTCACACAGAGATATAAAAGTCCAACCTCGTTCCTCCTTTCCTGTAGTCAGTTTTCCATTCGCGTCTGCAACGTCTAATGCCACCTATAGGCCATATCGAAGCGCCTTACTAACCGATACATACTAAAGATACAAGCTCTTCCCAGAAGACTCCACCAATTTCATTTGGACCACTCCGGTTCGTCACGTATATAGGCAAGCAAGCAAGCTCGTCTCAACTTGGGAACGTCCTACCTAAGCCGTCGAAAAATAGTCTTACTTGTGGCCTTGGTCAACCTCGACCATAACACACCATAACACCCAGCAGTATCCTTAGCAGCACCCCCAAAGATGTCCGACGGCATGCTAGGGCCCCTCATAAGCACCCATCCAGCCCCTCTCCCCTCTAAGTCTATCTGCTTGACAGGCACCCACGTAACAATTGTGGGCATTGACCCTGCCCACGCTCCAATCCTCTGGGAGCAAGTAAAAGTCCAGGACTCCCTATTCACCTTCCTCTTTGATGGTCCCTACGACTCTCTAGATGTCTACACCGCCGGCATGCGCGCTCGTGCAAAGGATGAGTCCACTTTCTTCTACACTATCCTTCTCAACGGCGCTACCCCCGAGGAAGCACCCAAACCTGTAGGGACATGTTCACTCATGCGCATCGACACCGCAAACCGCGTCGTGGAAGTCGGAAATATCCTCTTTTCGCCGCTGTTGCAGCGTACGCGTGCGGCGACCGAAGCAATGTATCTGCTCGCACGCTACGTATTCGAGGACCTCGGCTACAGACGTTACGAGTGGAAATGCCATAACCTCAATGAGCCGTCTAAGCGTGCGGCGCGTAGATTGGGTTTCGAGTTCGAGGGGGTGTTCAGGCAGCATATGTTTATGCATGGCAGGAACAGAGACACGGCGTGGTTTTCCATGTTGGACTCGGAGTGGCCGCAGCGGAAGCAAGCTTTCGAGAGTTGGCTCAGCGAGGCAAACTTTGATGCCGAGGGGAAGCAAAAATCTAGGTTGGAGGATTTCAGGAGTGGATGAGGACGGATTGCTTGAGCTTAGGAACTTAACCAGACTACATGACTGGGCTTACGTGGAGTGTGCTCTGGCCTCTTTTCCATACATAAACAACGGACGATCATAGAGGTCTCGTTCAAGGTCATTGGTTTGCATATGTATATACAATATTCTTGAGGTCGCGTGTGATTGGACATATTGCCTGGGAGACAGCTCTTTGAAGGCCGGACTTACATACATCTGGTGACCACTTTCAGAACAATCAATTGTCAGCGGCGTGCTGTTCCACCGTTTATGAACAGGTTCTGGTGCGTTACACAGTGTCACAGACCCATGAAATCAAGATGGATGGCCTTCGGAAGTGAGGTTTAGACCGTCCCGCAGTCAGACTGCCTCTGTATCTGATATTACAATATAGTAAAGAAATGTGTCACTACAGAAGCAAACCATCGCAAACATGCAAATAGTCCTTGGTGGATCTCATATCACCATCTTCCATTTGAATCCACAATTTTCATCAGCCTGTCGTACTGAATTTGGTCGTCGCCCCTCAAGAAAGCTGTGCGGCTCACTTTGTCGTCATCCCGCCTATTACCACTCTTTTCATCGCAATATTGGTACGCAAATAGCCTTCGACTTTGCTGCCCGTTCAGTATGCCACTGACAGCTCTAATCTTCTCAACCTCTTCAGAGCTTTCGCTTCCATCGGAAATCATTACTCCGCACGAACCCGTCGATTCGATCAGGAAACTCTTCAAGAACTTTGGTGACGCATCTGCCAGCCCTTGGAATAGATGCGCCCATCGAAGTTCTGGCATGTTTGCCTCATCGGGGGCGTGGCCCATACAGTCTCGCATTGTGATGCTTTTCAACGTGCTTATGCGACTAGCAAGGACATTGAGCAAATCCGGACAAACCCAGACTCCTTCCAGATGTATAGACTGGATCAGAGGCATGTGTTGAACAGCTAAAGGCAGAGGTAGACAATCATTGAAGTTGTCTTTGATCAGACCCAATGGTCCTCTTTCGCTCGCGACCAAATGAAGATGTGATAGATTCGTCAAGTGGTCAAATATGAAGCCTTCTAGATGGGAGTAGAACTTTCCAACACCCTCTAGAGTATTGTCTCGCTCGCCCGTCACATTTCCGTGTGCAGTAAGGGAGAAGTGCTCCATGGCATTCAGAAATGCGCCGAACTCTGGTTTTCGAAATGTTGACACCTCTTTGGGGACCATGTGACGAATGCCGAGATTCTTGAAATGAGGATCCGTATTCTGAACGAGAGCGTTCCACACTTTGGCCATTAATGAGCGCCAGGCTTCGTTCATCTCGGCCATTGCGACTTGCTGGCAGTCCTCCTGCTCGTTGAATATCTGTGGAACGTACGACCATTTGTTTTGGTCTCTGAAGCCAAAGTCAAACTCTACTGTAAGAGTCTGCAGGTTGGGGAAGCATTTCAAATCGGCCAGAATAGACGACACAGTTTTGGGAAGGACATAGCTGGTCTCGTCAAAGTCGTCTCCGTAGCCCGAATCATAGCAGGTGTTGCCTGGGGCTGAGCCAACAAAATTCAGTTCTTTGACATGGTGTCGTATCGCGCTGGTAGTGATCAAGTCTCTTGCCGCTGAGCCAATTTGCTTGTTTCTTAATGTAATAGATCTGAATAAGGCTGGGACAGCCAATGAGCGATACAGCGGACAGGTGTTGCTGAGGCTGATCAATGATTTTTGACTCTGGCTGTTGGCCTGAAGGTGATCGATTATGGCAAGGTGTATCTCACATGGTAGGCTGAGTAAAGGCATGATGGACATAAAACAGGGAATGGTCAAGCTAGAGAATGTGTTGGAAGCTGAATGAGAGAAACAAGAACTAAAGGAGTGAAGTGAGAAGAAGGTGGTATATTCAAAACGCGTGCTCTATCAATGCATAAGGGGCTCAACTGATTGAGTGAGCCGCAGATAATTTTGGCGGTTAACGAAAAGTTCGTCTGCGCACAGACCGAAATGCGGTACGCAAGACGAACGAGGAGAAACACGCATGAACCGGTACTTTATGAACTGACCGTCTTTTCTGTGCCCTTATAGAGCCATCCTATCGATACTGAATGATCCCAGCAAGGATCATGTTGGCTAATGTTTGGTCAGGACTCAATGCTGCTGAGCGTGACGCAGTGACAATCACTGCTGAGACGGTGGCGATTTCGGCTGAGTCCAGGTACTACTCAGGCTTTCCACGACTGCGAAGAAGAGTCCGAACCCTTGTGTATTTGGACAGTGCCCTGATTTCGAGTTCGTAGAGAAACCCATGTTCATAGTATTTCCGGGCATTACAATCCCTTCTGTACGGTGGCGTCGATTTAGCGGTTTGTTGCGACCTCTTTTCGGCTTGGCAGTTTGCTCTATGATACATTTGTGTATGTGCTGCCATGCATAGTTCCGGCATACACTCTATGATCAAGGAAAAGGGCGAGATACGAGGGCCACTGTTATTGTTTGGTGAGGTTAGGTGAGGTAAGGTGAGGTACTCTGTACCCAATAGCATAGAAACGAGCACAGACCAACGTAGTTGTGACGTATTCGTACCCTTACCCTCTACCAAGACTCGAAGGATGGGCTAAACCAGCGATTTGTCTTTCGACGATCAATCTAGATGAAGTTCTTTAGATTTACAAGTACTTCACGAGCCACACTGGCGTGACTGGCTATGCCACTGTGCTCCGCAGATGATCTATAGCCTCGCCTTTTGATTGGCGTGCGAAGAGATGATCTGCTGGGGGATCGTCCTGCCAAGTGATCCCCATAGCCCGAATCCTTCATGGCTGTGCTGTTTAACCGCATACCAAGTCGAACGGTCTCAGCCTCATGATGTATGGGCTGGATAGAGGAGACATGTATGTATATAAAGCAGTATGTCTTCATGACCAGTAAAAGTCTTGTATTCCACATCTATCATCCGCCCGAAGACTCGATCTCCGAAAATATATCAATTCGAAGATACTGTCCTTTCCCCGATCATTTCCCAAGATACATTCCATTCAATAGTCTATAATTCTCAACCATGTCCGTTGAAAGTAGGATACAATCGGCTGCATCTCAGAATGCTGCTCTCCTCCAGGTACTCTCAGAAACAGACTATGCCCCGCCGTCTCTGGCCCAGCATAAGCGATATATCGCAGACCTAGAAAACGAGATTGCAGTCCTCGATAAGAAGATCAAGCAACTCGAAATCGTCCGAGCCCAGGAGTTAAAAGAACACGAAAGCTACCGAGATTCGGTTATGAAACGTTTTGCCTACAAAGTGTCGCGAAAGACTGAAAAGTTCGAAAGCAAAGCCAGCAAGGAGGAACGTGAATACTTTGACGCCCTCGAAACGGAACACAAAGCGAAAGAAAACCGCAAAGACTTCGCCTATCGTCTCGACCAAGCACAAAATAGTCTGCCAAATCTACAGTCCGTGGCCGACAGACATACTACAGCCCAAAACGATCTAGACGCTCTGTACGACTCCATCTTCGAAGGGCCCACCCCAGGCTTTCCAGACGAAGATCAAAAGGAACACGCTGCAGAAGCCACTCTAAGCCGCTACCACGACATCCGCACGCGCTCAGAATCAGAAGGCCAAGCCGTGAACCTCCTGTCCGACGCTCAGAAGAAGATGAAGACGGCGCAACGCAGCATGATCGACGCGCAGGACTACTCACGTATGGACATGTTCGGCGGAGGCAGCATGGTGGACATGATGGAGCGCAACGCCCTCTCGCAAGCCGAGGTGCAGCTTTCCCAAGTCCGCGTTGCTGTCGCTCAAGCCCAACGTATGTCCGCCGCTGTGCGTGACCTGCCCAACGTCAAAATCTCGCATGGTAGTCTCATGGGTGATGTGCTATTTGACAACATCTTCTCGGATATGGCATTCCATGATAAGATCAAGGCGTCGATTGTGGAACTTGAGAAGGCGGCCAAGGCTCTGGACGAGCAGGTGGCTGCGGCCAAGCAGCGGTATGCTGGGTCGCAGCAGGATCTTGCACAGGCCGGTCGGGAGCTTGAGGATTCGAGGGTTGGTTTGCAAAAGGCGAGGGAGCTTGCCTTTGAAAAGGTGATAGGTGGCAAGTTCTGATGCCGCTGGGTTTCGTCCATAACAGATTGGATTTGTATATATAGAGAATAAGCCGTGTATGTAGTACATATGGAGATATAGTGACGAGGGTATCTTGTCGAACGCCAATAAAGCAGCAATCATTCACCTCCGCCCCCGCACAGCATCAAACGCCACTCCGTGCTAGACATAGCTTCCAACATATTACTTCTTGAGTCTTCGTTGCTGAATCGCCTTTTGATCCAGCAATCGTGGATTAGATATTCCCTTCTTCCGAGACAACGCTCTCTCTTCCGCCTCATCCCGAACCAGAGTCCTAAAAGTATCATTCTGCACTCTTTTCTCGACCGCCTTATCCTCCATCTTATACCGCTGGCCCCTATAGTCCAGATCATTTTGTCCAGCCCGCTTGTTCACATCTACCATCCGACTTGCATACTTTGTCCTGTGCTTGAACATGGCGCGCTGCTGGCTGACATAGGCTTGCTTGTCCTTGTCCTCAAGAGCGTGCATATGATCTGCAAAGTGCGCTCTTGCGGCAAGCTCTGCGCGACTGTGCTTGTTTTGCAGGCGTCTGTGCTTGTTCTCGAGAGTGTTCATCTGACTCTTGTGGCTGTGGTCTTGCTTTGCGATCTTGCCCTGTCGCTCCAGCTTTGCGGTGGTGTCCCGATGGTAGTGGGTCCGCTCTTTTTCACTTCTGAGGTCCATGATTGTAAGACTTTGTTCGGCTTCTTCTTCGCTGTAGGCCAGTCTTTGGTGGTGCTCCAGGTCCAGGTTCTCTCGGCGTTGAGCGGACAAGTCTCTTTCGTGTTCGAGTTGCTCTCTGCGCTTATCGCGTTGTGCTTGGGCTCTATTGATGTGAGCGGGCGCACCACAGTAACCAGGCGGTTGATCTTTCGTCGTGTTTGTTGAATAAAAGACGTCTTCTCCACCCTGAGCTCTCAGAATCTCCACCAGATCATTCACTGCATCACCCCGTCCTTCAAATGGTCCTTTGAGGAGATACATTGTCGGTGAATACACGGATCCTTCGTGATGGAACTGGTTCCGTTTGTCGAGAAGGTATGGGTGTTGGAAGCGCGCGGCAATGGCCAAAGTGACGGGGAGAGGATCGTCGCTCTCCATGGCAATGTACAAGCACGTCTTGCCATGGCGTTGCTTGAAAGGGTCAAGGTTAGACTCGTTGAGGGCATCGATGCACAGCTCGATTTCTTGGACGGTACAACTATCGCATCGGGCAAGCACCCCAAGAGGTGTTAGATTATCATGCCTGGTTGATGAGTAATTCGGGTCATGTCCGGCTTGGATGAGAATTGATATAATGTATGGAGAGCATATCTGAGCTGCAGTATGCAAGCTTCCTTCATTTCGTGGCGGTGCAGGATTTGCTTCGAGAAGCACCCTCGCCGTGTCCTCGTCTGCATTCTGCACGGCAAGCGACAACGCTGATTCTCCGAGTGCGTCCAACACAGAAGAGTCTGCGCCATGCCTCAAGAGTTCCATGACAATGTCCGGTCGGTTGTGATATGCTGCAAGATGCAATGAAGTACTTTGGGAGATGTTCGATGCAACGTGGACATCTGCTCCATGTCGTATCAGAAAGCTGATTATCTCGAGTGTGATGTAACCCTCTCCAACCTGACAGCATGCCCACATTAGGACACTGACCTTGTCTTCGTCACCAAACAACTTGACTCGAATCAGAGCATTTGTATCACAACCTATCTCACATAGTCCGCGGAGTAATCTTCCAGAAGTCGGATAATGCGTTAATGCAAGGAATATTGGTAGATTGACTCCTTTTGGAGCTGTGTTGATATCAAGTCTTGTGTGATCGGCCAAGGTATTGATCATGTCTAGGACAAGCAAGTCCGCATGGTCAGACACAAACGTCTCGCATAGTGCTTTCGACAAGTTTTCTGCGCTTGGCTCGAATCTACAGAGAGTGTTGAGTAATCTGTTTTCGCCAGCCCTTATGGCCAACTTTAGGACGAGTCCACGATCGAAATTGACGTCAGCCTTGAATTCGAGCAATACTTCGACAAGACGGTATTGACCGTGACCTTCGAGGTAGGCTTCGATAGCTTGAACAAGTGCATCATCAACGGGCACACCGGAAGCGCCTTTTTGAAGGAGCAATTCGACAACGCCAAGACTGGAAGGCTGCAGCCATTTGTCCTCTGACTCCAACAATGCAGTGAAGGCTGTAGTGTAGACTTCATCGCAATCGATCCAGGTAGACAAGAACGAGAGTCCAGCCATATCAACACTAACAGCACTTTCGACCAGGTTTGATTTGAGGACGCTCGGATCTGCACCATATTCAAGTAGGCGTTGTAGCATTTGCATCCCCTCCAATTGACGCCATGTTACGTCCTTTGCAAGAGCTGCTGCTGCTCTGGTATAGGCAGATTTTGGCGATACGACATGCGCGGATAGTATGGAAAGTATTCTGACATCGCGTTTGCAAGCAGCACGTACAATCGGTTCGCCGTTTTGAGCATCTGGCGATGCGTGAGCTCCGAGCAAAGCATTGATAGCGAAATGATCGGCTTTGGGCTCATTTACGAGCAGTATAAGAGCATCATCCAGAGCTTTCTGGTGTGGTTCTGCTGGAAGTATGATGGAGAGGGCCTCCATCCGATTTTTGTGGGAGAGCCTAAGGGATGCCATAAGAGCGATATTCAATGATTTTTTACTGGGAGGCTGGTTGATAAGAGTTCGTAGGATGGTATTTCGCCCATTCTGAATTGCTGTGACGATAGGTTTGGCGTTGTCATAGTCCACTGATGCTCCTTTCTCCATCAGTGAGCGAGCAAAGTCGAGACCTAGAATCTGGGCATAGCTGGCAGAGGCGAGCGCGTTGCCGAGTGTATTGAGGCTCATAGGACATGATAACATGGCGTAAAAGATGGAAACAGATTCCTGCTCAACAGCCAGACATAGAGCCTTTCCGCTGTCCTTGTCAAGAGACACACTGTATTCAAGTAGTATGCTGACAACGTCAAAGTCTCGTTTCTGTACCGCTGCTTGAAGTGAGGTCTCTGTCTCCTCGCCTTTCGCGCCGCCACACAAGCAGATCTCAGCTAAGATAATGTCCAATTCCAGTGCTTTAGATGCTGCACGATCGAGCTGAGAAGGGGTTGGAGGGTTCTGGGAAGAGGCAATCGCAAGAGCCGCCCCATAGTTGGAAGTCGTAACAGCATGCATTATAGCTTGGCCGTTTCCAAAAGACGTATCCGCGCCAGCAGCGATGAGTGAGTTGGTCATTCCTTGCGAACGATTTTGCACAGCTTTGCATAATCCTGCTGCTCGACATGGAACACATGGCAACGCAGAGGCAGAGAGTAGTGATTCAACAACATCAAGTGCGTCAAGTCTGACGCTTTGCAGGAATTCGTCGTGAGCGTCCTCGCAATTGGCTTGATACTGTAAGAGGACCCGGACCTTTCTTGCGTCACCTTGTTTAATTGCGATAGCGAGAGACTCGTCCAGATTTTCTTGACCAGCATGAGCAGCTAACAACTCTACCATCTCAAGGCTACCAGATCGTACGGCAATCTGCAACAACTTGCAGCGCTGGTTGGTCTGGGTCTGTTTGGTTACTCTTTGCCATATGCTTGTGTTGGCAGTCTTTGGTACGTCTGCGCTCGCACCCATATTGAGCAGGGCATCAACCAGACCAAGGCTGCCTCCTTCGGTCACGGTTGCTTCTAGTGCGCGATTGAGCTCCATCTCGCTGAATGTAGCAATTTTTGATTTCGACATTGTGAGCTTGACGACTCCTGTCGGAGCTTTATACTCGGGGTCTGTAAGTCGGCGTTTGTTTAGTAGTGATTCAGCAGCACTTTTGTCTGCGCTGGTGCAGTAAGCTGGAGCATCTTGCCGGACGTTGATCTGGCGAAGATGACTGTTCAAGGGGATATTCAGTTCTTTGGCTAGCTCTTGGAGGCGGAATTTGTGCTGACGCGGATCATGTGAGCCGCTGAATTTGCGATCAATGACAAGAGCCGAAGTGGGCACTTTCCTATGAGAGGAGGCTGACGTTTGACTCGAAGGATAGCCGATAGATGGCAATTGACTGGCTCCAGACCCCAAGTATAACGGATAGTATGCGGTCGAACAATCAGAACCGCTTCCTTGCTCCGACTCATCATCTCTAGAGACTATCTTAAAAGCCGAGACTTGTCATAGTAAGTAAAGACGTAGAACAATGACAGATGCAAGATCTTACATAGTCGCATGATCTATATTCACAGGGCATAGACACTTTGAGTGCAGATAACACGCTTCGGGCTTGATGGAGAGTTGAAGACTCTTGTAGGCAAGTGGTAGTCCGCTCACGGGCCCACCAGCCACTATACAATCGAGATGACCGAAGCGGCCGCGAGTTGTGCTGTGCATGGCCGTCATCGTTTCAAGGTATAGCTAGTTCGCAACAGATATCCGGAATGCTATCATGTCCCGTTGAGAGGTGTAAGCGTTTCACGGCCCGTCGTCACCGCAGACACCTACTTTACTATGAATTGCTGGATTACCACTCCGCTTGTCCGAGCTGGGCTCACTGTGCTTACGCTCGTTTCCAGATCAGCACCATGACTTGGGGTCCGGAGAATAGCGTTGTTGCAAAACAGCACATTGACCTTTTGTGGTGCTGCCTGGTAGAAATCCTGAAACCGCTATGACTTCGGAGGTGAAGATGGTATGCTCTGAGGATGCGGGCAGTGCAAATCGACCTGATACATTAGCTGCCGCGCACCGAGAAATGGCGGAGATAGTGATCAAAGCATGAGCAATCAGATAAGGCACTCCTACTCATTACATTGATGTAGTCCAAAGATGCTGCGTTACTGTTCAACAGCAGGGACAGCACTGGTCCTGTCCAGGTAGTCTCCGAAATTAGCAGATCCAGATGCATCATTAAGGCAGATATGGACGTTTCTGCTGATACAAGATATTTCAGGCCGTTCATGCAATACATATGCCTCGCCACGATGCACTATATCATAAAAGCAAATCAAAAGTGATCCTTCACCATGAAGGACCATTATCGCGGCCAGGCACGGCCCGGCTCGCAGAATACTAAGGTAAGCAGGACGGCGGCCCGAGCTCAAGCTCTGTGCTACTTTATGTGAGCTTCTCTTGAACGTAACGAAGCTCCAAGCTCTCGACTACTTCTACATGACAACACTCAAAGCAAGATGATGATTACTCTCATGACAGAAACACATATAAAGGTGAGAGTAATAGTTCGGTATTGTGTTATGTACATGTTCTTTCATCATCAATCTTTCGTCCTTCCCCAAGCAACCCACACAAATGTTGCTTTTCAAAAAAAAATCAAGTCAATCAGATCAATCATACCAGCCAGCGCGCCAGTCGCTGAGATCATTCTTTTTTCTAGTGTTACAGTGTATCGGGTTTTTTGTTCAAGATGTGTCTTGAGTACGTGTCGTCTTGTGAAGCTCGCGCTTCATCCTCTTTCCTGTTTTCAAGGTGTTTTGTGTCTGGCGTGTTCCATGCTGCCGTTTCTGTCCCCTTTTACCGTTCAAGTCGCTGAAGATTGATAAAACCTGGAAACCTCCGACATTGACATTCAAATGCGCCGAATCGAGTACCCAATCAGACATGAAGAGAAAGAAAAGGCTCAAAGGCCGTAAGAGGAGATAAGAGAGTTGAGAGGGTCGTGAAGAGTATCTGATCGCGACGCCGGATTAAAAGTCGCCGAACAAGCATTCCAGCTCATCCAGCTCGATGTTCTCCGGGCTCATGAGTTCGCCGTCGAGCCATGGATTCCAAGCGTCTACCGCCTTGGTAAGGTCCGATTTGGCATCCAAGGACGTTGCATCGGAGGGAAGGTCCTGCTTCCTGCCTGCTTGGTGCCAAGCAGATGCCAGCATCATACCTGGACCGGCTTTAGAATCAGACTCGAGAGGTTGATGGCGATCAAAAGGCTTCAGCATAGGGCTGCTAAAGTCATAGATGGTGCTGACGGAGTTGGAAAGACCGTGGTCGGCGAAGAGAGCAGCTGCGTCGTTGTAGTTTCGGAGTGCCATGCTTTCCTCGGACTCAGCCAACTCGTGTTCGACCGACATGGCCACGCTCTCGGTGTCATCAACCTCGGGGGACTTTGAGGTGTTGGCACTGTCTTGGCTTGAACGACGAAGCTCTTGCAGCGCATTGGCGGTCTGCTTAAAGTCGCGCTCTTCCCTCTCCAGGGGAGGGCTGTCTGCGCGGCGATTGTGCGAGAGGTTGCTGGATGTGGGAGGATGGTCTCGTGGAAGGGAGCCTCGGTGGGTGAACGAGCTGCTCATCTCTGCGATGGGTTCATCATCATCCAATTCGGGGCTGGAGAGGTCAACCTCGGGGGATGGCGACATTTCATCACGACGGCGGTTGTACTTTGCATCCTCTTCATCGGCAGCTGATGAGAGGGATGGTGAGATGATGCGACGGGCGGCGATGATGGATTCATGGGTCTGGTTCATTTCCGGAATCGGTTGGTGAGGCTGGGTGGTCAAAAAGTAGTACAGTGGTCGCGGGTGGATAGTTGACTGGTACTTTGCCAGCGGACATGGGCTGATGGTAGGCCATGTACGGTTGAGGTACGACGTGAGACGAGATGATATCAGATTGGCGGGGTTGGCAGATCTGTGTGACTTGTCAGCAAAGGGGACGAACGACAACGAATAGGCTGCTAGGTAAGCTCACTTTTCCACGGCTGCAATGTTATGGTTGAGCACAGCAGCTAGTTCCTTGACAAGATGCGGTCGGTTGCCCGTCTTCTCGAGTTGTCGAATGGTGCCAACGACGACATCATCTTTGATGCCGTCGGTGTCGATCTTGTGCACAACATCGGTGCCCGGAGAAGGCGGTGGTGTGTGCTCTGCAAGGCGAGACGGAGGTTCGGCCTTGATACGGATGTTTGTTGACGCCGGCGGACTCATGGAATTCGGAGGCGGTGTGGTCGAGCCATGCGACCACTTTGGCTTCTTCGAGATGGGCTCATCCTCAACGACGGTGGCCGGCGGTGAGGGTTGTGTAACGGAGGGAGCTCTTGCGCGCTTTGGCAACTGGATACCGAGATCGGCAATGGAGAAAGACTTCTTCCTGGTGTTGTAGCCCATGTTGAGTGGTGGAAGGTAGAGTGAAGGATAGAAGAGACAGGAAGAACTAGTAAATAATTAAAAATCAAGCTCTAGATAGAAGCGCGACGTCGTAATGTTGCGGTGTTGTTGCGTTGCGTGTGTCGTGTTTCCTGTGGGAGAAATGTGGGAAGGCACGGAAGCTTGTGGCGCGAGCTCGTTGATTGGTTGATTGGCCGATCGGAGGAATGTGGTCAGAGGAGCAATAATGGTCAGCCTTGCTTTGTGTCTTGAGCTCAAGTCAAGCGAAGATTAAGGCAAGGTCGATGGAAAGTAGGCCGTTTGGTTGTCGTTGCAAGGAGAAACGAAGACGGAAGTATGATGAGATACGGTTGAGTTGGAGAGAGTGTGTGTCAAGGGGGACGAGCTCGGATCGAGAAGGGGTGATGGCCAGACAGTCCTCCGCTCGTAAACGTTGCGTCGGCGGCGAAGCTTGGGCAAAATAGTCGAGATGATAGTGTTTGCTAATAAATCCAACTACTGGATGCGATCTGCTCGACAACCACACAACTAATACTAAATGCTTGGGAGAGAAGTACAGAAGATGGAAGCGGGAGATGAATGACTAGATGGCTTGATGGCAAGAACGGATGATGGATTTTGTTCGTGATAGGGGGGAGAAGAAAGCACGAGGCAGCAACGCACTTGGCGGGTCATGGTGGTGATGTGATGCCGCCGCGATGGTAGGGCTTAGTCGCTTCGTTACCTTACCTTATGCAAGGCGAGACCGGCACAAACGGTATTTTCGACGCACCAATCCTGGATCGGTGCATAAAATTTCTTGCGCACGCCAGCTTCCGATTCATTGTCGTGTGCCCGATTCCGCTTCTGCCTTCACCCTTCATTGTAGACGTGGAGGCCTGTTTCGCTGGTGCCTGCTGATTTCTTCACACAGCATGTACAAGCACCTGGTCAACCTGGAGAATCTTTTGAAACCTCGCTCTGCAGATCAGACAGCGTCAGAAAAAGCTGGCGACCACGCGATCGGCCAGCCAGCCATTCCCGTCCATGCATGCCTAGCCGGGGTACAGCTGCTGGGCTAAAGCTATCAGCCAATGGGATCTCGTCCTTGTTCTGCCTGGGGCTCCCTCTCAACTTTTGGGTTATGAAATCTTTCGGGTTAAAAGCGGATGCTTCGTCCCGCGCTGTCCAAATCCGTCAGAACCGTCAAACTGGTTGGAAAAGCAAAGGGCCAAGCATCATGATTTCCAGGGGCAATAGAGTCTGACGTCGAGTCATGACGCCGTCCTCTCCACGATTCCTGCTGGCCACAGAACATGGTGTAAGGGATTTGCGTGCTTTTTCGAGGGGTTGTGAAAGTCAATTGGCCATTATTGCCGTCTGCGCAGGAACCAAGAACTTACCTTGAGACGATCCTGTCACACCCAGAATGGTATGCCAACCACGCCAGCCCACAACTCACCGAGTCATGATGGTGTTTCAGGAATTGCATTCGTCCACTCCTGTGGTGGCGCGTCCTATACTGTCTTCACATGCTGCCCACAAAGCAATGAGCACGAAGCAACTGTCGAGCTGGTTTCGAAGTTGCTTCTTTCTGATCTTCCTTTGCAATTTCTATATCCAGAAGTTCGCCCGTTGGCTCTCTACCAAAGTGATGGAAGCTTCAAACAATTATGTCTCCGAAGTGGTGCGTACTACTGCATATCGGATCGTTGCCGCGCGTTAGATCGAGTTCGTTGTTTGCCTTCTCGTTGCCCGGACTGCGAGATCCAGCTCATGAGCTCCGTCTCTCCTGAAGAAGCTCTCGCTTGACTGCACGACATCTCGGCCGGTATTTCCCCATCGCGACGTGAATTATAAGCCCCAACGCTCGTGCAGCCAGATCCACAGACTTATTCTACGCACCATCACATCCGCCTGAATGACTCCGGGCTACAAATCAGAATCGTCAATAATAATGCCCGTGGGGAAGCGGGGGATAATAATGCTTTCTTCTTCCTTCTGAAAGATATGTCAGCTCTACTCTCATCCGACACCAGTCATGGTACAGCTTCCGCCAAATCTGCTGTCTGATGAGAACCAATCGTGCTAGCTGCGCTCGAAAGGATTGTGTCGCTTGAACCCAATTTCCAAGCGTTCAGGGGAAGCAATTGCGATAAGATAAGAGCTTTGAGCTCAAGCTATGTATGCTGGCTGCTCACACTATTGGACTACGAGTACCACAACTCACAGAAGTGGAGGCTCCACAAATGAGAGCCTCGGGTACAGCAATCTAGATACGAGTAATGACATTTAATCTATCGTGTTTCTCATATTACAGTACCACAGATTTTGGATGCCCGTTCGGCTTGCGTGGCTTGCAATGAGGTGATCCATCACGCCATGCACCACACTTGATGGTCAATAATCATTTATTGCCAACACAATTGACGAAGTGATAACGTCGCTTGCCTGAGGACGTGAACTCCGACCCAATTATATCAGATTATTACCTCTATTCCCAGATATACACATTTCGCATACATAGCCTTTCGCGCTCTCCCTGCATCTCACGACCTGCAAAATAAGCTTGTTATCTAGGTAGAGAAGCAGCACTAGAATAATCAAACTTCCGCTAGGCGCTCTTCCGCGCGATCCCGTGTCTCACATGCCAGTCTCCATGTCTCGAAGGAGCTCTTATTAAAGACTCAAGTTGAAAGTATATTCACGGCGCACCATCGGCAAAGAGCTCACTACGTATCGTCTGTCTTTATGAACTTGATATCTTGGTATGCCGAGTCAGTCGTGGGAAAAGCGTTGAATCAGTCCATTGCCATGGGCTGACCTCTCGCACTCGACATGCGTCTGTACACACGAAGCAGCCAAGACATCAAGCCAGCATTATCACCGTTTTTCTGGGGGTAGTCTATCACGTACGCCCATAGGCGGCTGCCAACCAGGCATCCCGTTCGCTCTGCCACATTCAAGCAGTTGACTGGTAAATTAGTACTCAGGTCGGTGATGACTGGAGAATCCCTATTGCTGTACGTATTGTCGTTTTGTTCCAGCACGCGCTCTTTCTGGTCACTCGTTGATCACATGCATTTTCAAAAACAACCTCACCACACAACTGTGGTCAGACAAGGTTTGGAATTGGCGGGTGCAATGCAGATCCAACGTAGATACTTGAGTCTTTGGAACCTCGAAAGAGTCCGATATCTAGGAAGATCAACACAGACACTATCACCTGCCAATCTTTTGGTAACCAGATCCGAGCAAAGGTAGGCTGCAGAGACTCCTCACAGGGAACTGCTCAGGTTGTGGGTGTTTTCATTACCCCTCTTCCGTTATAAGAAAAGTACCACATTGTCTGAAGACGTCGCTGCTATGGAATTGTCATACAGCTAGCACGCTCCAAGTCAGGTAAAGCCAATCTCATCATCGATTCCAGTGTCAGGATTGCACGGCGGAAGGTCGGTCCTCTGGCTTGAAAACTAGCATCAGCTCGAGCAATGCAAATAGAGCAGCTTCTTTCTTCTTGCCTTGTTTCTTCTATCCTTCTTGTCATGTCGAATTAGCCTCGAAATAATTATGTGTGGCTTGAACCACTATGCCGCTTTGAGAAGAAATGCAGCGCGATGCAGGTGGGATGGTGGTTATTGAAACCGAGCGAGGTGAGGTTCACGAGTAGCCCAGAGTCTCCAACAATTCGAGACTGCCGATGGGACATTGCTCATGACACATTGTAATCGAGCCTACTCTATAAGTAGACGGTCACCTAAGACAACGATGTTATATATAAAGATATGCCTCGCTCGCTGGCGGAGGATTGATACTATAAGACATACGATGAAATTATTTTCTTGCCTACAGCTTCTACGCACTGCCTCAATCCCCTAAATATCGATTGCTATGAGATCGTTCCGTGGAGCCTGTGTCCGTCGACTTTGTTGTAGTCGGACGGGGCCAGGGTCGCCCTACCATCTAGACCAGTTATACCAGAACCTAATCCAGAATTGGAAATGTGGCGCAGTCTCAAGCGGCCGCGGAACCATTCAAGATGAACCTCATGTCATGGTACCCACCAAATCTCGATGATAACACGAAAGCTCACTGTGGAAACTCAACCCCACAAGACAAGGCAGCGTAGCCGACATGGCAACGACGGCTCCAACACCCACGATCCTCACACCGCAAGAAGCATCATGGCCTGAACTGCTCCAGCGGCTGTCAGAGGCGGCCTTCTTCGTGCATGAGAAAGAGTTCCGTCGTAATGGAGTCAAGAAGGCGTCTCAGATCCTACAGCGGCCTGCCAAAGAAAGCCATATCGCCGCTCTGGAAGCGGAAGTTGGTGAATTGCCTGCTGATTTCAAGGAAATGCTGCGGCACTTTAATGGGTATGCCCACAAGGACATACTTTGGATGTTCGCCGAGGAAGGCTTACGTTTGAGATAGCTATCGAGGTGGTCGCCATGTACTTGGCGGCGGTATCGTAGGTACCAAGCACATCGAATTGAGTGACTGCTACGATGTGGAACATCTCCTCAACGTGCCTCCAAGCGAACTTTCTACTCGGGAAGATGGCCAAGCCGTGAGTGTGTACACCGTGACCGGCGAACCACATTTCGATGATAAGGTCATCCGGCTGGTTGGGTGCGACAACAGCGATGGGGTCTGCATCTATATTGTTCCACATGCGGTATGGCGCAGGAGAGGAGACACTGAAGCCAAAGATGGTGAGTACAGGGTTGTGGAGTATACCAATTGGGGAGGGGATGATTTCAAAAGTTTCCATGACTATCTCGCACAGAAGTGTATCGATCTGGAGGGCAGGGTCGAACGGGGAGAAAAGGCTGATGACCAAGATGGAATCGATGAAGAGGAAGAAAAGAGTGTACAAGGAGACAAGAATACAGATGACAGCACGGAGGAAGATGGAGACGAAGACGAGCCTTTCATTACTGCCGTCGAGCGGAAGCGTAGAGCTCGCATGGTCTGGTTGGAAGCTTGGGTATGTCGTACAAAGTGGTCTGAAAAACAAAGATGACTAATTTGCGACAGACTCTACGCGATCTGTCCGAACCGCTGCAGAATCTGGTTGGGCCAGGAAAGGTAATTAAGACCAGGCAGATATCGAGCTTTCAAATTTGAGAATGCTGACAGACCCTGGATGAGTCGGATGCATATTGGAAGTAAGGTTATAGAGTACGTCAGGGACAACGATCTTAGAGACCCATCTGATCAGAACGTCGCTGTCTGTGATCAAAAGATGAAGGATGTCTTCGAAGTTGATCGGCTCAACTTGTTTGAGATGAGAGATGCTTGGACCAAGCATCTGTCTCCGCTAGATGAAGCTGCAATTTGATCATGTGAGGACTCTGTAATAAGTGGTTGGCGGCACGTATCAATGTGGGGATGCCCCTAAGATGGGGGCTGTAACAGGCGGGCCTCAACTCCGACGATGTAGGAGCTCTGACCAGAATGTACACAACCGCGTATCAAATACCTACTCAAATAATCGGCAAAAGGCTCTCAGATTGTCTTGTCAAGCCAGTGCTCGGCAATCGAGAAGACCGCTCCTATCGTATCATCAGAGGTAGCAATCTGTTGCCCAATGCTCCCAGTATACGGTCTCCCTTCACTCACGAAGCAATCGACTACCATAGCCCCACCTCCATTAACGATTGAAGTTGAGGGTCGTTCCAGATTTAGACCTGTCAAGTGTTCAAACGCTGATGCCTCCTGGTCGGAGCCAGATGTGAAGAGCCATGGCCAGCATCAACGTGGGGATTCTCGGTTGTCCAAGGAAGCGAGGCCCCGTGATGATGTGCCAAGTTCATGCCTTTCTAAGTCTGTGACGAGCCAATCCCATCGTTCGCCGATGTGCGGTGCCCTTTCAAGACCAAAGTGTATGTAATTGCGAGAATATGGTATGTGAATTCGTTGATGGAATCATAGATGCTGGTCTTTGGTCGAAGGCTGGGCCAACAACGTGGAAACGAGCGCCGGATGGAATACGCTTAGTACTGCTGTCGTGGTTGAACAGCATTAGCACCATATACTCAGGCCGTCCGATCTCTTGTGAGCTTGATGATGTTATGGTGATTTTTCGCAGGTCGTTGGTGAAGGAGAGTGCCTTGATTGAAGCAATCGAATTCCACACGAAATGGCCTAGAGATGTGTCGGGTCATCCTTTCCGACGCTTCTCCATGTCGGGTGTTCTGTGGCACGGCTTAGTTGCAATTTCCCTCTTGCCAAGCGTGATATATGGGAGACGAAGACAAGGGATACGATAGCCTCCCAGAGAGTTGTTGGTTCGACATAAAGCTGTTCAAGTTGTAGGTGAAGCAGGGACAAGGATAAGAGAAAAGTGTATCGGAAATCGCAAATGGCGACTATTTTTGCGTCCAGAGCGCAGAAGAGACAGCGGAGAAATTCACTGACACAAAGACAACCTACACAAAGACAAATTACGTTGCGGTGGTTCACTCGAGCTGAAGATGTCCTATATGGTGACAAATGACTGTTGTGTCACAAACATTGTTGGTGTTTCCATAACGTCTCGTCCCCATGATCCATCCATTGTATTGACATAGCAACATATGCTCATTCATGTTCATCTACTCGTGTCTCTTATTCCTAGTGGTTATACACTAAAGTCGGTCCCAGTCTTCTTAGAGTCGTGCGTGCGAACACTCTTCGTGGCAGGTGACTTGAGTATGAATTCACGCCGCGGAGTAAGGTCAACCTTTGGCCACCACCCAAGGTGAAGGAATGAGTTGTTGGCCGTACACAGCGTTGAAGAGCAGCAATAATATGTATTCGGCAGTTCAAACACGCTGAATTCTTCCAAATATGCAAGGTAACCTTATATGCCAAGAGTAAACAACAACTCTTTTACGTCAATTGGCGTCCTTCCTGGTCCCGCGAGGAGCCGGTCGCTCCGAGGAAAGTAACACTAACCGCGCCAAGTAAACTTCCGGAGCCGGCAATGTGACGTATTCTCGAATGCTCCAAATTTGACCGCGCCCCATGCACTGCCAGTGATAATGATTTCTCGATTTTTATCCACGGCGACAAGAGGGATAGCACTATTCGGGACTATGCATTGCCGTCCCCACCTCTTTCTTGCTCCGCTTCTCTTGCGCGTCTACTGTACCATTCGTATCTCATGTAGGTACTCAAGAACGATGAGACCATCTTGCTTGGCGACTAAGAGTCGTTTCAAACCTAGGCGTTCATTTGACTTGAAATGGCCACAAATGTGTCCAACGGCTCTGATGAAGGGAAGCCTACACACAAGTGTTGCCAGCAAGTAACCTATACCTTTCCCAACAGTCTGCAATTGTGTGCGGGCATGAATCAAGCAGAACGACACGAGTGATTATTTTGAATCATAACCTCCTTGCTCTGGCTAAACATGCCCCAAATGTTCATTAGCGGTAAGCAGAGCGTGGAGTCCCCTGTAATTGACGTACATGGCAAGACAATCTAAGACAATAGAGTTTGTGCTTATTGTGACAACCACTTGTTCGGCACCATGGATGTTGCAGCATCCGTATCAGTCCCTTAACATTGAGTCTTTCCCCGGAGCGGCTACACCACATTTACCGTTCCACTGCGCTCCCACTGGTTCCTTGACTTTGTATTTAAGATTTTAGTGTTCAAGCCTCAAAATCCACATTCATCATTGCGTGGTGAAATACTCTGTATATAGGCCTCACCGTTTCCTGCGTTCATTATTTTGTATAGCCACTCAAGTTTCCAATATCATTGTCCGCTGTACCAGAACCTAGCAGTGCTTTTTTGGGGCCACCCCTGTTTTTTAAAACACTGTGTTAGACAACCATGTCATACTCGGCCGACGAGGCCAGTGGAATCGTCCGCACAGCTTCTGGGCGGATGACTTATGCACCTGACGGTCATACTTCAAATTTGACAGGGCCAAAATTCGAGGCAATCCGAGGACCAATGGAGCAGAGTCGCACGCCATCTGAGAAGGCGGAATCCGATGACATTACAGTCCACGGATCCAGAAGGCAATCATTTGCATCTGCTGATGCCGACTTCAAGGACGAGTTGACGAGATTGGCAACCAAAGATCAAGAAATTGCACGAGCAGACACACTTGCCCTCAAGGATGATGACCCAAGCCTTGATCCTAGCAGCAAAGAATTTGATTTGTACAAATGGATGCGAAAGTTCATGCAAGGATTTGACGAAGAGGGTGTCCGATCGCTACGCGCTGGCGTGGTCTACAAGAACCTTAGTGTTTCTGGTTCTGGTTCAGCCCTACAACTGCAACAGACAGTCTCATCCATCCTTCTGGAACCGTTTCGAAACCTGACTACTGTTCTTGGTCACACTAAGCACAAGCAAATTCTCAACAGCTTCGACGGAGTGTTGAAGAGTGGAGAGATGTTGATCGTACTTGGCCGACCTGGCTCTGGCTGCAGTACTCTGCTGAAGACCATTTGTGGTGAGCTGGCAGGCTTGACCATGAGCAAAGACTCCGAAGTACATTACAATGGTGAATACATGAAATGTGCACTTTCCCTCACCATAGCTGACCCGTTCAGGCATTCCTCAAAAGCAGATGATGAAGGAATTCAAGGGCGAGGTCGTTTACAATCAAGAGGTGAGATAATTCCTTCCTTTGCTTCTTCCTTCTTGTTATTGCATTATCATATTGACCTCTCTCTTCCAGGTTGACAAGCACTTCCCGCATTTGACGGTAGGCCAAACGCTAGAGTTTGCGGCCTCTGCAAGGACCCCATCACACCGCATACGAGGTATAACTAGACAGAAGTACGCCGAGCATCTCGCACAAGTGGTCATGGCCGTGTTCGGTCTAAGCCACACGTACAACACCAAAGTTGGAAGTGATTTCGTCCGCGGTGTGTCCGGAGGTGAGCGCAAGCGTGTGAGTATAGCAGAAATGGCAGTCACTGCTGCACCTATTGCCGCCTGGGACAACTCTACTCGTGGTCTGGATTCTGCTACAGCATTGAAGTTTGTTCAGTCACTTCGTCTACTCGCTAACCTCTCCGGATCGACTCACGCCGTTGCAATCTACCAAGCCAGTCAAGCCATCTACGACGAATTCGACAAGGCCGTGGTATTGTACGAAGGTCGACAGATCTTCTACGGACCTGCTTCTGCTGCACGGCCATATTTTGAGAAGCAAGGCTGGTATTGTCCTCCAAGACAGACTACAGGAGACTTCCTCACATCTGTTACCAACCCATCTGAGCGCAAGGCCCGCGATGGTATGGAAAACAAGGTCCCCAGGACCCCAGAAGACTTTGAATCTTATTGGCGGAAATCTGAGGAATATCGTGCCTTGAAGAAGGAGATCGAGGAGCACGAGCGAACAGTGACAGAGGGTGGTGATACTGCCACTCAATTTCAACAGCACAAAAACAATGTCCAGTCGCAGCACACTAGAAATAAATCACCTTTCCTGATCAGCGTACCGATGCAGATCAAGCTCAACACCAAACGCGCTTATCAGAGAATCTGGAACGACAAATCGTCTACGATGGCAACTATTTTTGCGCAGATTGTTTTGGCTTTAGTCATTGGCTCAGTCTTCTATGGCACTCCAGACGCTACCGTAGGCTTTATGTCTAAAGGTGCAGTACTCTTCTTCGCTGTCTTGCTCAACGCTCTTATGGCCATCTCGGAAATCAATGCTCTTTACGCCCAAAGGCCGATCGTCGAAAAGCACGCCTCTTATGCTCTGTACCATCCAGCCACAGAAGCAATCGCTGGTATGGTCAGCGATATACCGGTCAAGTTTGTGATTGCAGTCGTCTTCAACATCATTCTTTACTTCATGGCAGGGCTCAGAAGAGAGCCTAGCCAGTTCTTCATCTACTTCTTGATCACTGTAAGTAATTTCATCCAAGAAAAATCCAAACAGGTCCAAAAAAATCCAAGGAAGATTGAACTGACTCCCAAAAGTATGTAGCATTGTTCGTGATGAGTAGTGTCTTCCGGACTATGGCCGCTATAACGTCTACTGTATCGCAAGCAATGACACTGGCTGGTGTGCTTGTCCTGGCGCTGGTTGTGTATACAGGCTATGTGTTACCAACTAGGTACATGCACCCATGGTTTGCATGGATTCACTGGATCAGTAAGTCATTTGCCAGCCACGAGAGTACTCGACTAACAGAAGATTGATAGACCCGGTCTACTATGCCTATGAGATCCTCATCGCCAACGAATTCCACGGACGGAACTTTGTTTGCTCCTCAATCATCCCTGCTTATACGCCACTCGTTGGCGATTCGTGGATCTGCGCAACTACTGGAGCTGTGGCAGGCCAAGATTATGTCAATGGCGATGCGTATATTCAGGCAGCATACAGCTACTCCTACTCACACGTGTGGAGAAATTTCGGAATCCTGATAGGGTTCCTCATCTTCTTCATGACAATTTACTTCGTCGCGTCGGAGCTGAATTCGTCCACGACAAGCACTGCAGAAGTCCTGGTGTTCCGCAGAGGTCATGTTCCCGACTACCTGAAGGTTGACGAGAAAGGTGGCGATGAAGAAAAGACCAGCCCACAGTCCGACAGCCAGGGCAAGGATCAAGAAGAGGCCGCAGATAACATTCCTGCCCAAAAAGATATTTTCACCTGGCGTGATGTGGTATACGATATCGAAATCAAGGGCGAGCCTCGCCGACTACTGGACCACGTCTCGGGATGGGTCAAACCTGGAACTCTGACCGCGCTTATGGGTGTCAGTGGAGCTGGTAAGACCACTTTGCTCGACGTTCTTGCTCAGCGTACAACCATGGGTGTGATCACCGGCGACATGCTGGTCAACGGCAAGCCTTTCGATCACAGCTTTCAGCGTAAGACTGGCTATGTGCAGCAGCAAGATCTCCATCTCGACACTGCAACAGTCCGCGAGAGTCTCCGGTTCAGTGCTTTGCTTCGACAGCCCAAGTCTGTTTCGAAAGAGGAGAAATACAAGTATGTCGAGGATGTCATTGACATGCTCAATATGCGTGATTTCGCAGAAGCTGTTGTCGGTGTACCAGGACAAGGACTCAACGTGGAGCAGAGAAAGCTCCTCACAATTGGTGTCGAACTGGCCGCGAAGCCGAAGCTCCTCCTTTTTCTTGATGAGCCCACCAGTGGGCTTGACTCTCAGAGTTCATGGGCTATCTGCGCTTTCCTACGCAAACTAGCCGACGCTGGTCAAGCTGTGTTGTGCACTATTCACCAGCCGAGTGCCATTTTGTTCCAGGAGTTCGATCGTCTTTTATTCCTCGCCAAAGGTGGAAAAACTGTCTACTTTGGACCAATCGGCAAGAACTCCCAGACTCTCATTGATCACTTCGAAAGCAACGGAGCCAGAAAGTGCGATCCCGAAGAGAATCCTGCCGAGTATATGCTTGAGATTGTGAACAATGGTTCCAATGGAAAAGGACCGAATTGGCACGAAGTCTGGACGAAGAGCGAGGCAGCCCAAGGGATACAGACAGAACTCGACAAGATCCACCAGGAGACCTCGAACAGACAAGAAGACGACGAAGAGGCAGGTTCTCATGATGAGTTTGCCATGCCCTTCTGGACTCAGCTCCAAGCCACGACAACGCGCGTTTTCCAGCAGTACTGGCGCATGCCAACCTACGTGTATGCCAAGTGGTTGCTGGGCTGCGTGTCGGGTTTGTTCATCGGGTTCTCTTTCTTTAATTCCAATGCCTCTCTCCAAGGAATACAGAATGTCATCTTCAGTCTGTTCATGCTGGCCACCATCTTCTCATCCCTTGTTCAACAGGTAAGTTCGTCTCAAGAGCAAAAGCGCCGAGTGTTTCTTTCCCATGAGTCGGGGGTAGCGCTCCCTGCCAGCCACGAAGGGTGGTGGGAACGGAAATTGGTCGACTTTTTCTCGCTCCTTCCAAATTTGGTCAACTTTTCGACCTCAAACTGACATTATTTCTCAGATCATGCCTCTTTTCGTTACCCAGCGCTCTCTATATGAAGTCCGTGAGCGCCCCAGTAAGGCCTACTCATGGACTGCATTCCTCATGGCCCAGATCATCGTCGAAATCCCATATCAGATCATCATGGGCGTCCTGGTATTCGGCTCCTACTACTACGCGGTCGTCGGCATTCAAGCATCCATCCGCCAGGGTATAGTCCTGCTTTACTGCGTGCAGTTTTTTATCTATGCCTCCACCTTCGCGCATATGTGTATCGCCGCTCTACCGGACGCGCAGACTGCGGGATCAATTGTGACACTTCTATTCTCCATGTCACTTATCTTCTGTGGTGTTATGCAAAGGTAAGCTCCCAGGCACTACAATCACTACTGAAGCAGCTGCTGATCATGATGAATAGCGCCACTGCCCTCCCCGGCTTCTGGATCTTCATGTACCGCGTGTCTCCCTTCACATACTGGATTGCAGGAATGGCCGCGACAGAACTCCACGGCGAGAGGATCACTTGCTCAGCTGATGAAGTCTCCGTCTTCAACCCTCCTGCTGGACAGACCTGCGGCCAGTACCTTGCACCTTATTTGACACAAAGTGCTGGCACACTCCAAAATCCAGACGCCACGACCGCATGCAGCTTCTGCCAACTCAGCGTCGCCGACGAGCTCCTGGGCGGCTTCGACATCTACTGGGCCGACCGATGGAGAAATTTTGGAATTGTGTGGGCTTACGTTCTGTTCAATATTGCTGCAACTGTCTTGCTCTACTACGTCTTCCGTGTCAAGGGCGTCAAGAATCTTTCTTTCAAGAAGAAGTCCGCCAGCAAGGCTGCCGACGCTGCAAAGACTGTTGCTAACAAGCCTGCTCACGACGAGAAGGCAGGAGATGGGAGTGGGGACAATGCTCAGAGTCAGACCATTGTTTGATTGAGACGCGCTTCATCTAATATTGCTTATGTTTTGTTTGAGTTGCTATTCTAGCTAGCCCTGCTACATGGCGTCTGTCTGAGGGATATAGACTAAACCCAGGGACGGTGTTCTGTTCAGTAACTTCTAATAACACTTTTTACCACGCCTGCTTCTTCTAAATTAAATGATCTATTGTCAGCAATGAACAAGAGATAGTTACACTGCAAACTTTCTTCCAATCTCCCTTGTTCACCATTCAAGTCCGATATACTGAAATGATGCACGAAATAATGACTTGATGTCTCTGTCTAGACGAAGACGTTGATTGTATTCTCGGGTACCTTCCCTAAGGGACCTGATATAAGCCTTATGGCTGGGCACCTGCCAAGGCAGCCTTCAGCGCAGCCAACCAGCGCTTCAGAGAACATAAGCATTCACAGCAGCCACAACTTATTGCAAGATGTAGGCGAACTATCTTTTTATTTCAATAGTTCTCTTTGTATGAAGCCATCTTCACGCACATTCTCTCATGAAATCATCTAGCATCACACGTCGTTTGTAGGCAGCCATCAACAAACACTGACCTCAGACTTCCAATCAAAATGGCACCATTATCAGCCATCCCCGATGGCACCAAGCGCTCCACGTGCTACGAGCAGCCCGCAAAGAAGCTCAGCAAAGCTGCGAAGAAAGCGCAGAAAGTCGCTTCCTCCTCATCTTCCGAGCAGGTCAGGATCGAGGCCGTAGACCCTCATCCTTTCGACAGCGACTCTGTCATCTCCACTGTCAGACTCGACGCAAAGTTCTACAGACCTATCGTCGACGAGCAGGCGCTCGTGGCGCACCATCTAGACTTCTGCAACAACAACGCCGAAGAGGCAGCAGGGGTGACAGGTAAGCATGGAAGGAGTGAGGGAGGGCAGCAACACCCTCTGCAACGCGCATTCTTCCTCGTGGCGCAAGCCCCTAGCATGACGACGGACGTCACCCCTTTCCTTGAGCGCGGGTGCACGCTCTTCTTCACGGGCCAAGATGGCCATCTCCGGCAGAACTCGCTAGACTTGGAAGTGGCAGGTCAGTACGCCCAAGCCAAGCTGGAATGGTATGCCATCTGCACAAGCGGCAAGAAGGGCAAAGCGAGCGGTAGCAGGGTTCAGACCGCAACCGCCACTTTCGGAAGTGCGATGGCGTTTTTGGAATTTGTCGAGCACCGCGAGGCTCAAATTGACGAAATGGTGCGGAAGTTCTGTGATGCCAGGAAGGGAGCGGGGGTCAGACAGGGCCCCGCTGTGACCGGGGAACATGTCATTCAGCCTGCAGACGTGCCGACTTCTGCTCCCGTTGAGCAGGCACTGAGAGCAGAGGAAGATGCATTCTGGGCGAGCTTTGAGACGGAGAGAGTCGAGTCGAAGAAGCAGCAGCAAGCTTCCATCGCGACTGAAGATACGCCTCTTTGTTCTCTCGAAGATAAACCTGACGGAGAGGGCCAATTTCCAGCTTCAGACACCCTGGATTTGCTAAGTGAGTTTGACACGCCATCATGCACTTCCGGCGAGATGACGTCCTCAGGCACCCTGACCACCGAAGCGACTGAGCCCGAAGATGTGAGAGCGCCCAGTGCACAGACGGAGGTCACCAAGACGAAGGAATTGCCCAGGTTCGTCCATGAGGCCCGGATGCTCCTTCTAGCCAGCCTGTTCTGCCTTTACATGGCACTGATCTTGGTAGCGTTTGCTGCAGTGCGTTATGCCACATACGGTTTCAGGATACGAGAAGAGTAATGGAATAGAGTAGGAAAAGGAAAAAGGAACGCCAAATTGAAAGCTTGGTCCCCGACTTGGTGCATCAAATCTTCAATGCTTGCGCCTTCATATAACCTACCGAGTGACTTATTCTTGACGGAGAGCATGTCTTGCTGAGCTTTGTAAGTTTCTTTGAGATGGTATTGGGGACATCAGCATGGCGATTGAAGAGACTGAAAGGAAAGACAAAAAATACAGATGGTGTCAAGCAATTGTGGTCACTGATACAATGACACTCCTGCTTATAGAAATGAAGATACAAACCCTGTGAGCGACAATACTTATGTGCACTGAACTTGAATGGTTAGAGAGAGTTACCAGAAGCAAATTGATAATGCGCAGATTTGCGGTCGCTTAGATGCGCGTTGGACATGTTGCAGCGTATCAGTTTCCAAACTGGTCAAGATGCGCGGCCGCTGTCTGAAGTGGCGGACTAGGCAGCAATCTATCATCCGCCACCGTTGGCAAAGCCCATCCGCCCACCAACGTTCTAATTCGTACCGCAACATGCTTACAGTTCTTGAACACACCAGATGCTGCATACTCTCTTTGCAATTAGCATTATCAATTGCGATAAGATTGTTGCCAGCTGTTCGGATTTGCGTGGTCGTCAAGGTTCGACGCGTCAAACGCGAGCCAAAAGTGAAAAAAAAGTGCGGGTCATTATTGGGCAACCGCAACGCGGCCCCTTTCTAGTGCATTACTGGGCATCGCCTCCCGGCGCTTCCATTGATTTCGTTCACGCCTCTCGACCACTCGTAATTTCGTGACAAGACTACCCACGATACCACCTTGACAAAGTGGTAGCCGTGGCAGATTGGGCTCTGATGTTGCGCAAACAGGCTATTGGAGGTTGTCTTGTCTCTTGTTCGTTCCTCGGATTTGGAACAAGTGTCTTCAAGTTATTGGCTCAAGCCGAATCCGGCGCCGTGTCAAAGAGCGCGCACAATTTTCTATGAAGCACAAGGAAAAGACAACGCGATAGGAATGCGCTTAGAGGGCAAAGTGCTTCTCACTCGAAAGTCATCCACGAAGAAAACGATTATTACTCACTTGCAAGGATGGGAAGGACGAGTTTTCATGGTGTTTTTTCGTGGCCCAGACGGTTGGGCGATCGACTCATGTGGGTCAGACATCTGCGCGATGTGATTGGCTGGTGTGGAATAGAAAACGCGCTAGGGCCAACTCAAAGCGTAATGTGTAGATGCACGTGACCTGTCAGAGAGCGTCTGGCGCTCACTCGCCCTGGCTGGCATTGTCTGGAGGCGCGAGTATAAGTAGTCCCAGCTGCCCCAAACCTCCGGCTCTTGAAAGCCTCTCCCAAATTTGGTCGATTCGGCGCACTACCTACCCCAACACCCCGACAATACATTTTTACTCCGACTGTCGCAATAAATTCGGTTGCGCTTTCGAAAGTAATTCAGTATTAATATTTTCACTGTTACTGCCCTCAACCGCAGTGAGAATCATTCCGTCACGGGTAACCGCACGTCATCACCACTTTGAAGCTTGTCTTGGCACGACTTCTCAGTCAGACCGAGCGTCGCATCACTCACTGCGACTTCAACTCTTCTTTCTTCATCATCGCCACCTTGAAGGCTTGCTGGCATCCTTCATTACGACGACTTGATCGCCGTCTGCGCTTCATCAGAGTCTAGCTAGACTGATCATCCCATCGCCCTTTTAGCAGCGATTGTAGGGGACACATTTGGTTGTTCATCTCCCACTAACGGTACGATCGATTCACCTCAATCAAGACATCGACACCACCAAAATCACTACAACGCGCGCGTCTCTCTGTCGCCGTGACCAACAACCACCTCTCCATTATTATCACCGTTCCTCTCCCTTGCCCTTAGAAATATCGAACCCTTGTCGCGAGACACCAAGTCCTGACAGCCGTGACTCTCCAGACTGCTTTGCCACTTGACGCATCACAAGCAACAAGTTTTGAGCTCAGACCGTCTCACCGCAACGATGGAGAACAACACGACTCTCATCACAACCCACCCTTCCACCGCCGCCCAGGCTAAGAGCTTCACTGCGCCAGGCAGTTTGTCCTTTCCAGGTGGTGCTGGCGAGTTGACCCCACCTTCATCTGAGAAAGATGGATTCAACCAGACAAATGGCTCCTATGGCGCAAACGGTCAGGCACAGCAGGCAGGAGCCAATGCCTCAAACGGCAATGGGGTGACTCCCGCAACTCCAGCTGCTACGCCAGGTGCAGGTCCGGGTGTGAGTGGCATTGTGCCCACGTTGCAGTGAGTATCTCCTCGCATTTGCATACTTCAAAACCTGGTTTTGACACTAGCCCTTCAAGGAACATTGTCGCCACCGTGAACCTTGACTGCAGACTCGATCTGAAGACGATTGCCCTGCACGCCCGTAATGCTGAATACAACCCAAAGGTAAATATACACCAAGTCATGACATTTGTCTGTCTAGGATTTGGCTGAACTTTTTCTTTTCTCTCTAGCGTTTCGCCGCTGTCATCATGCGTATCCGCGAACCCAAGACCACCGCCCTCATCTTCGCCTCCGGCAAGATGGTCGTAACTGGTGCCAAGTCTGAGGACGACTCCAAGCTTGCCTCGCGCAAATACGCTCGCATCATTCAAAAGCTCGGGTTCAACGCAAAGTTCACTGATTTTAAGATCCAAAACATCGTTGGCTCTTGTGACATCAAGTTCCCTATCCGTCTGGAAGGTCTTGCCAGTCGCCATCACATGTTCAGCTCTTACGAGCCTGAACTCTTCCCCGGTCTGATCTACAGAATGATGAAGCCCAAGATTGTAAGATCGCCCTTATTTCCTTATCAGTAACCTTGAACTAACTTGTTTGTTCAGGTGCTTCTCATTTTCGTCTCTGGCAAGATTGTCCTCACTGGCGCCAAAGTGCGTGAGGAGATCTACCAAGCCTTCGAACTCATCTACCCTGTGCTCTCGGACTTCCGCAAGTCCTGAGTGCCATTACTTCAACCTATATCGCGGACTCTTTCGGCACTTGTAAAACAGAAAAAATGACCTTTCGACAGGCTGACACGTGTTTAAAGGGGTAGTGCCGCCCTTGAGATTGCGTCTTGGAATGATCATGGTTTCCACAAATCATCAAAGACTTTTCGATTGACGTTTGTCAGTTTGTCAATTATTTGCATAGCACGGCGCCGGATGGATTGATAGCCCTTGGCGTGGAGGGCTTTACGGACAACACTTTCAACCTTTTCTCCATAACTTTCTACAACCATTAGAAAGTCGCCCCTTTGGAGCGCCGGCTCTTCGATGGCGTTTTCAGGTTTCACATTTTGAGGCTGCTGCTTTGGCAGAGCCTGGTATCGATTGTTTACATGCACCAAAATCAGATTGACACGATGGGTGGGTTGGGTGCTGTGGAGAGGAGTTTCTCAGGAAATGGAGCTTGATGGGAGACACGAGATCCCATGATGAATAACATGTCAAGAGTATACAGCTTGTGATCATGGCAGTTGATGACGAGAGTCATCTCGGACGGGAGTCTTTGCCATGGTCTATTTAATTATGGATGGCTCAGCTGGCCAATCAAATCCATTCTTAATCATTTCTCCATGCCTACTGTGATTACTTGCCTGTGATTCATGCCTATAGCTATATCATTCCAATTCTCCCACGTCTGTATTACGAGAAGTTCGCAGCATCAGACAGCGGGGAGACCCATGCATTTTGTGACCCTTGTGCTCTGATGCGATCATGTCATCGAAGGCGATCCTGAGACGGTGGCACGAGGACTTGCTTTCATACTCCAGTAACTGTCTGATAATGATCCGTCTGATCATGGCTCTTCACGCTCGGGAATAATGGTGACAAGTGGAGATCGGCCAGAGTCGGCCTCCATCGGTCCCCAAATCACAGCCAGGGCACACGATGAGGGCAAACTTACTCCACTCCTACGCGCCCTATATCGGACGCCCTACGACAAAATATTATCTGCCATAAGGTAGAAAGAGAGCGAACTCCCACTCAAGGCGAAGCCCAATACTATAGACAGTGTGTAGGCAAGATAAGATAACCACGTTCTCTCCTCCCTTCTTATCACCTCTTCCGTCTCTTTCTTCCCTTCATTCATGCCACCAAGATCTACCATGGCATCCAACACCAATCCCGAGTCACACAAGCCTATTCCCTCCAGCGTTCTCATCGTGGGATCTGGTGTCTTCGGTCTTAGCACAGCCTACTCGCTAGCCACTAATCCACTCTTCGCCAACACCTCCATTACCCTCCTCGATCGCCTACCGTTTCCGTGCCCAGACGCTTCCAGCATCGACACCAGCCGCATCGTTCGCGCCGATTACGCCGACATAGCCTACAGCGCGCTCGCCTTTGCCGCGCAGAAGAAATGGCGCTCAGAATGGTGGGGCTCGGAGTCCGTCTACCATGAGCCCGGCCTCGCCGTCGTGTGCAATAGCGGCTCCAATGAAGCCGACAATGGCGAGCTAGGCAGAGAATACATGCGCAAGAGCATGGCGAATGTCACCAAGCTAGGGCTCAAGCCAGGCAAGAAGAGCGAGGGCGGAGAGGTCGAGGCGTTGGAGACCAGCGCGGATATCAGGCGGGCGTTCAATGATGGTACGCGCACTGCGAAGGCTAAAGCGCAAGAGGAGGCGGGACAGTCCTTTTCCGCAATTGGCGACTTTGGGTATGTCAATTGGAGGTCTGGATGGGCTGACGCGGAAAAGGGAATGTGTTTGCTTAGGAAGAAGCTGGAGGCACTGGATCGGGTCGACTTCATCTACGGCACGGCATGTCGTCTGCATTTCTCTGCCGATGCAGTCACGGGCGTACAGCTGGACGACGGACGGACGTTGAGCGCAGATTTGATCGTGCTAGCGACTGGAGCATGGACGCCTGCTTTGCTGGACACAAGAGGTGTATGTTCTGCTACCGGGCAAGTCCTCGCCTACCTCCCCATTACGGACGCAGAGCAAGACTACCTAGGCAGCAACCCAACGCTCTTGAACGAGTCGTCGGGTATGTTCATCATTCCTCCTCGCGACAACCTCCTCAAGGTCGCCAGACATGGGTATGGTTATGCGAATCCGAATACCATCCCCAATCCAGAGAGACCTGGAGAAACCATTACTGTGTCGTTACCTAAAACGCACGTCTCGCACCCGGACCTGCAAATCCCACGCGAAGGCCTCAAGGCTTGTCGCGCGTTCCTGGACTCAGTACTCCCGTCTTTCAGGGGCCGGGAATTCACTCGTACTCGTATCTGTTGGTACACCGACACCCCCAAGGGTGACTGGCTGATCTCGTACCATCCTACCTACCGAAACTTGTTTGTAGCAACGGGCGGTAGTGGTCATGCGTACAAATTTTTGCCTGTGGTCGGCGATGAAATTGTCGAATGTGTGCTTGGCAGGACGCCGGAGGCTTTCAGGGGTAAGTGGGAGTGGCCTGCTACCAGGGCTGTGGATGAGCACGTGTGGACTGAGGATTGGAGAGGTGGTCGAAAGGGGATGGTGCTGGATGAGGAGTTGGGTGTCGGTCAGAGTAAGCTGTGAAGAGACATTTGGGGAGGCGCACATGTCATACGAATAATGCGAGAGTATGGTGCTACATTTGTCGAAGATATTACACAGGTGGAAGAATTTCATGATGCTTAAACATACTTAGACGAAACCTGAAAGGGCAGCGCAGTGTGCAAAGGAGGATGAAGAAGATGCAGTAGAAGATTTGAAATGCACCGATGTATACTTGGACGCTATGGCATAGCTTCTCTCGGTTCTGACAGCCCTGCAGACGATGGTGGCTTCTTCCTAGTCATTTCACGATGATCGCGGGAACATTTGGGTAAGCATGTTCTTCTTCGCGTTGTCATTTCACTGTTCGCCGTTGAGTCCTTGTCAAGACCCCATGGCAAACGCTCTCAATGTATGTGCAGTTGCAATAGATTGGCGGATATATGGATTGGCAGACTCAAGTGAATCAGAAGACAATGACTTGGCGCGCGGAGAGAAGGGGCGTTAAAGCTGCTCGAGGCTCCCACTCGTCTTTCATCTACTACACTGCCTTCGTACAACATGGCAAATGCTATAGACTGTCAAGAAGCAAGTTATATGACTGCCTTGCCATTCGATACCCCACCGCCTCCTGCGTTCCAGTCCAGCCTAACGAGTGGCTGCACGTTGCGGGTCTTACAAGGCAGTGCCAGCAATGCCGCACGCCAAGCCGTGGTATGCGTAAATAACACCTCGCGCATGGCGCGCGACATCTGGACAAGCGATGCAAACGATGAACAGCTGGCTGAAGGTGTATTGTCCGCCTTGCATGGTTTGTTCGTACAGCGCGATGCTGCTGTTGAAAGTAAACCTACAGCTGCAGCGTCATCTTCAATCTCCTTTCGCGTACGTGCTTCCGAGACGGCGTTGCTAAACGTAGCAAGACGGCAGAGTACAGGGGCGAAGATGAAGGGCTATGGTCAGAGCAAGACGATTGACGCACAGGCAGCGCGAGCCACGATGCAAGCTACATTGTTCTCTTCTCACTCGTTTGCAAGTGATGCCGAGTACCAAGAGTGGGTACACGACAATGCCATCTATGACGCCAACCTGTTTGTCGCCTTAGGCATGGCCACTGACATGCGAGAGGAGTACGGAAGAGAAATCGAGCGCATCACAAAGACCTTACCACTCGGCATGCATACACCTACGCATCACTTTCGTTCCCTTCTTGATAGTGATGGCACGTTAATCGGTCGACTATGGTTTGACATTAATACGATAACGCGCACGTCGTATTGCTTTCGATTGTGTATGCAAGAAGCTTTCCGTGGCAAAGGTCTAGGCAAGGTATTGCTTGCTGTTTGGGAGCAAAGTGCCGCCGAGCTAGGCGCTGCGACGATGATGCTGCACGTCTACGAGCAGAACAAGCCGGCTGTTAGATTATATACAAAGTATGGCTTCCACACTGATAGCTATACCTTTGAGTATTGAAGTTGCGAATATTGAAGTTGCGGGTAAAGGTCCCGACAGAGGCGAATCTTTTGGAAATGCCCAGCGATGTTGGCATCCCATTTCCTCCTTAGTCTCTGGTGCTGTACCTTGGGTGCCTGACTAAGCACTAGAAGACTTCGGCTCACGAGATACTACCTTCGCACGCTATTTCACATATACTTCCTCCCCAGACGCCACGGCCGAACTTGCGCTATGTATGAGTTCCCGCTCCATCTCGTAGCTCTTGGCTTTTGCTAGCTGAGGTGCAGATGATCGAGTGTTGTGGCCTGCTACAATCTCGACTTGGTATGAGCATACAGCTCAGAGGCGGGCGGTCTCACATGCTCCCTAGAGAGTGGTACAAATCCCACTTGACATTGTTAGCGTGGTACCAAGGTGGAGTTCAAAGCTTCACCGACGTAAATGCTATACTTGCGTTAAAAAGCAAGGTATAAGCATTTCACCGTGTAAAACTTATCGTCGGTTTTGATAATGCTTGATTGGCCAAATCGTGCTCACTCGGCTAAACTACATGTCTTCGTAGCACAGCAATGAAGCATCAGACACGGACATTTCGCCCTTTTAGAGACAAAGACAGATCTCGCTTGATCGTCCTCTGCAGCTACGAATTGCAGCACCTCATTTTCGCTAGTCATGCAATTTATCTGATCTGGCTACAGAGACTCGCTGCATTCAAGATGCTACCAGTGTCAATAAAGCGCACTTTCAATAGAGTGCTGTCACCGGAGGACAAACTCCAATCTGGAAGACATCCAAAACGCTCAAGATCTATCCTTGCCGCGAGCGATGATAGTAAGAAACAACTCACTTCGCACGACGAACCAGATGTGCTATCATCAGACGAAGGCTCCCCAAAATCCTTCCAAGACTTGGGCATAGTTGAATCATTGTGTGAGGCATGTGCCACGATCGGCCATCTAATTCCAACCGCAATCCAAGCACAATGCATACCACTCGCACTCCAAGGCCATGATCTAATCGGCCTTGCCGAGACGGGCAGCGGCAAGACGGCAGCCTTTGTGCTGCCTCTATTGCAGGCATTACTTGCTAAGCCTCAGACCTTACACTCCCTCATCATTGCACCCACTCGAGAACTAGCGGAACAGATCTCACGAGTGGTGGAGATTTTGGGTGCTTCTGCTTTCGTCAAATACGCATTATTGATTGATGGAGTAGACATGATGGCACAGTCCATTGCATTAGCGAGAAAGCCACACGTTGTAGTCGCTACACCCGGACGCTTACTTGACCACCTGGAGAACACGAAAGGTTTCGCGATGCGGGAGCTCAAATATCTGGTGCTAGACGAGGCAGACAGACTCCTCGATCTCGACTTTGGCCCTGTACTAGACAAGATCCTAAAGACTCTACCTCGCAGGACTACATACCTCTTCTCGGCGACACTATCCAGCAAGGTAGAATCACTCCAACGGGCCGCCTTGTCAGATCCCGTACGTGTCACAACCACCACCTCGAAGTGTCAGACAGTCTCCCACACTCCTCCAATCATACGCGTTCATCCCACATAAACACAAGGACATCCGCCTTGTCCATCTCCCTGCACAAACATGTCAGGAAACCAGCAATCATCTTCACACGCACAGTCTGCGAAACCCAACGCATCACCATATTCCTGCGAGCGTTAGGGTTTCCCGCACTACCACTTCATGGCCAGCTCTCCCAGAGCGCGCGATCAGGAGCTTTGGGCAAGTTCCGCGCTGGGGCTTCCTGCAACCTGCTTGTCGCGACTGATGTGGCCAGTCGTGGGCTGGATATCCCTTGCGTGGATCTGGTGCTCAATTACGATCTACCTGGGGACAGCGCGACTTATGTCCATCGGGTGGGCCGTACAGCTCGCGCGGGGAGGAGTGGGATCGCGGTGAGTTTTGTGACGCAGTATGATGTTGAAGTATGGCTCGGGATAGAGCATGCGTTGGGGATGAAGTTGAGTGAGAACAAAGTTGATGAGGGGGAGGTAGTGGTATTTGCGGAGCGCGTGGGAGAGGCTCAGAGTGTCGCCGTGAGGGAGATGAAGATGATCCGGGATAAGAAGAGGGACGTGGGGGCTAGGCATCGTGATTGGGGGAAATCTTTGAAAAGTAGAGATGATGTGGTTATTGACGAGGGCTGAAGATCCCGACCGGGTATCGTCTTCTTCGAAAGCCCAAGATGTTGCAACCTACCGCGCTGGGGGCTAATATCCAGCACTGGAGCAAATCAGACAAGAGACATAGGCCGATCTCGCATGTCGCTTCCATTACGGGTATAGGTGTTGAAGACCGGACATCGACATTCATACATTAGTACCTAGTACTTATAGCTGACAGTCAAACCGTGTTCATGTTGGCGTATCGTACAACCCTACATTAGTAGTTAGTACTTATGACCTGACAGTCTGATTCTTAATTGTATATATGACTCTCTTGTAGAATTTCGAATACTAATTTGTGACTATATCATGAGTAGAAAGAACTTAGATTCTAAGGACCATTGAGGTGGCCTAAGCTCAATTGGCCTTGGAAGTTTATCACGACTTTTGTCACCCCTGTGGTATATATAGAGGCCTCTGACAGTGTCTAGAATGACAAGTACCATTAACACAGAGTAAGATCTGTGCGCGGAGGGTGTTGCTTCTAATCTCATTCCATATGGCTATTCGCCCTCTGCCCGGTCGGGCGAGAGGACTATGAGCAGGCTACACGCCAACAGCGACATCCCCAAGGTGACGCAGTCCTTGAAGTAGTACAGAATAAGGCGTATAAGAAGATGTTTCACCTGACAATATGTGAGATGACAACATTTCCCTTGACGCAGTGGAGCCTGCACATCGTCCTCCCAGGATCAGGGGGAACGAGGTTCATCCTGCCATTGTCTTTTCCTTAGCCATGGCGGCCAGACAGATCCCGTGGTAATGGTGGGCAGTTCCACCCGCCCGATACATCAAGTCCTCTAGATTGCGTAGTAGGATGTCTTATAAAGGTCGCCAGGCTGCCAAGACCCTCGCCGCGCATCATTAGCATAGGGGTTTGCCAAATTTCATCTCTCTACTGCATCTCAACCTCTGAACTATTGATTCCATAGACGTAAAAGCATCCATTCGATAGTTGCAAGCGCAGAGATGAGGGCGGGGACTGTGTCTTCGCTCCACATAGAGAATGATCAGCGTGCAGTCTATTGTCCCTACTCGTGTTGATAAGACGGGCTTTTCATGGACTTGCACCTTTCGAGGGGAGCATTCTTTTCCTTTCATATTGGCGTGACTTGGCTGTACAGTACAGTGGAGAGCAAGATACTACCGCCATGGGATGCGATGTCTTAGTCACTGAGCCATTGCATCTGAAAGTGCGTGGAAAGACGATTCGGGGCTTTGAGATTGAGAGTCGTGATAGCATTTCAAAAATAGCCATAGGTCAGCGTAGCAGACGGATGGGTAGTAAGGAGCTATATGTGGCCTTGCCAAATTGTTCTCAGCCTCAAATCATGAATCAGCAACCGTCTGGCACTGAACAGAGATACATATACTGTAAGAGTGCCAGCTACTGTCTCCCATACTTTCATTCCTCGTCAGAAGCAAAAGCGTTGATTAGACGTCATTGTTGTTTCCTGCGGAATTGTGCCTCGTATCGTCTGTCTAGATACTGAAACCACAGCTGCGGACGCGGGCGCGGGCGCGGGCGAGGGCTGGCTCTCATCTCTTTTCTCTCTCTATATTCAGTAGACAAGACGAGATCAGGGTCATAGCTCAGGTGTTCTTTCTCGATATTCCATGAGCCAGGCATGCTTCTCTCAGGATGCTCAACCATGTCCCAGAACTCACGGAATATGTCCACTTTTGCATCTTCAACAAAACTGACAAAATTTATTGCCCAATCTTCCGGAGCCTCGCCATATGCGAAGCTGATGATGCGACTTCTGTAGCCGGGATAGGTTCTGATTATTCTTGCTCTTGCTCTAGGCCATGAGAAATACTCTGCGTCCCACCTCCAGATGGAATGGCGGAGGCCCTTTTGTATCACCTTACCCAGATCCAAAAGATTGATGCCGTTTCCTGCGATATAACGTGCAAACAATGCAATCAGATCTTCGTAAGGGCGGATTTTCCAGTATTGATGGGCTGCGTACATGCTTGCGACGAACCATACAATGGGACATGCTTCCCACTCACGTTCCATGGATGATTTGATGATCGATATCAGAATTTCGCCACTGATCTCAGATCCTGAAAAGGAAGAAGATGTCAAGTGAGATCCCAGCCAGACTGCGATATGACGTTGAACTGAAGCCTCACACTCATGCCACCTTTCTCCGATCTGCCATTCCTGAAACCAATTGGTCAACCGTTCCATATTCATGTAGCAATCAGTGATGGATCGTTGAGAGATAAGGAACCGTTCCGTCCGGGAAACGCCCAGTCGAGTCAGCAAATCGAGCGCAAAACCTTCCCGAGCTTGATTCGCATCCTCACTGCTATACACTTGTAGCAATTGCTGGGCAGTCACTTCACCGTCTTGGCCCTCAAATACTTCGGGAGCGAAGTGATCCATGATTAAATTTCTCTTAGGCACAATATCGAAGGCACGGGATAATGGTGTCCTTGACTCGTGAGTAATCAGAACTTCATGAGACGAAATCTTTTGAAGTCACCAAATACGCACTTACCAGCCGTTGTCATCGACCGCATTGAGATCTAGCCCGAAATCTAGGATTTGTTCTAACTGTTGCGAACTCATGCTCGCGCAGGAATAATAAAAAACATACTAAGAACATATCAGCCAATCTGTAAAGGGTGTACCATGATCGCTCCTTACGTGAAGGACGTTTTGACCGAAACGATCAACATCATGAACTGAAGCTTGACCCTGCTCAAGCAGCTGTCGCATACGAGGCAGATTCATTGCTTCACCAGCCTCGAAAAATTTACAGTCTTCCGGCACAAGTCTGCGAGGATTTAGATTCATGGTCCATCCTCTGGCGGAGCGGTGAATCTCGATATCCAAGCTGCGGCTTAGTAGCCAGTAAGGTAGACTCAGGCGGAAATTGGCAACGCGGATGATGGTCGTCTTGCTCCTCAGCCTATACTGCGTTGAGTTGGCATGATCAGTAGTTACACTTGCATCGCAAGTGTCGTTTGCTCGCTCTTCGACCTTTGACTCGCTCTCCATTCGAGAGGTACAATAACTTGTTGTGGTATGGGTAATAGTGACGAGCTGGTCGAAGCGTCTGTCGACTTGGTCTTGCTGCTGGTCTTGCTTCTGGAGGATAGTGTTTCCCATTTGTCGAATCGTGTGCTGTTGCAGCTCACTATCATTCGAATCAGTATATGTCGGAAATTTGTTCAAGTGACTTCTCCTCATCCTTGACGTACTGTAAGAAGAATGAGGATGCTAAGGAGAGAGTAGACTTGGCTCTTTCGATCCTTGTCATGTAGTTCTCCATGGTCTTCTGTTTCCATGCCGCCTTCAGAGATCCAATAGTTTTTCGTTTGGTAATCTCGTTGTTGAGGTCCTGCACTTTCATGGCAGTGACGACAATGGCTCGCTGAGAGAAGTGAAGCGCACTGGTAGGACTAGTTGGCGCCACGGTAGGATATTGCTGTATCTGCTGCTCGATGCTCGCGATGTTGGTAGTGAGTAGCTCAAGCTCATCGGCGAGTAAGGCGATGTCTTCTGGGGCGTTTTTTACGTCCTTCTGGAAATCACGCAGCTTCTTTATACCGCTGAGAATCTGGCCGGCGACGCCTACGACGCCTATACCTGAGGCTATGGCACCGAATTCAGCCATGGAGGAAGGAGAACAAGGTTAGAAAAGCTACGCGGGAGAGAAGAGAGTAGATTTAATCGTCCAGTGGAGAAGAAGTATGAGCCTGGAAAGTCGGACGGCGAGACGCACGCTTATAGTAGAAGCACGAAGCAGAAGGTACGGATGGTAGCAGGACGAAGGAGAAATCCAAGGAAGACTTGAAATTCAGGTCTGACAACAAGCACAGCCTCGACAGCGTACACAGCCCGCTGCGCTCAGCTACTATACAAAGTACATGGCTTGTGATTCGAACCAGCTATCGCATGCAAGGCAACCCAATCATGCAAAAACACGTATTTGGCATGGAAGCAGGCCCTTATTGGATGTCGCATGTCCAGTGATGCTCACGCAGCTGTCGGATTTTCTCGAATGAGGTCGTCCCACCGAGATGATTGGAAACAATCAAGATGCAAAATTCAGCCAAGCAGGTGGAGTGGAGTAAAAGTCAGAGCAAAGAACGAGCAACGACTACATACGGTATATAAGGTATGATAGATGGGTACTAAGATAAAGTCCGCTAACTCCGATGCTTGGCAGTAACTTTCCAGCTCCAAATCTCCAAGACCATGATGATTAAAGTCGCCGAAATAACAACAATTTTTATACGCGATTTCAAGGACCAATTGCTCTTCCAACATGGCTCGCGGACCCCGCTCTACGCCCAAGAAACCCGGGCCTTACCGCGCGCCTCCATCTCTAACCTACACCTCACCCCCACCACGACTCACACCGGGCCTGAACACACCCACCTCGAAACCCCCTCTCTCCACTGCCAAAGTAGCCAGATGGCGCACACCCTTCTTCGCCGTCGCAGGCACCTTTGCCTTTGGCATCGCCTTCTACACGACCTCCCTCTACATCTCCACCACCAAAGGCTCCTCCTGCAGCCATGCCACGCAGTCTATCACCGCCCAGAAAGACGTCAGCGCAGTCTACGACACGACCGCCTCCTCGTTCGACGCCGAGGTCGGCCTCTCCGAGTTCCTAGGCGGCATCATGCGCGCGCGGAAAAAGCTAGCCAAACAATGCCGGGGAGACGTGCTAGAAGTCAGCGCAGGCACGGGCAGGAATCTGGGATATTACCGCTTCGGTGAGAAGGGAATCCAGAGTCTGACGTTGGTTGATTTGAGTCAGTCGATGGTGGATGAGGCGAGGAAGAAGTGGGATGTGCTCAATAAAGGACAGAAGATGGCGTTGGGTCATCCCGTGAGGTTTCTGCAGGGGGATTGTGCGGGGAGTATGCCGGGCCCGCCTGTTGCGTTTGCGGTGGAGGGATCTGCGGGAGAGAAGAAGATGAAGGAGAAGGAGAAGGATGCACAGGTCGAGGTGGCGAGGGAGGGTGGGAAGAAAGGGTATGACACTATCATCCAGACGATGGGTCTCTGCAGTACACCCAGTCCAGTCCAACTCCTCAAGAATCTAGCCAGCCACCTGAACACGGAGAATGAAGAGGCACACATATTACTACTCGAGCACGGAAGGAGTTACTACCAATGGCTCAATCGCATTCTAGACTCACAAGCCCCCAAGCACGCCGACATCCACGGCTGCTGGTGGAACAGAGAGATTGGCGACATTGTCGAGGAGAGCGGGCTGGAGATTGTAAAGGAGCGACGGAAACACTTTGGCACCACATGGATCTTCGAGTTGAGGCCGGCAAAAGACAAGTCATTGCGGGAGAAAGCAACAGACACAATCGAGAAGGTCGAGGAGAAGCTGGAACAGAGCAAGATTGCTGCAGATGCGAAGCAGAAGACTTCTTGGTTCTGGAGGTCATGAGCCCTTACACGACTATTGATAACATTACTTTAAGACTCCGGAGATTATACCACTGGGTCTTGTCGATCGCTAGCTTTCCATCGCAGCCACTCCTCACCTCGGTCGCTGAGTGCCTCAAAGGCCATCCATCGCGCGAGCCATAATAAATGCAGCAGCATTACCATGGAAACAAATTCCAAGGCAAATGTCAAGGGCTATAACAGAAGGCAGACAGAGGGCGCAACGCCTTTTTGAGGTTTATTATTTATTATACCCTTCCTCTCCCTCTCTTCCCAGAACGCCGATACGAGCAGCATGGGCAACACAGACTTGCGGCTGGCCACGGAGTAACAATGATACACTCACGATGCAATTTTGGTGGCACAGGTCCTGTCTCTCAATTTCGACCAGTCATTCGAAACCTCCGTCATATCCATACAAAGCAAGCCTCTTGGCGATGACCCCTACAGGATATATATTTCTACAATGGCCCCTCCGCCGTCTCCCTTTCTCCCCAGAACACCAATCACCAACATGGGCAACATGGACTGAGGGCTGCCACGAGCACGGGGTCATGTTGGTGGACAAGTCTGTCTTTATGATCCCGACCAGTCTATCGAGCCCCAACCATGCGCATACAAGGAAACTCTTGGCGAGGAATCCTACAGGGTAAGGTATAAAAACCTACATTTCCTCTTCTTCCTCTTCCTTTCTCCTCAGAACAACGATGTTGGCAACTTGGGCAACATGGAGGAGCGCCTGGCTGTCCACAGAACACCAATGGTACATACGTGCGAATCCACACCTTCCCACAGACCTACCAGCATAAGCAGGCAAGCAGGCGGGCAGAAGTTTGGCCATCATCTCCGACAACACATCCAATGCAGATGAGCACGAGGAAGGCGGAGGATAGTTGAAAGATCAGACACACCAATGGAATCGCTTGAGCTAGTTAGCTGCCTGTGCGCCTGGAGCGTTCCCCCTTCTTCCCACCTTTTGGTCAACCTGCCCCTGAACCGGTTGTGTCAAGCTTTGTACGCCTTTAGAATTATCACATCTCTACCTAGCTAAATATAATTAGACAAGTGCAATAGTGTGGGGCTTGAGGTAATGAATAGTTAGTGGTATACCAAAGCAAGCTGTGTCCAGTAGCGACAGAGAAGCTATGTGGACATTGTATCTCGCACTACCGCGTTGATCCCCCATACACCTTTGCTCACCTTTGCTCGGTGCAGGTACATGTAAGACATAGCCAGAAGGCAGATTCGGAACCATGAACCTACCAAGACAAAGATTCTCACGCTCGATTCTCAGCTTTGATATGCTAATTGAAAATATGAACATTTTTTCCCGCCATCTCCTCCCTTTATATAGACGAGGCAGCGGGTTTTTCTATACAAGAGAATACAGTACATCCCACAAACCACCCACCCCATGTATTCCACACAAAGAATCAACGATTCAGCCTCTCAGCCGCCCGAGTCAATATCCTCGCAGCACGATCCAGCAATCTCTGCGCCGCAGACCAGTCCTTTGCGTCCACCGCGTCCCGTACGGCTGGGAAATACGCCTCGTCGTAGCCGGACCAGGCTTGTGGCCCGAAGACTATGTGTTTGAACTGCTCGCGACCGGGAACCTACATCACGATATTAGTATAAGATCTTCAAATCATGTCAATAGTGCATGGAATACATACCCCATAAGGCGCATCCTCGCCCGTCCCAGGCAGATCCAAAAGATCGGCCTCGAAGTCCGCCAAGCGCTCGTTATGTTCGATCCGCCTGAGCGCAAAGGCATTGCTTTCGTACCCGCCACTCCCCTGCATGACCTGCTGGGCCCAGAAATCGTCAAATTGGTGGAACGCCTGTGCCTCCTCTCCGAATCGATCAGCCGCTGTTCGCAAGGCCGAGACGTCAAAGCTGGCGCTGTCGACGTCCTTTTCGAGGTCAGAGACATAGGTGCGGATGCTGGAAGCGTAGGCTTTCAGGTCAAAGGGGAGGATCGGACGGTCGGCGAGCTCGAGAATGAGTAAAGCCCAGACTTGGGCGAGGACGCGGTGGTAGTGGAAGCCCGGGTCGACGAACTGGGTCACGTAATCGAAGGTTTCATAGCAGGAATGGTAGGGGAAGCCGTCGGGTTCGCCTTCGAAGCCAAAGTCAATTGATGAGGTGCCGGCTAGGTCTTGGAAGGCCACGTAGTCGCTGCCTGCGCCGAGACCTTCTAGCTGGGTGTTGTGATCGTTCCAGAGGGAGTGCAGAGTTACATTCAGGAGTGGATCGCTCACGCGGTCGAGGACGTGCATTAAAGGTTTTATGAAGAGGGGAGATCCGGATGCTTGGAAGTTAGGACCAGATACGCCGACGTCGACGTTGAGGTAGGCGACACCGTTTTTGCGGAGAGTTTCGATATTGTCTTCGACGTGCTCGGTGCTGCCGATGAGGTTGTATTCTTCGCCGTCCCAGGAGACAAACTCGATGGTGCGAAGAGGGCGCCAGCCGAGGCGCTTAAGAGTGGCAAAAATGTTGACAACTTCCATCATTACTGCAGATCCAGAGCCTGGATCGATGGCGCCGAAACACCACGAGTCGCGGTGGTTGCCAACGACAATCTTCTTGGCGCTAGTCTCCATGCCTTCTATCAGACCGTGTACATTCCATATACGCTGTTTCTTGCTCTCGTCGTTGATGTTGAGCAGATTGACCTGCGGGCTTGTTTTGTCGCCAGTCCACCAATCACCAACCTCCGGAACGCCACCAACCCAGTCATCATTGGGCACTTTCTCACCGTGTCCTTGAAGTGATTGAAGCAAGACTTGGGCGTCACGCCAGGAGAGGGGAAGACTGGGAATGTTGACCAGCCCTGGGTTATCGTTTTCGCTGATGCGGCGGGCCTTGTCGATGGACGGCCATCCAGGAGTGAGGACATCACCGACGACCCAGCTCATCAAGCTTACACTGCCACGTTGAACTGCATCACTTGGACGCCAAGGCCCGTCTGGAAGAGGTTGACCTTTCAGAAAGCCGTCCTCTTTCGGGTCAGAGTAGATGATGCAGCCTGCTGCACCAGCCATTTCGGCAGCCTTGACCTTGAGGGCGCGATCGCCTTGAGTGTGATAATATCTCACCAAGACGACGGAGCCGGTCAAGTCGATACCCATGTCTTTTAGCTTTTTGAAATCCTCCCTCGAGCCCCCATTGGCATAAATTAGTGGGCCGGTGACATTTCCGGACCTCGAGCCTCCATGCCAATTCAGAGTTTGCTGCTTCTCCCGTCCGTCCTCTTTGTAAACATTATCTTCCTCTAACCTCGCGACCCATCTCTTCTCTGGAGGGTCGACGATAGCGACGCCTCTCCCGTCAGGTGTGGGGTAATTTAGGTAGACGTAATATTCCTCCATGGAGACCTTGTCCAGCTCTGCAGTAGTCCACATTTCTCGCATCCATTCAGCCAGAAAGAGATCGCCCTCGGTACCCGCTACATGATCAAATGAGGAAATGTATTGTAGGTAGTCGGCTATCCGTGTGCTGTCTGCTTCTGCCTGGACTCTTGCTCTTACACTTTCGGGGTCGAAGCGGGCATTGAAGCGGCCTCTGTTGGGCATGATGATGTTGAAGGCAAACAAGGCGTAGACCAAGGAAGCCATTGTGAATAGAGCAGCCAAGCGGGCGATGAGTGGTAATGAAAGTTTGTATTCGTCGGGTAGTGTGGGCAGTCTTGAGGTGATTGTGGTGAGTCTGGGTAGGCGAATGCCACGAAAAGAGGTTGATATTCGATGTGTGAATTGGGCAAAGGGTTTACTGAAGCGTGTCCGTCGTTGTGAGGAGGCTGTCACTTCGTCAGGCTCCATCATCTCCATCTGCTCCATGCTGCGCCTCAGGGCAGCTCCTTCATCCTCGTCGTCGCCGCCTGTCATCTCATGTAGATCCAGGTCGCTATCTTCACTCGCCCGGGGAGATTCAGAGGTGGGCGCGCGGTATGCCCCATTCCTAGCAGCTCCTGACCCATCTCTTGTTCCACTCCCCAGCAGGCCTTGCCGTTCTGCATCGTCGCTTATCTCTTCCGGACCTCTACTTGTGGATGACGTCGGCCGCGAGGATGTGGCTTCTTCGTATGTGGGGATTGGCAGATGCTCGTATCTGGCCTTTTCATTGTGGCCCATGGTCGCTGTAGTGCGAGCCACTGATCTCGGTCTTTATATCTTGTGTTTCGAGGGGGCGAATGCCACTACTCCTAATGGCCGGGGAGACGCGGCGAATGATTGACTCGTGATTATGCTTTCGTCATGCTGTCCTGTTGCGAGTTTCTGTTCTACGCGGGGAAATAGACGGCGATGGATGGTGTGTTAAACAAAAGAGATTTGATGCTCAATTCCACATTGGCTATGCTGGTCCCTCGAAGGATAATGGGGAAGACGGCGGGAGAGAGACGTCAGCTGTATGCGCCGCGCCAATCTTCCCGTCCCGATTCGGCTAATTTCAGGGTCCAGCCCTATCAAACCCTAATCTCGCCGATATCATGTCCTTGCCCTGCTGTGCCTGTATTTTTAGCTTCGTTCCCCACGAGACTACTCTCGTCCAGCTAATGACCTCGATCAATGTAGACCTTTCACGTTAGCCATGCTTCCGGCCTGCAATACCATCATCTAGCAACAATAATGAAGCCTGGTCAGTTCGTCTTCTGCAGGCCCAAATACCGAGACTGCCCCGTATTCAGTCGGTCATTGTGCTCACTCAATCAATTCCCAATACTACTTGAGCCCTTTCTTTGGCTTCTTCTCGAATTCCCCATTATGATCTAAAAGATCTTGTGTGCTTCTGAATAGCCTGATACAGACATTGCGTTCCTCTAGCCACATTATCGATACATGATCCGTTCTAGGCACTGCATGAACATTCCGAGTACAGGCTTAACTTGCTCTCTCGCAAATTCCGGACATTACTCAGCACTAAAGATTGTAGACAACTAGCTTTTGCTCCAAGCCACCTACCCACCAGATATCTTACTAGCAGCTTTGGCAGCTATTTCCTCATACCGATCCATTCCTCCCTCCAGAACCTTCAGCTTTCCTGCAGCAAGTCTGTACACCGTACCCTCACGCTCACGATCGTCCTCATCGTCACCACTCTCTTCACTCTCACTGTCCTCCTCTCCATCATCATCCCATCCTCGCCTCGTATACGCCTTCTCACCTTGTACCACGACCCTCACAAACCACCGATCATGACTAACCACCACCAAAGCCCCTTCATACTTCTTCAACGCCCCTGCAAGACCGCTGATAGTGTCCGCGTCCAAGTGCGTAGTCACCTCGTCCAAAACCAACAACTGAGGCGGCGCCGAACCGCCCAACACCCTCGCCAACGCAAGCCTGACTTTCTGGCCCCCAGAGAGATGCTTAATCGGTACGATAGATGCAATCGGATGGTGTAGTCCCAGTCCCGCCAGCAAACCCCTCGCCTCTTGCTCCGAGAGCTCGGTGTGCACACGCATTACATACCCCAACGCCGTCAGCGTCCCCTCTACACTTCCCAGCGTCGTCAACTCCTCCACTGCTTGTTGAGAAAAGTGGCCCACCTGCAACCGTGGATGCCGCGTCAGACTCCCCATCCCCACCTTTACACTCTCCGTCCCACATATCAAAGAGACAAGCGTGGACTTGCCTGCTCCGTTCAGCCCAACTATACCCACTCTCTGCCCCATGTGTATCGTCAAATCCACCTCTTTCAGGGTAGATTTCGCCGCCTTGGGGTACGCAAACGAGACTTTCTCCAGCGACACCAACGCCCCTGTCGTTCGTAGATCCGCAGGCACAGTCGGCAAGACCAACTTCACGGGCGGTTCAAAATCTGGAACCTCAATCTCTTCGCGGGACGTCGTATAGTAGCCCGCCAAATCACGGTTCAGCTTAAACCTGCCCCCCTTGGCGCTGACCTGCAGGCCTATCTTATCATCTAGTTTCCGCTGCCGCGAAGCCGCTTGCTTGAGTTTATTGTCGTCGCCAGACTTTCTGGCAGCGCGAATGTTGGACGCGATGCTGGATTGCATTTGGGCTTTTTGCTTGTCCTGCGCTGCGGCCATGCGGGACATCCATTTCGCCTTCTTGTGGCGCTCGCGCTCGTAGGTGGAGAGGTTGCCCTTGAAGGGTTCGAGGAGCTGGTTGCGGAGGATGAGAAGGGAAGAGCCGACTGCGTCCGCAAAGTCGCGATCGTGGGTCACGAGGAGGAAGGTGGTGGTTTCTAGGGAGAGGAGGTACGATTGGAGCCAGAGGATTGAGGGGAGGTCAAGGAAATTGGTTGGTTCGTCTAAGAGGAGTATGTCGGAAGGTTGGCAGAGGGCGCTGGCTATGGAACAGCGTGTTTTCCAACCGCCGGAGAGGTTGGACATCGGGCTATCGATGCTGGTGTCTGTGAAGCCTAGACCTCGGAGGACGGTGCGTGCTTGTGAGTCGGCGGTCGAGGCATTTAAGAGCTCTAGAGATGTCTGGGTTGTCTGGAGAAGGTCCGCCGCAGCTTGCGTCTCGGTGCCGACCTGTGACGAGTCCAGAGTATCGATGTCTTCGGAATGTTTCGCAGCTGATGCGGCGAGCTCTTCTTCTAGAGCTACTAGATCTTTCTTCGCTTTGGCCCCGCGAGCACCGCTCCGCCGTTCGTAGATCTGTCTTGCTTCTGCGTATTTTCGCTCAAGCGCCCCATGCATGATCCTCCGATATACACGTACTGGCTCTGACGGAGACTTTGCTTCCAATGCCATTGAAAGTGCTGTATCAGTGTCAGCTTGGGCGGTGCATGCCTCGCTCGATCGTCCTACCTTGAGACTCCTTCAGCAGTCTCTCCCGCTGTTTGTTACTACGCAGCACATGCTCTAAAACAGTCTCATCTGCCCTCCTCTTCTCCTCCTCATCTTCTCCATCTACCTTTGTCTGTCCTAGGAGCAGTACACGAATGTTCCAGGCGATACCGGGGATCCGTCCCTCTGCCATTGCTTTCAACAAAGCTATCGACGATCGATCAGTCTCACAGCCCCGCTCATCAACGACCGCGTCGAGTATAGATGAAGGGAAAGGGCAAGGGACCTACTAGATTTACCAGTCCCGTTCCGTCCAACAAGGACATAATGTTTGCCCGGATGCAAATGCAACGTCGCATGCGCCAGAATCTCCTTTTGTCCGAGACTGATACTTAGGTTTCTCACGTCGATCTGTACAACATTCATGAGCTATTAGTTTTACTGTATCTGCAGTATCGAGGTAGATTGGGCGTGGAGTGTAGATACTAACCTCGTTAGATGTAGGTGCGTCCACGGCATCTACTGCGTATCTACTTTGTTGCGCAGTCACTGTTAACAAGGAGTCTTTTCCATTCTCTGCTGCTTTTGCCTTGTCTTTCGCTGGTTGGAGTGGTATGGTTTTTGATGTTCTGACCATTTTTATTGGATTTGATGAAAGAAGAGTAGGATCTTTAGAGAGATGAACTAGCAGGCGACGTTTCGTGCCAATGGTGAATGTGCAAATAAACACGAGGACTTTATTAAGACGATGTTCAGTATCTTTTATTCACAAAACCAGTAGAAAGAGGATTACACATGTTTTTCAAACTCGGTTGTGCAAGCTTGTGTCGTCTTACCACACCCCGCCGAAGGTGCGGCGTCTCAATCAGGCAGCCAAGAACGAGACCGCGAATTGAGCGGCAGAGAGAGTCGCCAAGAATTGTCGCCAAACTACCTTGGGTGAGGTACTATGCCTTACACTTCACCTGAGCTGTAAATGCGTTGTGTGAATAGGCGTTGGTCTGGTTTGTGAAATATGTACTGAACGATAAGTTTCTCTCTCTGTCTGAATGCAAAGCTGTAGAGAGAGGTTTCCATAAGCGAATTGGCAATCGGACAGGGTCAGTCAATTGCGTGTGAAGATACAAGGAATGCAAAGTAGAGAGGAAAAGGATGGAGTAAAGAAGAGTTTGGTATGGATCAAATTGACTGTTTATCGGACAAGTCGTGGAGGACGAGTTCCCGAATATCTAGCAGATTCATCAAGATGACCAACACAGCGCAATCAGCGGTGTACAACGGTGATGCACCCCACACGACCTGCACACGAGAAGACCAGTCATCTTCGCAGCTCTTGCAAAGGATCAAGTCGCACAGAACCGTCACTCCTGCAAAAAGCACTTGAGCTTTCGAGCGCGCCTTGAGTTGCTGGTGACTTCCCCCAAGCACACAACGGCCATGAATATCCTCCAGATAGGAGAATGCTTCCATGATAATCCAGGAGAAATGCCAACAATATGTACCCTCCTTGTCTTCGAGGACAAAAGAAAATTATACTCCGGACGTCTAGACTACCGCTGCATAGACAAAACGAAAGTCGACACGACAAAGATCGCAAACAGGGTTGAAATTCCCATCGAAGCATTCCAGCCACCCTTCGAACAGTGTTTGACTCACGCATCCAATCCACGACGGAGAGTCTTCTTCAAGCGACCGTCTCTTCTTTCGGAAGACTGGGGTAACAGCAACGACTCTGTTGCCACAAATACCGAGATCGCCCAGGCCGTTCGCAACGAGGTGGACGTGTACGAGAATCTGCTCCAGCACCCCCACATCAACATTGCCGGAATACTTAGGCTGCGAAGTCCAAGGCGGCAGGATATCTGCAATCTGTCTCGTCGAATACAACCAATCTCTCATGCAACTACTCAACCCCGGCAGTCTCAACAAGCGCGCTTTCGCTAGAGAGAAAAGGGGTCAAATGATGAACGGACTGCAACGTGATAGCATAGTAGAGGGTGTACGAGCAGGTCTCGCACATATCCATTCATTGGGGCTGGTACACAATGATCTCAACCCTGCCAATATCATGTTGGATAAACATGACACGCCGGAACTAGTTGATTGGGTCTTGTAAAACGGTGGGAGAGAGCGTTGAGGGTGTTGGAAGGACGTATGAGTGCTTCGATAACGAGGCCCCCATTGCTAGGGTGGACAATGACTGGGATGCGCTCGCTGGAATTGAAGCTTGGTTAGAGGGCAAAGTGGCCGATTTCAAGACTGAGGAGATGCAGGGGTAAGGGTATCTGCAGAGAATCGGTTTGTCGCATATGGTGGAGGAGGTTGGAAAGCATCCAAACATGTTGGGGGAGTGATGAGATGAGATATTGCTTTCAATTAAATGGACCCTAATGATCAAAATACAGGTTCATAACGCGATGTGGGTATATTGTCCTCCAGTAGACTTCTACGCTTTTTGAAACCTTCATCAACTGCGCCACAGATATCCTACATCACCGTTAGCCAAGAAATGGGATATGTCAAATCACAAAGCTCACCTCTCGCCGCCTAGTAAAATCGGCATAGAATCCATTCCAGAGCCGTCGATTCGTGCAATCCTCCTTAACCTCACTCTCCATTCCGCCCTCGGGATCACTCTCGGTAAGAGAGCCAGCCACTCTCTGACAGGCAGGCTGAACCTGCTCCCTCGCCTCGTCCGACGCAGTCAACCAAGGCTTCGGGAACGGCCAATCCGAGAAATGGAGGAACTTCGCCTCCGCAAGCACTTTCTCAGCATCCCAGACTTCCTCCTCTGAGCCAAGATATTTGACATGGTTCTTACTTCTAAACTCGCCAGTGAGGAGGTCATACTTGCGATGCGGGATGACCATGCAATCTTTGGCGTACAAGTTGTTCACAATCTCCATGTCAAAGTCTGTCGCGTTGCGTGTGTCGAATGCGTGCTGGATGCGCTTGAACTCAAACTCCGAGGGCTCGATGACGACGAGTTGGGAGGAGAGGGAGTTGTCGTCTAGCCAGTATGCGCGGGGCATAGCCACAGGTGCACTAGGCATAAGGAAGAGTTCATCCGTAGGCTGCAGAACTGTTGCATCCGAGTCGAGGCTGATCACGCGATCATATTGCGTTTGGTTGAAGGCTAAGAGTTTGGTGAAGCTGTCGGCCCAGGTGAGCTCGCCGACTAGGTGTTGCACGTGGATGGGCACGAGCTTGACGTTGTATTCATCTCTTGCTTTGCGAAGGAGTCGTGCTTCGTGAGTGAAGTCTGTGTCTCTCCATTCGTCAGGGTACATCATTATGCGGTCTGCTTTGCTGCCGAGGGAGTGGAGACGCTCGAGTATCATGAGGGAGTTGCAGAGGTAGTCGGGGTTGGTGACATATTGGCAGTATGCGTATCGACTCCAGTCTGTTTCATCGTGCAGGCTTGGTGTATTCGGTGTGTCGGTAGAGGGTTCGAGATCAGTGCTGACGTTTTCGTTTACGTCTGTTGGGGCATCTATAATCTCAATGGAAACATCATTGCCAGTCTCGGTCGTGTCGAGTTGGGCGTTGGAGACGTGCCCAATATCATTGGATTGGTCGACAGCAACGTCGCCGGCAACAGACGCAATTGTACTTGTGATAGATTCTCTGAGCTGTTGGTGTAGGCTTGCAAGATTGGCAATGAGGAGAACGATTACCAGGGCCAGCATCAAACGAAGCACACCCCGAGATGACGGTCTCCCGAATCCTGAAAGCCATCTGTTGTCCGTATGTAGTCCAGAGGTAGAGCCGCTCTCTTTGTTCCTGAGGTCCGCATCGTCTATGTCCTCGTCGTCACCTTGCACAGAGCTGTACTTCCATCGCTCTGCAGTCCCTTGCGCTCGCCTGAAAAGGTCCAATGCTATCATATTAAGTGTTATAGAGACAGTAGAATGGGCGTCGGAAAGAGGTATAGCAAAGAAAGAGAGATAAGGAATTCAACCTATTCACACGTGCTGTAGCCTTCAAGGCGAAGAGAAGAGTACTGAATGCATGAAGAAACAGGCTTCGATGAATTCAAGGAAGAAGAGAGGGACTACAGGAACAGCATACGAGCTGAATAGCGGCACTACCATGACTACTTAGCCGTAATTTTATCTTGCGTGCACTGTACACCAAGGCGAAGGAACAGCCGCGACTCGCAAATGGCAGCAGCTGAAACAGAGAAAGTGGCGTTAACGTTTTTACGAATCCGATGGAGCGAAGCTGTATAGGGGCCAGCCATAACTACAAGTCTAGACCAGTATGACTGACAAGACTTATCATCTGGTGTAAGAGCGTTTGACCCTATGCTGGTACATGATGGCTAAGCATGCACACTGCTTGGTCAACCACCCATGAACAGACTCCAAGGCATGACAATGTCGCCATGAATAGCTGATCTTCATGGTAGCGATCAATGGATCTGGCGACCTATGAATGAGATGGGCAAGATTGAAAATGAGCCTTAGCGGACGTTGAGCTGAAAAGGGGTCTAGACGACTTTAGTGCGCAAAGCTAAACCGTTGCTCGATAGGGAACTTGGCCCGGTTTCGTACTTGTAGGATCTGCTTGGTGAACAACTGCGATGGAATAGGAAATTGATACGCTTTTCAAGTCTCGTTAAGGTTCCCACCAATGCTGTTCGGTGGCAGAAGGATGTAACAAGGATGAGCGATGGCACGGCATGGAGAAATGATGTGGGATCAAGCTTTCAAGCTTGACTGCCAAGAACCAGTCATAATTCGGGATACCTATATATATAAAAGTATATACCGCTTATTCAAAGACTAGCATTAAATGTTGCGACCACCGGTCACAGAAATAGTCTGTCCACTCACATACGAGAACATAGGACTAACGACAGCCAGAATGGAGCTAGCAGCCTCGGTGGCAGTTCCGGGCCTGCCGAGTGGGATATCCTTGAATGCAGCATCGCCGCTCTCTCTTGCAGCCTTTTGTGCTTGCGGTATGCCCAAGGCAATCTTCTCACCATCTGGTGTTGTTACGAATGCACCCTCTTCTTTTGCGGCGGTCAATCGGGTCATGATGAAGCCAAAGGCGATGGTGTTTGCCCGGACTCCAAAAGCAGGACCCCACTCTTTCGCAATGGTCTTGGTGAGACCGGTGACGCCTGCCTTTGCAAGAGCATAGTTGGCTTGGCCTGCATTTCCGTGGAGACCAGAGGTGGAAGAGATGTTCACAATATTCCTGGGCTCGCCATCCTTGACACGAAAGTATGGTGCTGCCGCGCGAACGAGTTTGAACGGTGCCGTGTTGTGGAGAGCGATGATCGTATCCCATTGCTTGTCGGTCGTCTGTGCCATTCATCTTAGTCTGGGAAGTGCTTCCGCAGATGAGAAGTTCTGATATCATACCTTGTGAATCACACCGTCCCAGGTAAAGCCTGCGTTGTTCACAATAATGTGAATCTTGCCATTACCAAATTCAGCAGTCTTCTTTACCAGCTCGTTGATGTAGTCGTCCTTGAGCATATCTCCGGCTACAGCGATAGCGCTACCGCCACTCTCATTGATCGATTTCGCAACATCTTCCGCCTTCTCTGTACACTTCATCAGCATCTCTTCAGACAGGTGGAATGGCTGGATGTGAATGCATACTGCCGTCAATATCCGAGATGACCACCTTTGCACCCTCGTTGGCAAAGAGTCTGGCAGCTTCTGCACCAATTCCTTGACCTGAGCCTGTAATGATTGCGACCTGGCCGGCTAGCATTCCCTTGGGGAAATTCAGATGGCCTGAGATCTGTGCAACACGGTCTACACGATTGTCGTACGACATGATGGACGATTATGTATACTGGAAGCTTGGAATGTACGGCTAGGGTGTGGAAGTAGGTGAGATTCTACTCGAGAGGTAGAAGTTATTACACGGGCATATGTTTGGTCATCTCGGTACTTGTGATGAACTGGACCATTTGGAGAGACTTCCCCACACATCGAGACGTATGCCGAGGCACAAAGAACAGGAGCAAAACTGGAGGAATATTCGGACACGACTCCAACAATGCGGGGTTGGTATGGCTTCCTGACTCGTTTTTTGTTCTTGCAGGCCAAAGCTCCAATGACACATCGGCGTGAGCTTCTTTGTTCGCCGACAACTTTGCGTCACTGCGAAAAGATTCAGGATCTCACGTGGTGTCTGGATACTCCAAGTCACTCAAGAAACGGCGTGTAACAGGAGAGGTGGTCGATCGCACAAAGAGGAACATTTGTCACCGAGAAGACCCAATCTCGCATTATTAGCACCCAAAGGCAAGGAAGACGCGCGGGTATTGCTTAATCATATCTGTACCACCACTCCATCGCCACTATATAAAGAAAGAGCTACCAGCCAGCGTACTTGCTGGTGACCTTGTCCCGCTCGCTCTGCGAAATACAGCTCCACAGCTACCCTTCACATCTCCAATCAGGCGTGGCCATTTGTGTTGGCCATTAATATTCCAGCAGTTCGATTATTACGTTGTTCACAAGCTCTCCATAGCGCCTTGAAAGGGCCCAACTCAACATGGATATCTTCAGCGCTGAGTATGCGAAAGACCAGGACAGCAGAGATCCTCTTGCTCGTATCAGGAAAGAATTCCATATCCCAAGCAGGGCAGACATCAAATCACACACCACCAGCGAGGCCAGCCCAAGTGACAATGAGCCATGCACGTACCTATGTGGCAATTCTCTTGGTCTACAGCCTACTAAGACCATGTTGTACGCAGAGGAGTATCTCCAGACATGGGCCACAAAGGGAGTATATGGCCATTTCACCAGATCACCTGGTCAGACTTTACCACCTTGGGTTGATGTCGATGAGGGAGTTACCCTTGACATGGCGAATATTGTTGGAGCACAAAAGGATGAAGTTGCCGTCATGCAAACTCTGACTGGCAATTTGCATTTGGCACTGTGTAGCTTCTACCGGCCCACCAAGGATCGTTACAAGATCATCATCGAAGGCAAAGCCTTTCCCAGTGATCATGTAAGTTTGCAACTTTGTCCTATGCCTGAAGTGTCGTTTTCATTCTCCTACACACTGATTCCCTGCCTTTACACGTTGCTGGAATGAGGCAACACAAATACTTCCACTAATCGTGAGTACCAGTACGCGATCGAGTCACAAATTCAGCATCACGGCATGAAACCCAAAGATGCAATGGTAATGCTGTTCCCAAACACGCCCATGAGACAAACATTAAGCACCCAACATATTCTTCGCGTCATCGATGAAAACGCCGACTCGGCTGCTGTGCTTCTTCTACCTGGTATTCAGTTTTATACTGGCCAATACTTCGACATTGCCACGATCACGAACCACGCCCAGAAGAGGGGCATAGTGGTTGGTTGGGATTTGGCACACGCAGTCGGAAATGTACCTCTACAACTCCACGACTGGAACGTCGACTTTGCCGTCTGGTGCAATTACAAATACATGAACTGCGGCCCTGGCGCCATTGGCGGTCTCTTCATTCACGAGCGTCATGGTCAAGTCACCAGATCCGAATCCGGGCAGCTGGAGTACCGATCTCGTCTCGCAGGCTGGTGGGGAAGTAACAAAACCTCTCGCTTTGAGATGAACAACAAATTCAACCCTATTCCAGGCGCTGCTGGATGGCAACTCAGCAACCCTTCTGTGGGAGACATAACAGCTGTTCGCGCCTCTCTGGATGTGTACAAAACGACAACCATGCAGGAGCTTCGAGAGAAGAGTCTGAAACTCACAAGATATCTTGAGCAACTCCTTCATGTCATTTCTGGCAATGAAGCAGAAGATGCCTATAGCGACATCGTCAAGTGCGACAGGGGCACCTTCGAGATCATTACGCCCAACGATCCCAAGCAACGCGGTGCACAACTGTCCATCAGGCTTGCTCCGAAGACGCTCGAAGAGGTCTTGAAAGTGCTGGAGAAGGAAGCCATCATCATTGACGAGCGCAAGCCGGATGTTATCAGAGTTGCTCCCGCTCCTCTCTACAACAACTGGAGTGATGTCTTGCGTTTCGTCACTGTCTTCAGGGATGCTTGTGTCATATCGGCAAAGAACAGACGCGCTAGCAGTTTCGGTGGAAAGAGACCTGTTATTCAGAAAGGCGACCACAATAACTCGGAGGTCTTCCAGGAAGAGTAGTGCGACCTTCCGAGGAGGTAAAGGCGGATTGGTTTGTGCAGCAACATTCACTGTTATCGCTGCTGTCAGGGAGTAAAGGGTTTGCATCAACAACGACTCTCGCTGTAGGAATGCTCGGATGGCGTATCTTTATCAGTCAGCATAAGGCATGAGAGCATTAGCATTTGAGTATGAAATTCTCGTCTATGTGCAGTGTTTCGCGATCCTGTTGTTTTGGCCCCGTCTGCTCCTATTGCGTTGACTACAAGATGACACTCAAATATCAACATTAGACCTTGACCACTGACCACAAACCGCTGCCATCTACCTGTTTCATCCAGATCGCCCTTCCCGAAGCATCCTGTGTCGCAAGCGAAAGCTCAATGCGGATAGAGAAAGCACCTCGAGTAATAGGCGCAAGTCTTAGCATGTGCACCTTTTCCACGTGCGAGAATGTCCGAATATAGTGCGCGGCAGAGATAGCAGAACCCGGTGCCACATTTCGAGCAGGTCATGTGATCGCACTGCCATCAATCTAGTTGTCAGCACACGCCAATTTCTGAACGGATATAGCTTCTTAGAGAGGTAAGGAGGATAGAAAAGAGGAGGAAAGGGGGGGGTGAACAATATATGAACAGAACAGAGGAAAACTCACACCAGCCGACTTCTGAATAAAAGCCTCGCATTTCGACCCCGGACACTTGGTTGCTTCTTTAGCAAGATATGCCGCATTCTTCAGCTCGTCATCTCTTTGTTTCTGCCCCGATGTCCTGTATTCGTACTGTTGACAGGTTTCCCCATCGTGCCAGGGGACTTTGTGCTGCACGCATTGCTGGTGTCGACACTGTATGCACTGCATAAATGCGCCTTGGCTGTGTGGACTATTCTCTTGCCCAGAAGTGCAATCAGGACGAAGACACCATGAGAAGTTTTCGAGGCTGCCTAGCGTACTGCGTGTGCAGAGGGTGTCGTAGCGGGCGAACGTTGCTGGGGTCGCGGCGAGGCACATATCGTTGTGGGTGAGGAGAAGGGAGCAAAGCGGGCAGGTTATGCGGGCCCAGCCTAGGGTGTCGAGCTGAGAGACTGTCCATTTCTCGAGGCAAGCATAGCAGACGTTGGGTTGGTGGGCGCAGGCTGAAGTGGGAGGTCTCGGGGGAAATGACAAGGTTGATTTTGGCTCGCAGCAGGCTATGCATTCTTTTTGCTTGGTTGCTGTTGGGATGATAGGCGAGTCGTCGTGGACTAGAGTGAAGGCGTAGGCTAGGTCAGACATCACTTGAGCCTCCAGCACATCCTGTGAGGATTTGTGGTCCTCGGTGCGGTTTGCGTGGCTCAGTGATGAGGTTGACGCACCTTTCCCTGATACTTTTAGGCAAGCTGGGATCTTCCCGCTGAGGGAGCTCTTACCATTGTTCAACGGCTCGGTTCCTGAGCGCGAGGTCTTGCTCGCTTGGGCAGATAACTCCGCCCATTCTGTGGTACCTTCATTGAGGTGGGCGCCACAGCGCTCCTCCTCTGTTGCCTCTGTCGTAGTTTCATTACCCTGCAGACCCAAAGATACGGTGTCAGACCTTGCTGCAGGATCAGATCTCCAGAAGGGCGCCACTGTAGTGTTTGTAGTAGCTACTGACGCCTCATTAGCAACTTGTGTTAATCGTTGCATAAATTGTTGATGGTCTGCAGCGGCCGACTCATCTGACTTGTGGTCCTCTGACTCTTCTTCATCACTAAACATTGTTGCTTTCCTCTTGCCTTTGTCACGAACCAGCGGCGCATGCACAGACAGGGGCGAGACAGCGACGATGGCTGAAGCTACATCGGAAAGCTCACTCTGATTCTTCTCTGGGTCGCCTGATTGGAAAGCTGAAATGTACGATCCCGTCGATATGAATCTTTGACGTCGCCTGGTCGGCTTTGGTCCTTTGGTCATCTCATTGCTTTGGGACTTAGCTTGCGGGACTGTCGCTATGGGCTGCTTTCCAAGCGCAGCATCAAGAGGCGTGTTCAAACTCTTGGCCATGACCCCAGCGTCAGCACTAAGCAAGTTCGCTGAGTCTGAGAGCAACCGGGCCTTGGGCATCGCAGGGACCGGGATCGCCTTGGCTAGGCTGGTCCTCATCACGAGAAGCTCATTCGGAATGGCAGGATGCATCGGTTTCCTGTTGGTGGCGAAGATGTCTTCAACAGTATCCTGCTCGTCAATGATCGGCTGTTGAAAGGGTCTCCGACGTGAAAGCCCGGTTATTCGCTCTAAGCTCTTACCGTCTAGCATGGAGCTCTTGTGGTAATCTGCGGGGGATGATTTCTGCATGCTGACCCCCGATTTGGTAGGGATGACACTTTTTGACTGTGCACTCTGTCGAAGATGCATCCTGGCATTGGTACGTGGCCGTGACCAGTGGATGTGCATACGTGGGACAGCTCTAGCTGGGTAAATGGCCTCATCGATGAATGTCTCCGATACGGACGAACCTGCGGTCACCCAGGATGTAGAGGATTTCTCGAGACCTGCTGGAGCGACCACGCAAACGTGCGCATCGTTGTGCCTTTTGCGTTGGAGTTTATTGCGGACAGATTCATGCTCGCTATGTACAGTCAGCAACGATGTAGGAGCATACCAACAAGCACGGCATCAAAAGGGCAGTCTTCATACGAGAATCATTAATATCTTACCGTTGCGTGGGTGTACCCGTGGGTACTGCGTGAGACTGGGAGTGCCCCATATCTGCCAGTGCAAGGAGTCGGAAGTCAGAAGCGTGCGATGTATGAGAGCCTAAGTAATTGAACCGCGTTCGTTGTCCCGCGAAGACCGTAAAGAGCGTAAGTGGACGACTTCGAAGCTGATTTGTGATTTGAGCAGGCCCCAAGCTCGAACCCGAATCTGCAAGACAACAGGGAAGGTCATCGTCATGAGACCAGAAAGGAGAAAAGGAAGTGCGCAGCAGGAAAAGGTTATTGCAGTACTTTCATATTACTGAGACTATGTATGGTAGATGGCAGAAGCAAGCTTTGGTATAGCAACTGGGTTCGCACGATGAAAAGGCAAAAAGACAATGGATGCTGGGCTGCGGTGGTGATGAGGGGTCAAAGCCAGGTCAGAATGCATAATAGGACACATAAGAGAGGGGATATGCAGTGTAATCTACAGAACCTAGCCTGATATATAGCGGCGAGAGGCATCTGCAAGGACAAAGACATGCCTGCTCAACAGACATGATAGGTGACTGGACCGATAACAAAAAGCTAAGAGGACGACTCCGCCTGGTGGTGGTCAGGAAGTGAGCAGTCGCAAATGGCAAGGTCGGAGAGTGCGTAGGTCATGTGTAAAAGTGTCGTCCAATCCAGGAGAATAGCAGTCAGTAGTCTGGATTAAAAGTGGGCACCATCAAGGCCAGCCAAGCGTATCACAGGATGGTAATCTACCTTAGGACGGGGGCCCATCACGCGGTGACGTTGAGATGGAGAGAACGTGGATTCGCAGCGATTGGCTTCGGGATTGAAGGATTGGGAGATCAGCACAGACCAACCCCCACGAATAGCGCATCCGTTGCCCTGGCGGCACATTCGCGACTGTTTACAAGAGGACAAAGGCGATAAGTGTGACGAAAAGGCACTCTCTGATGTACCTAGCTACCTTAACGTACATACATATCACTCACTTCAATTCTGGAAGACATACTACTATTCGCTATACCACCATACCATATCAGTAGTGACACTCTAAGGAACAACAGCCTCTCTACCCCAGAATATCAGATTACCCGATCGACATGGCGGGCTCGGAGGCGCCCACTGTGTCTCTCTCGTGTACGCGCCGTGAACGGCAGTATGCCATAATAATACAGAGACTGACTATCGACAATAGTTGCAAACAACTTTTGGGGCAAGGAAGATGCTGGCGTCAGTCCTCTCCTTGATCGCATGCACAATGCAAAAGTCACATCAGAAGAGCTAAATAACTTCTATCATGGTGAGCAGTCTCGAAATTCCTTTGGTACGCACGCGCTGACGACGAAACAGCACGAGCGCAAATTGAGGAGGAGTATGCAAAAAAGATACTCAATCTGGCACGAAAGCCTCTCGGCTCATCCGAAGCCGGCACATTGCGCATGTCCCTAGATGTCGTACGAGCAGAACTCGAATCAACCGGCAAAGCCCATCAAGCCATTGCTGGACAGATGAAGCAGGAGCTGGAGGAGCCGCTACAAGCATTCGCCGGAGGTCTTAAGGAACGTCGAAAGATTATTCAGTCCGGCATTGAAAAGCTTCTACAAACAAAGACCAAGCAAACACACATCGTCAACAAGGCACGCGACAGATATGAACAAGACTGTCTCAAAATCAAAGGCTACCTTGCCCAAGGTCACATGGTCATGGGACAGGAAGAGCGCAAGAACAAAGCCAAGCTTGAGAAGACCCAGATCCAAATGTCAACCACCAGCCAAGAATACGAACAGGCAGTCAAGGTGCTGGAAGAGACCACTGGAAGATGGAACAGAGAGTGGAAGTCTGCTTGCGATGTAAGCTGACGTCTCAGCCCTAGCTCATCTCGTACTGTGCTAATTATGGACAGAAATTCCAAGACCTGGAAGAGGAGCGCCTCGACTTCACTAAGAGCAGTTTGTGGAGTTTTGCAAACATCTCATCAACAGTGTGCGTAAGTGATGACGCATCGTGCGAAAAAATCCGCCTGTCGCTGGAAGACTGCGACGTTGAAAAGGACATTAGCGGGTTCATCAAGGAGCAAGGCACTGGCCAGGAGATCCCAGACCCGCCAAAGTACATCAATTTCTGCAGAGGCGACATTCCCGACAACGTATCCGAGGTCTCAGAAGATGGAGCATACTCGGTTGCTCAATTTGCGCGCGCTATGAATCCAGCATTCAGAACTTCCTCCCCACAGCCATCCAATTATTCTTCTCACCACAACCCGGAGTCTGTTCTTGCACAGTCAATGGGAGCTGATGGCCGTCGCTCAATGAACTCAGAGAGACAACCTTCCGGATCGCCAGCACCAATGCCCGATTTCCGAAGTTCAGGACAGTCTCAATTTGCACCGAACGATGCTCGCCGTCCAAGTCTGCAGTACCAGCCGAACGAGCCTCGCCGCATGAGTGTCTCGCAAGCGCAGGCCAACCCTTACGGCGACATCCCAAAAGTACCACATGATCCATACCCCATGGATGGCATGACGCAGTTTTGTCGACTTGGCCCGCCATCTGAGCGTAGCTCAATCCCAAGCCCAACCCGTCCTGAAAGCCGTGACGATTCGCACAGTGAATACTCGAATCCAACCTCCTTTTCTAGCTTCGACCCAGCAAGCGGTCACAACTCGCCCACCAAGCAATTCAATGGTTCTGACTTGTCATCTGCGAGCGAGCGACCCGTCATTGAGAAGAAGAAGAGTGGCTTCTTCCAGAATCGCAGCCCTTTCCGCAGAAAGAGCAAGCACGAGAAAGAGTCTCCTCAGCTCGGATCCAACAATGTCACGCCCACTCAGAGGAACACCTGGACAGCTCCATCTGCTAGACCTGCAACTTCTGGATCTCCAGCTCGTCCATTCGCTCGCGAATCGAGAAATGTTGGTTTTGGCAGCGGTCCTACCCCAAGTCCTGAACCAGACGCAGCTGATCCTCGTGCAAACTTCCAGCTGAACATTGGCAACAACGTTTTCGATGTCGCTTCTCCTGATGCTCGTAGGCGGGCCCCTCCACCAAAGGAGTCATCTACTGACGAGCTTGATCCTATCGCACAAGCTCTTGCCGAACTTAAGGGTGTCACCAAGCAAGCTTCAACTCGTGTTTCTGCCGATCGTTATGCCGGTATTTCAACTCCAGCGCCATCAGCCTCTCCTCGCCCCGGCGCCGGAAGGGCGTCTCCCTTGCCAGGCATGAATGCAGACTTCAGGGCAGCTCAACGTGGAACTCCTCCACCACAATACGAGCAGCCTCCTGTGAGCCGTCTTGGTGCTCCTCGACCAGCACATACTAGCAAGCAGATGCAACAAACCACGGCGAATTATGTCGGTCAAAGACGAGACATGTTCAATGCTGGTCAAAATGGAGCACCTGCTCCGCGTCCTATGTCAGCAGCAGGTAGAGGCGGACAGCAAATGCCTCGTGCAACATCTCCAGCTCCCCTGCGCAGCACAAGTCCTCGCCCATACATGAACAACGGCCCTTCACAAAGTCAACAACAACAACCTTACAGGGCGACATCACCAAATCCGTATGGTAGCGGAAGCCGTCCGCGTGCTCACTCCTCTAGTCCGATGAAACCACAACAAGGCTATGGCGGCCAGCCAGGGTACAATTCCCACGCAAGTTCTCCAGGCGGTATGCCACGCTCTGCCTCGCCCAACCCAATGGCCAATAATGGTCACTCTCGCGGTCAGTCAATGGGTCATCCACCCTCCAGTCGTGGGTCCAACCACGACGGCGCCGCAGTTGTGCTAGCCCCCACTGACAGCGATCGCGGATCTCAATACGGCAGCAACCCCCGCCGTATCCGCCCCACATCGCAATACTACGGTGCTGACGGCGGATGGGCAGCTGCCGCTTCTGCAGCCAGTCCTACTTCCCCTGCTGGAGCAGTCAGTACACGCGTCAGAAGTCAAAGTCAAGCCGGCGGACGACCTGTCGCCAAGGACGGACGCCCAATTCTCAACTACTCGAGGGCTGTATACATGTATAACGCTGCCATCCCTGAAGAGCTGAGCTTCGCCAAAGGCGATGTCTTGGCTGTGCTGAGGTTGCAGGATGATGGATGGTGGGAGGCTGAACAGCCCAAGTCTGGCAAGAGGGGACTGGTGCCTTCGAACTATCTTGTTCCTGCTTGAACATCTGTTCTGATTCAATGACGAGATGATGAAGCGGTTCTTTTCAGACGAACTTGGAAGACGGTTCAGGAATCCCTGGCTTGAAATGCAAGGCTCTCTTCGCTTGGACCAGCTCAAGTGGTGATTGAAGCCGGCGTTCGCTGGTTTCCGCAGCACTGTCGACCATGAGGTAGAACTTCGTACATCTTCTTTCTTCTTTTCCTTCATTCTCTATGTTGTTTTCATTTCAGCGAGCGGGAAGTCGGGACCTTGGGAGGAGTCGAGGTTGCATAGTGAACGACAGATTTTTTCCTTATCGCGCTCTTTGGTGGGACATGTTGAATGACAGACGATTGGATTGATGGAAATAAACAAGGAAGGAATTGGGGTATGCATGAGCGATGGTGTAGCTAGCTCTGGTGGCAGGCCTGACAAATACCGATGCACTACACGACTCCTCCTGTCCATTTCCTTCCCACTTATATGACCCTCCCTCAGTCTCAGTATAGATATGTGTACGGCAAAACAGAACGTCCACTCTGCTCTTATGCAGATTCGATGAGATCACATTGCCTGATCATCAAGGGCGGAAGCAGTCAAATGCATTCTCACTTGGATGAGTTTGACTTCTCATTATACAGGGAACTTCTTTGGCAGCCGAAGATCTCAAAAGATGGCGGAAGCTTGGATAGAAAACGAATATTGATCCACGTTATTTATACACTGTATATGCCTCCTCAGCTAGATACAACTGTCGTGTTGGCTATAGCTCCGTTACAGTACTGCACCCACCCATCTTGGTCCATGTCTTTCAGCACGGTGCTGAACAATTCACTACCTGCAGCGTCTCCAGTACCAGAACACATGTCTGCTGCTGTGCTGTTCTTCACGTTCCCAGGCGCGCCATCGGGATACTCGATATGGAACACGGGCTTGCCTGCGTCGATGAAAGGCGTAAAGACGGTGCACTCGCTGTACTTTACACATTGCTCATTCACGGAGAAATGAACAATCGATGTAAGGTTTGCGACAATGTCACCGGCATTCTTGAGGCCGGTCGACATGTTGTACTGTGACGCTTGAGTGGCGAGGTATCTCATATAGTCGATTGAGTCCTCAGGAGTTAATCCGAGGCCGTTCTTGTTTGCCTGTGAGATGCAGTAATTAGCCAAGCTTCTTGTTTGTAAAGTGGATCAGATCTCATACATAGCCATCCACGTTGTCGGGATCAATCGCATCACATCCCTTTTGGCTAGCGAGCTGGATCCGAGCAGCCATGATGCTCCGCACGTTGCTGCTGTTGATATTTAGCCACTTCTCGTCTGGCCATCCGTCCAGTACCTTCCCTAAATCTGACGGTAGAAACTTGGATGAGTCCGGTCGATCGGGCTCGTAAGAACCTGCACTGAAGTAGCAGATCACCTTTTTCCCAAGCTTATGAAGGGTAGCGATAGTTTCATTCGTGTTGGTGAAGAGGTCAATGTCGAATACGTCGGCATCAGGAGTCGCAGAGGCGGGTCCGACATCAATTGCATTGGAGAGAACAATCTGCCATGTGCTGTTGACTCGGGGCTGCCAGAAAGTGCCATTTATGGGATCGGGGGTAAATGTAGGAGTCGGATTGGCGGTCGAGGAAGGCTGTGAGGTGTCTTCGTGGTTATTTCCAACACTTAGACCAACTCCGAGTCCAATTGCCAGACCTAGGACAATGACCAGTGCTATAGCACCAGCAAGTATCAATGTCAAACACGAAACCCGCCGACGAGCTCGACGAGGCTGCTCAATTAAGGAAGGAATTGGTTCTTTCATTCCTGTATAACACCGTACGCTCCGGGTGGACAGGACACCACCATGGACAAGCATCTTCGAGACATTATATATATAGTCTTGAGTCAGAAGCTTTCCGTTCACATCCTCGCCATGCGGCCGCAGCATAGATAGGTGTGAACTTACTTTCCACCTCTCAGGCTTCCATTGAACCCAAGCGCTTAGATTGAAAGTGTGGCTCTTTTAAGGCAACCACGGCAGTTACGACAAAGGATTGGTAGCTTCTAAGCGCAAGGTGGCTGAGTCCGATGGACGTTGGAAGTGAATCCTTTTCCCCACAAAGAGCGTCGTCGGATTGCTGTGAGACACAGACGGTCCAGCTCACATATCCTTCTTGTCTCCCTTCCTGAAGTTAATGGAGCTGGTTTGGTACGTTGGGCCCATGAAGAATGGTCGTGGTCGCCTTAAGTTCAAAAAGTTGATGATCCTTTGGAAGAATCACAGGTGCCAATATACTCCTCTGCCCGCAAAACATGAAGCCATGCAGTGTTGTATTGAAATCCGAGCCCGAGCCCCAAGCCCGAGCTACCGAAATGAGTGCAGTCCAATGCGTGGTCGTCCATCATTTCCAGATCCCTGTATGGCACTTTATATCGCAATTGGTCTGCCGTAGGTTCAGCCTACGAGCGGCTACCTGGGGATTGAATCTCATCCTCGCTTGCTGTTCTAAGCTTGAACTCTTTCCGTCTTGTGACTGATGGGGCTTAGAGAAGTGTGAATTTGCATTGTCAATCACCAGTATTCTCATTATCATCAATGCAACGTAACGCATGTAAATTTGCTCAACTTCCTACGACGGATAACACGTGCTTCATGAACAGTAAACGGGCTGACAGCTCACATCAAACCTTCCCCTCGGTCCTGCCGAAATCTTACTTGTCGAGGCCTCAACGAGCGGGACTTTTTGCATTGCCCTTGAGGCTTGTTGCGTCTGTGACTCATGATATGACTTTCCTGTATACCATACTTGCGTTTGCTCCTGATGCGGCTTCCGCATATCATCCGGACTGCCAGGCTATGGCGTATCGTATCATGCAGGCATTGTTTACGTGGGTACTCACGTTCATGGCGTGCATCTGGAAACAGATCTGTACTATTTCCTTCGAGAGTCATCTACCTCTTTCGTTCTGCAGGACTGACAATGTACTTTTCTGAACGAGCTACAAAGGTCCCAGGCATCTCCCTTCTGGATCACACTACTTCCTTGGACATGGTGCCAACAGCAATAAGAGACATATATACGGCAGTAGATCGTATGTCAGTCCTGTGGAGCAAGATCTCAGCATCGCTTTTAACCAAAGGCTCCCTGTGGGGAGCACAAAGATTACATTGATGGTATAGTCCTAGTTGAGCGATCAAACGTTCGCTGGAGAGATGGAGTGGATAATTGACATTTGAGCTTTCAGGTCCAAACATGGTGGACGCAATTGCTATTAACAGCTCTTCGATTTCGGGAAACTTCGGGGAGTGATTCAATACAAAGTGTCTGCTGGAACAAAATAAGCCCATGATGTTTGATGCTTAGATAAGATCTTTTAGAATCGCTCGAAATAACCACTATGCGAGATGGAAATTCAACCTCTTGTCTTGGCGATGTTTCTACTCAGTATGCATAGAGCATAACAAGCTTTGTAGCAGGACCAGATGCGTTGCTTGCAAGATCGGTCAAAGCGATTTAATACGTTCGAGAAGTAAGGCAGACGGACTTGAGACTAGTCTACAGTTCGTGTGCTGTGTAGATATAGCTTTGCGCGCGTGGACTTCTGGTCATGTTTAAGAGTGTGCAGAACACCTTACCTTACGCGTTCAACATTGCTACACCTACAGCAAGTCGACAATTCCATCAAGGCGCAAACGTTAACCGATGTAATTGCGTCAATGAACAGGCTTTTGAATGCGTCTATCCCATACATTTCGGATCCGTGCACCTCGTGCTTCTGCGTGGTCGACAGTGACGGCAGGCACTTGCTCAATGGTCTTCAATAATTGTATAACAATCAATGTATGTAGCCATTCTTGGTGACGGCCATTCCGAAGTAATCTCCTTCTATCAAGACATGAAGTGCATGCTCAACAACATGAATAGTGCAATACTTGATATCAAATTGAGATGCCTAAAGTGAGCGCGGTGAGGTACCAAAGTACGCGCGCGCTGTTTATAGAAAGCAGTCCACCCTCGGCGGGGAAAGCCAAAAGTCTAGAAGCACACAGCGCGGGGTCAATGGTCGAAGGTGGGCAGGGGGCTTTGCATGCGCGATATCGGCAAAACGAATAGCCGAGATATCAATGGATCCGCAAAGAAGCTGGAACACGAGCAAAAGCAGCGAGGGCGTTTGGCGAGTCACATTGCATGGGCTGGGGGAAAATAGCGGAGCAAGCTGAGCTGAGGGAATAGCGTGGACGTTTTGGTGGAGCTGGTTCCCCCCTCGGCAGGCACGTATTGGGTGATTTTGTTTTGGTTGCGTAGTTCCGGTCTTAGCGTACGTGCATGATCAAGGGCAATGGGCGACCTTCTTGACGCGATGAACAATAGTTGGCCAATATGAATAGCCATTGTTGTATATGAAAAGAAGCGCGATGGAATGCATTAGTAAATAATCTAACTTTGAAGGAATAATAAATAGTGAAATATCGTAGCGAGGGTAATGTTTGAGTGTCCGGCGTGCAAAGGCGTGTTGCTCCTGCGCCCGCACGGGAGAGCGCGAAGACCCTGTGCTGAGATGTACTCCCGACGTGACGTCGACCTCGCCAATGTTTGTTAAGAGAGAGGTTCGCTGCAATCCCCCAGCCAGACGCTTTCTTGCTGCTCTTCCACCACACACCAGCACCGCAGAGTCTCTCTCACAAATGTACGTGTTTCCCTATATACGGCTTCGTCACATAAACACGGCCGGCGCTTCGCGAATTGTCGCATTCACTCCACCACACATGTTTAATACCCACGCACCCTGTTATTCTGCATTAATCAGCGCATTTGTCCTCTTCATCATGTCGCAATCACGTCTTGCATTCGTTTCGCGGCGCAAATCAATCAACCCATTGCACGTCTGCTCTCTGCGCGCTCGACTAACAACCATCATTTAGCTATTCCACGCGACCATCACAACACTCCACAACATCACTTTTCGACTCCATCAACTCTTTTGTAAGTAACCTTGCCTCAATTGACGCGTCTTTCGGGCGCGATCCTATGACGTTTTGCGACGTGCAACCTGGCAGTAACGCGCCTTTTGCTGAGCTATCTCATCTCATTCATCCACCACGCCCATAAATACTACTCCTCATTCACTTGACAACCACCACACCAGCGCATTACTGTAACTTGATTTATTCGAGTCGCGTAACTACGTGTTTATCAACCCGACTAACGCGACACAGAATTCACAAGCTCTTCCATCACAATGCCTAGAGAGCCCAAGACCACCCGCAAGACCAAGGCCAAGGCCGATGGTGGCAAGAAGAAGAAGGGTAAGCTTTTCCTCTGTCGTCGCTGTCGTCTCTTGTGATTGGCAACCTGCTAATACATATCGCCAGACCCCAACGCCCCCAAGCGTGGTCTCTCTGCCTACATGTTCTTCGCCAACGACCGTCGCGAGAAGGTCCGTGAGGACAACCCCGGCATCAAGTTCGGTATGTTTATTGACTCCACGTTTTCTGTTTGAGTTCATGCAACTAACACTCCTCGCCAGGTGACGTTGGCAAGCAGCTCGGCGAGCAATGGAAGAGCCTCAACGAGAAGGAGAAGGCTCCCTACGAGGCCAAGGCCGCAGCTGACAAGAAGCGCTACGAAGAAGAGAAGGCCGCCTACACTGCCGTAAGTTCTGCCAGCTCATCACGACCATCCCACATCATCCAATTCTCAACTAACAAAGTCATTACAGGGTGGTGATGACGAGGACGAGGATGAGGACTAAATGTATTCAAGCATAACATTTTCTTCTCTTTTCACGTCATGTCTTCCAACTCCTTTTTTCTTTATTGTTGTGTCCGACATCATGCCAATCGATACCTGCGCGTTTTCTGTTTTCTGCACAATTCGTCCGGCGGATGAGATGGTGGGGGCGGAGTGGCTGGCGAATGGTGGGTTTCCTTCGGTATAGGTAACGGGCTTCAGGTCAGGCAATGGGGGGGAGGCGAAGGGTTTGATCAAACCTCACGGCAGCCAATCTATTTTCCCCTTCCTTCGGCCACAACAATGAAACCAGGGCTTTGTAACCCAGAACGAAAGCCCTGTGGTCATGGTTATTGGGCGGAAACTTGAAGTTCGTCATGTACACTAGCCTCCAATGAATCTTTTATTTGATTTTACCTGAACATGAAACACAACGCCTTTGGCTTGGGGATTGGTGTGACTGATCCACGATATACAATTTTGATGACATGGTAAAATGTTTGGAATTTTATATGGTTGAAGATAGTGTGAAGATGTAGAAGGTGAGAAGAATACTTTTTGGAAAAGCTGCGGACTGATATAGCCCACCACAATGACAGTTCTAGAGGGGACTGTGTCTTCTATCGGGTCCTACTGGTGGTCTTCCTTTGTCTCCGACCAATAGTCGCAGGACGGCCAGCCAAATGCATCTCAACTCGGTTCTGATGACCAGCCAGTGGCCACTTTTCGGCTGCTCACTGCGCCCATGGGCGATGGAAAGACAAGCCTCGTACGTCTGCTACCACCTTCCGCCCATGCGCCACGATGTAGCAGATGCGTCAACTTCTAGATGACATCTCGCAGTTTATACCACCACAAGATGTCCATAATATTCTCTCCTTCCTTCCACTCACCGCAGAACATGCTCACATATATCGCTTGCCCTTCAAATAACTGCCTGCCTCCTTTTTTATGTTCTGTTCATTGTCCCACACACACTCTCTCTTCCTACTCCCGCTGCAACACCACCGTCAACGCCATAAATCCCAGCATGACAGTCTTGAGCCACGGGTACTCGCTCAGCAGGATGGTGACATAGCCGACAAAGGGCACGTAGCCGACCACGCTGCCGATGACGTCGGTCTGGCGGGTGAGGAAGTCCTGGCCGCGGGCGTAGAGTTCCGTGTCGTCTGCGGCGTTGTTGTCGCCTTTTGTGAGGAGCTGGAGGGGGTTGGAGTCGCTGTGTTGTGTTGTCCTCGTCAGCAAACCATCTCTTCAAGACCCAGAAGAACGTGGTAGAACAGGAAAGGTTGCCAAAAAGGAAAGATATTGAAAGGAGGAACAGGAGGAAAGAGTGAAATGAGGAACAGAAGACGGCAAATAATTAGAAAACTCACCTCCCACCCCCGAATCGCCGGACAACTCTATGCACAATAGGAATGTCCTTGCCGCGAACATTATACACCACCACCTCGCCCACTTGCGTATCGAGGCCCCTGTTCCAGAGAAAGAGCAAGTCGCCGCGTTGGAAAGCGGGTTCCATTGACCCTGAAAGGACGACGACGATTGGGCTGCTGCTATTGGTTGCGACGGAGAGGCCTTTCCAGAGCATGAAGGCGGTGCTGAGGACTAATGCGAAGTTTAGGACTTGCGTCGCTAGTTGCCTTGGTTGCATATTTGATAGGCCGAGCATTTTGAAGGTTGGTGGTATTGTAGTTGTGGTGGGTGTCTGGGTGTGGAGAAGGATGGTATAGCTGTCCCTTGAGGTGTTGTGGGAGTGTGGCCTTGGCACAGTGATCTAGGGACTGAGATTGATCCACTTGAGTTACGGCTGTCTCTCGGCCGTCCACTACAGTTCCTCAAGTGCTATATATCAGCGCGTGTTTCGTTCATTCATTTTCAATCTCAACGTCAGGCGGAGTTGGAGATGTTGATACATGTGAAGTTCGGCCCAAGTTCGGATGCGGGGAGAGCTCTGCCTTTATATTCCTGTCATCCTTCACCCATCGTTCATAGATGTGCTCTACCACGCAATTGCAAACGTCTGCCAGGGTAGGGCTCAAAGATTCCAGGCCCATTAAGCAGACACACACCATGTTCCGTGTGACGCACCAATCTCATCATAATCATGTATTCGCTACCACTGCACTATTTCTATACAAAACTTTACTCATCCTGTAAGCGACACCTTAGATACACGCGAAAAATAAGACGCGGATTGACGGGTGCGGAACTGGCAATTAAATCTCTTGATTGTTCATCATATCTCATAAAAATACAAATTATACTATCATGAAACATCTTTAAATAGCGTTCTGGTTTCTTATTTCATATAGCCCTCGAATCATCGCATCCTCTAGTAAGAAACAGCAGAGGTTCCGTCCTCAGAAGGGAGACCCTATTAACAACGATGTCAGAATGAATTATTGAAACGAATCATGATGGATCTTCTCACCTCCTCGTCGCCAGGCTCCTGGTAGGAGCCCTCAGGCTTAGCGCCTCTGGTTCGCTCATCAATAATGTTGCTATCGTCTATCGCGTCGGCCTCATCGGCAGCTGTGTTGTGAATTAGCGTTGATACTTTCCTCTTCGGTAGTCGATAGCCACATGGAAGGGAGTGTATTTAAGATGGGGAAGCAGGGAGGAAAGCGAGAAGACTTACCGAGTGTCTCGTCGCTATCAGCAGTGTCAGGGTTGATAGGATCCTCGACGTCCTTGCTATCGGATTGGACGGGAATGTAGTCCTTCTGGCCTTGACGGCTCTCGTAATCGGTGGAAGGGTTGTCGGTGCTAGCGACGTCCTGGCCGGCTTGGATGGAGCTGTCCTCGGTGTACTGGCTGTCAGACATTATGGTGGTGATTGGAATTGTTATTTGTTGTGGAAGTGATAAATTTTGATATTGTAGAAGTGTCAGGTATGAAAATAGTGTGGAATGGTCCAGTAGAAGAAGAGGGACAGATCCAGCTATTTGTCCTTTCTTTGTCTTACCCCCTTAGCAACAAGCACTTAGCAACAAGCACTACTCTTAAACGCTCATCTAGCCATCTCGATGTCACAGGCACGTCAACCTGGTAAATCACCGCGTCACTCGCGTACCCTACGTGACTGACATCAATGAAGTATCCGAAACGGGATAGTCGTGTTTCCCAGCCACCTCCTTCCTTCGCTAAGATGAGACCATGTAGATCAATCTACGTCGTCTAGGGCGTACATGGCCTGAACCTAGCTCGCCAAGTAGTGTATAGCTAAGGCGTGCTGTGGTAAATATGACGGTAACTTCACCACGAGGTGATGAGCCGCACATAGCAGCGATCTTTGCCCAGACGTTGGACATGAATCGAACGTACTGAGACCACCCTGCAGATCGGGGTAGTGTGCATCGTAATATTACAAGTATCTTGTCTCTTGTAAAACGTGGGGAGTGCATGATTGTGGAGAGCCATGTCGCCATGAGGACCACATGTACTCGTCACAGATCGAAACTCAATGGAACGAGATCTCACTAGCGTCAGGTACGCTAGATCAGATCTTCGACTTCTGAGATCAGATCGCCAGAGTAGGTCTGATTCGAGGGTGTAGATATCCCGTCACTGCATGTTGTTCATGATCGTGAGTAGAGAGGAAGAAGAAACAATTGCTTGTACCTCCACAATAGACAAATGGTCAATGTCGCTTCAGGCTGTCGTTGTGATTCTGAGAGTGGAAGCATGTCCTGAGTGACGTCATGCACAGCTCGCCAGCCGAATCAATCATGAACTTGTAGCTCGGATCAGGTAGAAAAAGCTCCGGTCACGTAGGCCTAGCAAACTCGCATCATCTTGATAATCTACCTGAGCTGAGCTACAATATACTGAGTATATACCCTAACCCTCGGTAATTAATTAAACCATTTACAGCCAACCTTGCCAAGTGAACATATATCAGGGGAACCTGTACTAAGACAACCGCGATAAACTGTACCAAATATGCTAAGCATATCCTACATTAGCATATACCGCATATGTTCACTGTATACTCGGTGAACCGTCCTACCTGGTGCTAGCTTTGCTACATGATGCGAGCCTTTCTACATGATGCGAGCTTTTTCTACATGATGCGAGCTTTTCTACATGATGCGGGCTTTTCTACATGATGCGAGCTTTTCTACATGATGCGAGCTTTCTACATCATGCGAGCTTTCTACATGATGCGGGCTCCGCCTAATATAGGCTTTTCTCTACCTGATGCGAGCCGCAATCGAGGAAGATTGCTTAACAGGCCCTAGCTTATCCCAGGACAACCGAATTGTCCGGGGCATTGAACAACAACCGCGAGTGGTGAGGACATGAAACAGCAAAAGGTCATGCAATGTTATGAGATTATGAGAACTGTGATACCGTATCTGCCATCGCTTTCAAAGAGTACTACCGCTAATTGTAAACTGACAATGCTGAGAGCAGGGGTATCGCGCAACCAAAGACAACCATTACTTCATCTCTCCTTTCCAGTTGGTGATTCTCCCGGAGATTGGCATACCGTGAGTCTTTGACGATGCAGACGATCTTTTGAGCGTCCGTACATGAGAGTTCGAACCGAGTCTGTACAATTGCACAGAGACGAGAAGGTTCAAGCTCAAGCCTTCTTCTTGCGGCCGCCACCTCTCTTGGGCTTTGGGGCCTCTTCTTCGGTCTCACTCTCTGGTTCGGGAGCGGGCTCGGATAACTCAGGTTCCTCCTCGTCTGATTCAACCTTGGCTGCCTTCTTAGACTTGGTTGCCTTCTTGGGGGCTGCTGCTTTCTTGGGCTTAGCAGCGGCTTTCTTCTTGGCCTTTGGGGCCTCCTCAGCCTCGCTCAGCTCAGACTCGGGCTCAGGTGCAGGCTCGGGTTCGGCAGCCTTGGCATTTTTGCCTCGAGCTCTCTTTGAGACAGGTGCGGCTGCTTCTTCCTCGTCGTCCTCAGTCTTTGCGGCCTTCTTGGGTCTGCCTCTGGCCTTCTTTGCGGGAGCCTCTTCCTCGTCGTCCTCGTCTTTCGCTGCCGCTTTCTTGGCTTTGCCCCTAGCCTTCTTTGGAGGAGGAGCCTCGTCCTCGTCTTCTTCTTCGTTCTCAGCTACGGCCTTCTTTGCACGGCCGCGCTTCTTGGGCTTTTCTTCCTCCTCGCCGTTCTGTAGAAAGGTCAGTACTGAAATTGGTAGGCACCGGGATCACTTACCTCTTTGGCGGCCTCTTTTTCTCTCTTCTTGATGTCAGCAGCAGTGGGATACTTCTTGCTTGATCCGGGAACATTGCACAACGGGTCCTGTACGAAATGTTAGAAATGCGCACGGTATGATGAGCGAGTTGAACATGAACATACACCCTTCCAGTCCGCATCGTCGACGTGTCCCTGCTCCAGAGCCTTCAAAAGCCTCTTCTGATCTTCTTCAGGAAGGTCCTCATAGCCATCAATCAAATCTGGGTCCATGCCGCTTTCTTCTTTCATGTTTGCTATAACATTAGGAGTGACGCATCCCCTGAAAAAGGTCAAATGAGATTGGTCATTATGCAATTTTATGAACATACCAGTGCTTCCACTGCCAGCTCTGGTGGTCTTGAATGGTGACGAAGACGCCTTGACGGAGCTCGCCTTTCAGGATCTTGACACCATTCTTTTTGCAGTCGGCCGATTTGCAACCAGCACGGTTGTTGGCGCTGATCTCTGAGGGTCTGATTTAGTACTCTGAGAGACCTTGAGGGGAGGGTGCGCATGTTTAACAAGATCGAAGCATGATTTATTCCAGGAACACAATCATGCGACATTACGTATAAGATGGAAAAAGACGATAAATGATAGCGCGCTTTTGCTGTAAGGAGACAAATTACATACCCAGGCGGTATGGCATTGTGCTTAATGTTGGAGTTTGTATAGTTGGTTCCGCACGATGTCCGGTGAATATGTACGAGAAGCAGCTTGAGCCGCGCTAGAGTTGCAAAGCTCGATGGATATCAGGATTCAAGGTGGGATCAATTCGATTGTTATGTAGAGGCGTGGCAGAAAGAGAAAGACAGTGTCTCTCACACGTGGAGGGCTGGGCTGAATGGATCAGGCTGCTCTGCCAACAAGTCTGCACTTCTGGTCAGTTCACAACACTTGAGCAGCTGCCTGCAGTGGGACGTGTCGGGGAGCTACGCGTGACGTAATGCGTACCGGCGAGCGAGCGGGAGTGTAAAGGTCAGGCTTGGCAATTTTGCAAGCTGGAGCCAAAAAGTCGAAACATCATCGAAAGCCGAACAGGGCACACCGATGGTGGTGAAGGCAAACTGTAGCAATATCTATACAAAGAGCAATCCAGCTCATTAGATTCCACAACATCTGCATTGGCCTGCGGCACATAGAATGCTTGCGACCAACCAATGCAAAGATGCTATTCCCGGCTAGCAGGTTTCCATAGACTGGCCTGCCTCGGCGGCAAGTCGCAGCACGCTGTATATCAACATGGATCCAGGCTCGCATTCCTGAATGAATTGAGGATCTCCTTCTCTTCTTCTGCCCAATGCGTGGAGAAGGAAAAGAAGATCACAAAGTATGATTCTGGAAAGTTCAAGGCGAGGGCGCCGGAAGAGGTGGATGCGAAACACGCAGCATACCTTCCAGCATCGAAATTGCCCCTAGTCTCGCAGCGGCAGCATCCAGATGCATGGATATCTATCTTGAATACTGTCTTACCGCCTCGCCTTCGTGCTGATACTTCTATCGGACCTGTGTCCAGCAACGATTTCTTGCCGACCCTTACACCAAGAGACGTGGCGCTTATTCTGCGGCGAGCTCACAGGAGTTACAGATTGGATCTGTTGACATACTTGGGTGTGGAGAAGGGGCAGTGGAAGGCCGTCACCTGGCTTCTCACTCGCATCATTGATCGAGTGTGGAAGAACAGCTCGGACAAGACAGCTGAATTACCTGGCCCTTGGAAAGGAAAGCAATCCTTGCAAGAAATGACCGCAGAAGCTGGACTATACTTGGACTCCCCCACTGGGCTGCCTTTCAAACTCTTGGATGATTTGACGGAGAGCGAAAGCCCTCTACACGATCCTTTAGAATCGAACTTTGCCCACGAAACACTCGGCATCGTGTGGAGGAGTTTGGGAAACATGATTATCGCCGATGCTGCCCGGACGGACAAGCCAGAGAATACAATCACACCCGAGATCCTAGAGATTATTGCTCTGCTACATCATCACGGCATCATGCCCAGCTCCATTTACTCGTATCAACCATCTGACGATCTCAACGCTTTACGACAGCCGCCTACTCTACACCTGCTGTCATCTCACATCCTCACTTCCCTGTCCGACGCCGCTTGGAGGGCTCACGAGTCACTCGTTGTCGAGGAAGCAAAGGCCCAGGGAGGAGAATATCTTTCCATGAGACCTGAGATACCAGGTTCAATGTATAAGGTCCATGTAGCAGGCCTTGGTCACGAAGTATGGCTGGAGCTGGTCTTGTGGTCCTGCTTGCATGGCAAGTGGATAGAAGAAGGAGCTTCAATTCTCCAGAACGTCACAAGAGACAAGACTTGGTCTGCGTTGTCATGGCGTGAGCTAGCTGCTCCCTTGATGAAACCTGGTCAAGAAAAGTCGATCAATTGGGATGATCTTTCATATCGATTGAACGCTGGCCACATTTACGGCGATCCGTCTCTCACCACCGAGACCAAGAACAAAGTCAAGAGAACGCTTAGTGTCGAGATCATCGCCGCCTTCGTCGATGCCCTGCTTGATGTTACACGCACCAACGTTGGCGCGCGAGGCGTCCCAGCTGCGCAGGTCCTTCAATTCATCAATCAATTCAAGTCCTTTCTCGACAGAAACAGGTTGAGCCTTGGGTCGACTTCCTGGGATGTGGTCGTGTACCGTTTTTTCGACTCTGGAGGCATCGACATGAACCAAGAGCCAGCTTTGGCTGAACGAATTGTCCGATTGCTTTCCTCTGAATTCGGAGAAGAGCTTTCGGCGTCCAATGCTCCTGCGCGGAACGAGGAGTGGCAACCACTACCATCCTACGTACTTGACGGCACTGCTGTCGCTATGGGCCTTATGCATCGTGTGTTGCAGTCATACATCCAATCTGGGAATATCGGAGGCGCATTGCGCACGTTCGAAGAGCTCCAGCATATGACGGATAGGAACAAGCAAAAGTCCATCAAGGACTTCTTCAAGCTTCAGGCTGAGAAAGGTAATATTTCGGATGACACTAGCGACGTGGACTTTGAGAGTCCTTTAGCTGGTATTGAGTACCCAGCTTTCTACCCTCAATTACCTGCAAGCATCCTCGCACCCTTTCTCGATCTCATAACCGAAAGTGGCTCCTTTCAATTTGGGAAGTGGTTGCTCCATTCTGACGATATCGATGGACCCGTCATCACCGAGGCCATGTGGATCGACCCACTGATTGGGCCGGCACTCATACGCTTTGCGTCTGCTATCGAGGACCCGAAGTTTCTGATTAAACTTCTACAAAAGCAGGGCGAGTCACGTGTTGGTACATCGAACATACCACCAAGCTCGCTCCTTGCACTTTTGGAAGGCCAAGTGTACTTGAAGAAGTGGGACGTGGTGGATACCATACTGAATTTGATCAAGAAAGAGCCAGGATATCCAGTCGAAGGACGAACAGTCACCACACTGGCTCGGGCAGTTCTTCGCGAGATTGACGCCAGGAGAGGGCCATTGTGGGATCGGAACAGAAAGGAACATGTCAACATCGATCGCGCATTCAAGGCTCTCGGACATGTCACTCTGGTAGCGCGTCAAGAAAACCCGCGGCTCTTTTCGAGAGCAAGGACAACACTTATGGTATTGGGATGCATCGACAAGAAATGGGAGAGGGTCATCGTATCGTTGTCCGAGTTCACGGCGGGCAGCCAGCGATACGCAATGACTGCCAGCTCGTTCGATATCATCCTCGACGGGGTCTTGTCCAAATATGGTAGCGACACGGGCAGGACCTTTCTCGGCAGGTTCTGGCGCGCGGCGGTGGATCAGAGCATCACGGCGCCACCGGAAGTGAGCGAAGACGAACAATCTGGCGTTGCTCGGATGTCTGCCGAGAGGCCTGGCCCTTTCGTTCGTCTGTCTCACCACGACATCAGCATAACGTTGGGCAAGGCAGCAGATGATATGGGACGGAAGCCTCCTCGACTCTACGGTGTCTTTACGCCTAGCATCAATACGGTCAACACTGTTCTACGTCACTCCTTGAAGGAGTATTCGGCGGATGAGAGACGGAAGCAATGGTCGATTGACTGGGCCCGTCGTATGCTGAGACTTGTGGGCCTGCGCTCTGTGGCAGTGGAACAGGAGATTCAAAGAATTCGAGATCAGGTAGAGGGTGACAAAAAAGCGTCGTAATGGTACCGCGCTCTCGTGTATAGCATTTTGTACGGCGCTTTGGGTGTGTTGTGAATAGGACTTATGATACCAGTGTACAGCTTCAGTATGAATACTCGATAACTCTAATATATCTGTCCGCCACATGTGAGTGTGAATTGTGCATAAGGTAGATTAGGTCGCGCACGCAGCCGGTAGGGCTGTTCTGCTTCGCCAGTATGAAGGCCTTTGTCAAGAGGGCGACCCTGACCAAATGGAATGAACAACACTTCATCTTCGAGTGGGACCACCCTTGGGTGAAAGCTGCTCAAACTTGACACTGTTGATATCCGACTATGTTTGTATCTACTGCGGCCAGTAAGCTCGCATATCCTTGCTGAATAGAGCTTGTGAGTTGTGAACATGGTGATTCACAGGAAGCAGCGAGCAGAAATAGAGAATGTGTGATATACGGCGGTGATGAGAACATGGATTGCGTTGGAGATGCACAGAGAGGAAGCAAAGTGAATGATGAAGAACAAGTCATGATATCGTGGAGTCTATCATCAATTGTCTAGATGAATCATAATGTACACCGATGCGTGCAGTCAGACATGTCTGTTATGCTCCTCGGTCATCTCGAGGTGTTTCAGATGCCAAGAAGCTCGATCAGCCGAAGATGTCCCGATCTCAGTTTGAAGCCGACATGGGTCCAGTCCAGCTTGCATGCTACCCAAGCAAGTGGTACTGACACGCTCACAACCCCATCTCTATCCCAGCAGATTCCACCACGAGGCCGAGCGGATCAATGGGCGGGCCGTCTAGATGAGCTATCCCTCCCGCAGCTCGAACAACCCGCAGCCACTCCCACACCCGCACCCACGCACCTCGACCTCGCACGAGTCTACCATCAACACCACCACCAACCAGAGACCAGCACGAGGAGGCCAGTCTCGCTGGACCTTTGGTCAGACCCAGGCTCAGGCTCAGACTCAGAACAACAGGGCGAGCAACCGCCAAGGCCTGACCATCAACACGGGAAGCGACGAGTCATCGCGCGCCGTCTTGTCCCCCCCCGGTATACCCTCACCTGCCCTACAAGGGATCCGACAAGAGGTACGACAGACATCCAGTCGCCAATCCTCGGCCTCGTCTGTCTCGTCCGCATCGCTCTTCTCGCCCACCAGCAGCGCCGCGCCTGGCCAGCTACAGTCGTCGTCCAGACACAGTCCACACCTTGGCTCATCCGCAGCGACTCACCCGTCGACGATTGCAGGGGGGAGCAGCAGAGGACCGAGCAGATTCGGGAGAGAGCAGATACAAGCAACACAAGCCCAAGCCCAGACACGGGATAGTGCCTCGCCTACAACACCTCAGAGTGCCGCCGCCTCGTCCAAACAGATTGCCAGTGTGGTCAAGTCTCAGCTCAATATCCTCTTGACCCAGCTCAGCAATCTCAAAGAAGACAAAGATAGGTCCAAGTGGGAGATTCAAGTTGGAAAGATTGAAAAGGTGTGACTCTATTTCCTTTATTCTCATCAACATTTAGATGAGAACATATGCTGATTGATTTATGATTGCTGCTACAGTTGGTAGATGCACACGGCATGGAAGTCTCCTCTGTCTATTTCCGGCGGTTACTGCAGAGCAATGCCTCGCACATGTTCCCCAATGCCCCGCGCACAAGCTCCAACGAGGGCACATATCCGCTGCTCGTGGCCGAGATGCAGAAGTTGACGCGCAGCCCGCAACAAGCATACAAGATTGCAGACGCCCTCGACACGACGGATGGCGACCTCTTCAGAGACTTTGACCTGTCCACCTTTATGGACCATTTCAGGCTCGATGCAGTTGCCAAGATTACGCTTGCATTAGCTTGCAGATCTGCATCCAAGCAAGATATCAGAACCAAAGGTGAGTCTTGTTCTATTTGACTTTACTTCACCCGTCTCCTTTGACAAGCCTCACTTGTACACCATCACCCACTGCATCACCCATCACCTTCAACAAGTCAGATCTGCCTCACTTGTACGAGGCTAGAACTGCCTCACTTGTACAAAATCACACCCGTCCCCTTCAACAAACTACAAATTGCCTCACCTGCCCAATTCAACCAGACTAACACATACACACACAACAGCCGACGCCATCCTCACCAGCAACTACAACAACTTCCTAGAAGTCCTCGCCAACCCCACAGCCGAGGAGCTCTCCCCCACCTTCATCGCCTTCATCCTCGCCAGACTGATCCAAGATCCCCCGCGACAATGGAATGAAGAGAAGCAGAACAGCCTGTTCTACACAATAGAAACCCGATACACCAAGCTGCGCATGCCCATCCCCAACGAGGTCGGGGCTGCCGTTGCCCTCATGGATCTGCTGCAGGCCAACAACACCTTGGTGCGCCTGATGCAACGCGCCGGACCCAGCTCCACGAGAGATGTCGACGCGTGCAAGGCCGCCCTCGCCTCCGCAGATGCCGCCGCACTATCATACCCGCAGGTCGCCAATGCGCTGCTCTACCTCGTCATCGCTCAGGACAAGGAGGCCTACGACCCCACCATCTTCGTGGCCGCCCTCCGCCAGCACAGAGCTGGACAGCGCATCGACTGGCAGGATGTTGTCAAAGCGCTTGACAGACCTGCTCTGAGAATCACAAAGACGCAGTTCCTCGCCCTATACAACGCCCTCCTGCCCATTGCAAAAGAGACGGACACATTTGACATACAATCGCTGTGGGGCAACGACTGGGAATACGCCGACACCCAACTGTCCTTTGTCGTCGCCTACCTGTCATGCACTCCCACCGAGCTAGACGCTGCTCAGATCCCCCGACTGCGCGCCGCCTTTAGCGAGGAGGACTTTGCCGACGCGACTGATGAGGTCAAGGAGTACGCCAAAAAGGCCGTCAGCCACCCAATGATCTCGCTCGATGCCACAAAGGCCCTCTTCACAAACATTTTTAGTTCGCAAGAAGCCTACAACCATGCCCAGAGCCTCGGCATCCCAGAGACGGTCATCAATGCCAACACAGACATCTTCGTCGTTGCCGCGTCGGCCGTCGAGAAGCCCTGGGCTCCTCTGCAAGACATGGCCCTGAACCAGCTCTTCCGCCCTTTCTTTCACAAGAACCTGCCCAACTACGCATTTGTTCTGCATGCCCTGTGGAAGCACGACAAAGCATGGCTGGCTGCTAGGCTGGTGCAGGCTTACGAGACCGACAGCACCCTATTGCCACTTATCTCCGGACATGCCCAAGAGCACGGTTGGCTGGAAACATTGATCATGATACCCAACCAATTCGGCCTCGACCTCGCAGCCCATGCTCATGGCGAGGGTGTCATGGACATGGAAGAATGGGCCCAGAAACACCTCCAATCTGCCCCTCAGCAAGTCGCTGCAGCCATTGCAAACTTCCTGCGCTTCAAGGCTGAGGACGAGTCTTTGGTCCAGCGTGACCAACCTCCATCTACCATGCCTCTGAAGGTCAAGACTGTTTATGCCTTGCTCGAGGTCATCCGAATGGGCGAATTGGACGACGACAACCAAGGTGCCATCCAGCGCATCTGTCTTCAGGTCTACCCCAGACTCATCAACTACGGCGGCAAGTTTGACCACATCATCGACGCCAACAGCGAGCTCGGCAACACTCTCCCCGAAGAGGCCGACCTCAAGATGCAAGAGCAGTACAAGATGATGTACAGCAATGATGTCGACCCTCGTGGTATGATTGAAAGACTGCAAAAGCTCAAGGACTCGGAAGACCCTGCTGATCAGGACTTGTTTGCCTGCATGATTCACGGCCTCTTTGACGAATACAACTGTTTCGGCGAGTACCCTCTCGAGGCGTTGGCTACGACTGCTGTCCTGTTCGGAGGCATCATTGCTTTTGGCGTCTTGAGCTCAAGAATCACTCTTGGCGTCGCCCTGTTCATGGTCCTTGATGCCGTCGCCGAGTACACCCCGGAAGACTCCATGTACAAGTTTGGTCTTCAAGCTCTCCTACATTTCATGGACCGTCTCGAGGAGTGGCCGACTTTCTGCAATAGACTTGTGGTTATCCCCCAGCTTCGCGGCACCGACGTCTATAACAGGGCCGAGGAGATCATCCGCAACCAGCCTCGTCCAGAGTTGAGAGGCGCAAATGAGCCAGTAGATGTGCCCATTATGGCCGCAACCAACGGACATGGCGACGACTTTGGCTCTGAGCCCATCTATCCTCCTTTCCAGAGTATCCATGTTGACCCCCCTTACAGACCGGAACTCTACGAGGAACCCAGTGAGGAGACTTCAGAAAAGGTCACCTTCGTACTTAACAATGTCTCCAAGCGGAACTTGAAGGAAAAGTTCAAAGACTTGGAGGAGGCGCTGGAAGAGCGTCATCATCAATGGTTCGCATCATATCTTGTCGAGGACTTGGTCAAGTCGCAACCCAACTTCCAGGTCTTGTACATGCAGGTATTGAACATGTTCAACCAGAAGTGGTTGTGGGCTGAGGTCTTGCGCGAGACTTACCACAGCTTGGCACGTCTTCTCAACGCCGACACCACTTTGACCAACGCCACCGATCGCGCCTATCTCAAGAACCTCGCTGGTTGGCTTGGTCTGCTCACTCTGTCGCGGAACATGCCAATTCTCCACCGCAACCTCTCTTTCAAGGACTTCCTGATCGAAGCTCATCAGACCCAGCGCTTGCCCATTGCCATTCCCTTCACTTGCAAGGTTCTCGCTCAGGCAAAGGACTCGAAAGTGTTCAAGCCTCCGCAGCCGTGGTTGATGGAGCTTATTGGGCTTCTCATGGAACTTTACCACTTTGCTGAGCTCAAGCTGAACCTCAAGTTTGAGATTGAGGTCATGCTCAAGGATCTCAACCTTGATATCAAGGAGACGGAGGCTCTCAATGTTTTCCGTACTCTGAATATGCACCGTGAAGAGGAGATTCTGCAACAGCAGTATGCCGCTGATGGTATGGATGGATTCGGAGACATGCACCTGATCTCGTTATCGAAGCGTGCGCCTAATGAGCGTTTCTCTTCTCAAGACGTCCTCAAGTCTCTCCCGGATCTTGCAGAGGTGCTCAACTACCCACCCTCTTCTGGATCGATCAGCCAACAACAACTCAAGACCATCTTCTTGGAGGCAGCACAGCGCGCCATTACCGAGATCATTGCACCTGTTGTTGAGCGTTCTGTCACTATCGCTGCCATTTCGACCACGCAACTGATTGAAAAGGACTTTGCCATGGAGCCTAACCCCGAGACTCTACAAAAATCTGCCCACAATGTTGTCAAGGCGCTATCAGGCAGCCTCGCCCTTGTCACGTGCAAGGAGCCTCTCCGCATGAGCATTTCCAACAACATCCGCATTCTCGCGTCCAACACCTTGCACGAGCCTTTGCCAGAAGGTTCCATACTCATGTTTGTCAATGACAACCTGGACACTGTCTGCAAGCTCGTTGAGGATGCTGCTGAGTCTCAGTCCAAGGCTGAGATTGACGCTCAGATTGAAGAGGCCATCACACGCCGCAGGAATCACCTCGAGCACCCCTCCAACGAGCCGTTCAACCACCCTGTAGTAAGCAGATGGGCCTTCTTCATCCCGGAGCCTTACCGACAAGAACCCGGTGGCCTCAACACTGCTCAGCTTTCCATCTACGAGGACTTTGGTCGTCAACGTGGTCTTCCATCTGCCCAGCATAGCAGCAACGCTTCTCAAGACACCCGTCAACTGCAGGACGTGATTGGAGACAGTTTTCTACCCAACCTGCCAACTCCCGCTGAAGCTCCAGCAATGCCAAGACAAGGCGCTGGTCAGCAGCAGCGTTTGCCTATACAGACTTCTCAGGGTGAAGTCAATGGCTTCTTGGAGACACACAACATTGCGGATCGTGTGCTCGATATGCTCACCGACCTACAACGTGCCTCTCGTGAAGCACCCGAGGAGCACATCCAAGAGCTCGGCCCTAATGCTCCTGTTCGTGAAATTTTCGAGCAAGTCGTTCGTCTTGTTGAGAGACACCCTCAAAAGGACGCTCTCGCCATTCACGCAGGACAGCGCGCTACTGTTCTGATCTACACAGAGGCAAAGTCACGCTTGGAGATCGAAGTGTTGGTTCAGTTCCTCAACCAACTCTGTACCATTTCCGTTTCAACAGCAAAACAGCTCCTCATGTACCTGATGGCACTTGATGACGATCGTGCCTTCAACCCTGCTGTTGTCGTATGCCTTCTGAAGGCTGGCCTGATTGATCTCCATCATGTCGACGGCCAGACCGCCGCAGCCATAAACCACGATAGAATCATTGCGATTGAGTTCCTTGGCGCCATATTTGACGAGCTCCTCCTGAACGAACACCCTGGTGCATTGCGTGCCGATCTAATCTTGTCTATTGGAGCACTCGACCAGTATCTCAAGAATGAGACCGATAGCGAGATTGCCAAGGAAGTCAAGGACAAATTGGAGACCGCGTCTCCCACCCCTAACGGCGTGTCAACCCCGGCAGAAGCTGACGACCAAAAGGATCAGCTTGAATACCTCTTTGAGGAATGGGTACGTCTCCAGCGTCCAGACGCACCAGAGCGTTACTTGGCAGCCTTTGTTTGGCAGCTACACAAGCGTGGAGTCATCGCAAACCCAGAGGCCACTTCCGAGTTCCTTTGCTGCTGCATTGAGATGTCTGTCCTTGCATACGAAGAGCAGGAAGCCTCATACTATGGTACCGTCGACAGCGCATACGTCCAAGTCGATGCGCTTGCCAGACTTCTCGTCTCTCTTGTTGCATACCAAGGCAGCACCGAAGGTGCAGTACAAGGCAACCAGGCTCGATACTTTGAGCAACTCATCACGATTGTCATTCTTGTTCTGAATGACCAATATCACAAACGCGGGGAGCGTTTCAGCGGCAGAGTCTTCTTCAGACTGTTCAGCAGTATCCTTTGTGAGCTCAACGCGTACAGAGCGCACTTTACAGAGTCGTTTGTCGACATGTTTTGTGTGTACGGAAAGATGATGAACTACCTCAACCCTCGCATGTTTCCTGGCTTTTCTTTTTCATGGCTTAGCTTGATCAGTCACCGCATGTTCCTGTCTGCTGTGCTTAGAAGCGCAGAGCAAAAGGTTAGTCATCTCGATTGCTACCGTTTGCGACCGGTACTAACCACATCGCAGGGCTGGGAAACATATGTTCCTCTACTTCAATCGTTGTTTGCTTACTTGGGTGACTTGCTCAACAGTGGAAGCATCGAGGCTAGCGCTCCAATGCAAGACTTTTACCGTGGCGCTATCCGCGTCATCTTGCTCTTGACTCACGATTTCCCCGAATTCTTCGTGGAGAACCACTGGCAGCTGAATGCACATGTGCCGGACAACTTGGTGCAAATGTATAACCTACTGAACACCGCATACCCGGGGTCTTATCAGGAACTACCCGACCCCTTTTCGCCAAACCTCAAGGTCAACAGACTTGAGCAGGCTAGACAGGCACCAAACGTGCGTGGGGACATAGGCGGTGTGCTGAGTGAAGCCAGTGTCAAGGATGTTGTCGACAGACTCCTGGATGGCAAGAAGGACATGAAGGATAATGATATCAAGACCGTCATCGCCGCCCTCTCCACAAAGGAAGGACCCGATACTTTGCTGATCAACGCATTGATGGTCCATATTGCCACCGAAGGCACCAAAAACTCAAAGACCTTTGACGCCGAAGGCCGCCCAGCGCAACTTCTCGAGCGTGTCCTCGTTGCCGATTCGGCTAGCCCAGCCCTGTGCTACTACATCCTGTCCGCAGCGGCCAACCAACTCCGCCACCCAAACAGCCACACCCTCTACTTCTCCAGCGCCCTCATCCACCTCTTTGTCACCACACCAACCAAGTCACCATCTTCTGACGACTTGATCCAGCAGCAAATCATGCGCACGCTCGTTGAGCGCCTCATGACTGCTCGGCCACACCCTTGGGGCTTGATCGTCACCATGCTCGAGCTCATCAAGAACCCAGAAGTCAATATCTGGGAGCTGACCTGGCTCAAGGCCGCGCCTGAAGTCGAGCGTATGTTGTTCTCACTTGCTTCGCAGGGTGGACTTGGTGCAGGCCCCGGCAGCGGACTCGTGGGTGATGGTGTTGGTGCTTCGGCTGTTGGAAGCCCTGGTCAGTAAATTTCATGACAATGTTCATGTGTGTCATATTTCTCTCTCATTTCCAAATGCAAGAAGGAAAGCCTGGGGTACAGAGTCGGCGAACAAAAGGAGCAAGGATTGGTATTTTCGGGGATCGGCGACAGTTCTAGGAATAGACATAGGAAAAGAGGACAAGGGCATGGGAAGGGAATATCATAGCGAGAGGTGTCTCATTCCACTTTCTTCTGGCCACAAAGAGAAGGGACAGGATCGGAGGGGAAGAATTGAGAAAAGAAACAGAGATGACGTTCTACACTTATTCGACTGAACAACCTCTTGGGGGAGAGCAAGTCCAGGTCGGGGGATCTTCTGTAGCACACATCTTCTGCTCTTCTCATCTTCTCTTATCCATTCCGTCTGATCTTCCTTGCTGGTAGTTCCCACCTAGTGTTTACTGAGAAAAAAAGATGAAAGAGGAATGGAGAAAGAACGCTTATGTACATGTAGATATTAATCTTTCTATCGATTACGAATTTGTTAAAGAGCGCTCTTTTTATCACGACCCTTTTTTTCGCTTTCTCTTTCTCTCTTTTCTTGTTATCTTTAGTATGTGGGTACACCTCTTGTCCCCTCAGCTTTTTTGTCAGTCCACCTTTTTTTCCCTTTGGGAAGTTTTTCTTGCTTCTCAAGTTGTCCCTTTTCTTCGCTTTTTTTTATCTTCTTTTAAATTTGTTCTTTCTCCCTCCCCCCCTTTGCACTGGTTACCATTACCTTCGTCTAACACTTCTTACAATCATCTACATGTACTAAACAAGTCAATCAGTGAGAAAAAGGAGACAAGATGGGGCGTAAAGTCCATACGAGCCCAACTCTATGGGACAAGGAAGGAGTATCATCAAGTAAACGATCAAATATAACTAAGAAAGTCGAATTCAGTCCCCTTCAATCTCTCTGCGTCAGCCCTCTCCACTTCGTTACAATTATCTCCGAGTAACGGACGGGTTCAATCAGTGCCAAAGGAGACGAGAATGGTGCGTGAAAATCATATGAGCCCAACCCCATGGGACAAGGATAAGCACCATGAACAATCGAATAGGATTGGAAACTCTTTCAGTGCCCTTCAATCTTCTTGCGTCAGCCATGAGAGTTTTCGAAGAAGTTTGAAGGGAGTCACCCGGGCCCTTTTTTGATCACTCGGGGGAAATACTAAGACTTTATTCTTTTGGGGGGCCATTCGTGGAAAAAGAATCTCGATGATGATAAAAAGATAGAGTCGCCGTGAGTAGCAAGATAAGAGTTATTCCAATCATCAGCAACTATGCAAAAAGTGTATATAACACCCCTCCCCCCCTATTCTTCTATGCTAAAGCAATAATCTCCCTACAGATCTCCTCAGCCTCAGCAACGACAACCTCCGGCGCCCTCTGGGCATCAATAGGCACAACATCACTCTCCCGCTCAATCGGCTGCTCCATCAGCGCCAGTTGTCCACGCACCATGTCCGCCTTCATATAATGCCCCTCGACCACATGTCTCACCGTCGTGCGCCGCCTCAACTCGTCTTCGTCCCCTAGAAGCATCAGGAACCTGACGTCCAAATGCTCGCCGTGTTGTCTGAGCTTGCGGAGCTCGTCGCGATAACTGACGCACAGCGCAGAGCAAGTCACGACGACGGCCGCGGCATCAGGCGACTGGGCCAGCGTCTGAGCGGCCGAGTCGCGCACGCGCGCGAGCCAGTCCCAGCGGTCTGAGTCGGTGAGGGGTCGGTTCTGTTCCATTTGCTTGCGTGCTTCGGGCGTGTGCAGGTCGTCGCCTTCGATGATAGGCACTCGCAACGTTTCTGCAATGGCCTTGGCGACGGTGGTCTTGCCCGTGCCGCAGGGGCCCGCGAGAACAATCATGGTCCGTCTCCTGGATTTGTTGGCAGACGATGACCAGCATTGGCCGCGGAGGTAGTACACAAAGCGGCGTACCACTGCGCCATCTAGCTTTCCTGCAGTGGCGAGGGTAGGGGCGATTCGCTGCGCCGTTGCGGTTTCGTATGTCAGCTTGCGGCTCTTGCGATCGTTGTCGTACTTTCCGGCGAAGAAATCGAGGAGCTTGATGGGCGGATTGGCTTCTGGGTCCTGGTTCGAGCCGCGCAGACGGGAAATCCATTCGCGTTGGTCAACAGTCTCGAATCTGAGACCGGCCTCTGCCAGCAGGGGAAGGAGGTCATCGGTCCAGTGGAATAACGAGGGGTTGGTCAAGTTGACGACGCTAAAGTCTTCGTTACTTAGGAGTGATTCGATCACGCTACGGGCAATGATATCAACAGGCGTCCAAGAGGGGTTCTCGTCGAGCGCCGGCAGAGCACCGACAGTCTCGCCGGTCTGAAAGATCATAGGAATGGCCTCGGTCGCGTTCCAAACGCCTTGGCGAGTGTCGGCAATGATCTGACCGACACGGGCAACACGGGCAACCATGCCAGTTTGAACGGCAGCACGAACACAAATGTGTTCAGTGACAAGCTTGGACTGGGCGTATCCCATGTTCTGGGAGTGCAAGAGCGATTCCGGAAGTGCCTCGGCGGCGATGTTGCCAGGAGTTCGGGCCACTGCCGACACCGATGAGCAAAAGACGAAACGAGCAGGGGTCTGGCGCTTCGAGGACAAGCAGAGGTCGATCAGATGTCTAGCACCGGCAATACAATCGGTCTCGAAACTCTCGAGTCCCATGTTGAAGTTCACAGACCAGGCGCAGTGAATCAGACCAGTGATTTCGGAAGAGATCTGGCGGTATGAAGCTTCATCCAGACCGAGATGTGGTTTTGAGAATGCTGCTGGTAGAACAACAATCTTGCGGAGAGCGCTGGCGGACAGCGTGTGGTAAACATTCCTTTCCTGGAGCGATTGTCGGACTCTTTGCCAACCAATGGTTTCGAATTTTGCCCGCACGAGGCAGTAGACCTTGGCTACATTGCTTTGTGCTGTCAATGAAGCGAGGACATGAGCTCCGAGCGAGCCAGTGGCGCCAGTGAGGACGATGTGCTCACCGGGATTGCCGGGCTTGTCACCAGGAACGTGTTTCGGGAAATTACCATATTTCTCGATGAGGTTGGTCATTCTTTCTTCTAGCGTTGGTTGAGCTTTCTTCTCAGCACCAAGACGGACACGAGTCAATTCCTCAGCCATGGCATTGATCGTTGGATTCTCAAAGACAAAGTTTTGTGGGAGCTTTTGTCCGCCGACATCCAGAGTGTTCAAAATGCTTGTTCGCAGCCTGATGGACTGAAGGCTGTCAACGCCGAGACTGAATAGATCTGTGTCATTCTCAATGTCGGTGCCGTGTGGGAAGCCAATGATCTCGAATATTTGGCTCCGCAAGAAATCGATGAGTTCTCCGTCTTCAAGGACTTCGATCCCAGTAGGCTCATCTTCGCGATAAGCTTCCTCAATGAGATCCTCGAAGTCGCGGTAGAAAGCGGCGCGAATGACAGTCCCTTTGTCAGTCTTCTTGTACTCCAGACCCTTTGGTAGGACCTTGATCATTTCTTTATAGAGTTTAGAGAAAGCGGGGGCCTGAATATTGCTCTGCTCCAAGGCAGGCCAAACATGCTCGATAAGCTCTTCATCCGTCGTGAAGGTGGCGCTCTCCGCAGGGATAAGGAACAGACCGATACGAGACTTATTGGCTCCGAAAGCAAGAGCTTCTGCGACGTTGCGGTTCTCGCGGGCTACACCCTCAACGAGAAGGGGGTTGGCTTTCTCACCGTTTTCAAGAACGAGAGTATCGTCAAGACGTGCATAATATCTCCATGCATTAGGTATAGCCGGGTGGGCCTCGAACAGATCTTTGGTAGCGTACGATTTGTCAGGACGATTGCTTGCGACCTTAGACGGCCAGCCATCGAGAATGACCAGCTCGTAAATTCCGCTCCCGGCTGCCTGTTCCTCCCATTGCAGGAAAGGCTTGAGGTTGTCAGTGGGACGGACATAGTCCCAGTCCTTATCCGACCTGTCGCGGAAAGACGTCATAAGCTGACCAGTCTCAGTCGTGCCGTAGTGGGATACCAATAGAACTCCCTGTGATGTGAGCTTGTCACCGATAGGCTTAGGACATGCAGAACCACCGAACATGACCAACTGAAGCTTGGACAAAAGCGCAACGCCTTCGTCTGATTCTGCAAGAAGTTTGAGCGCGTAAGGTACGGCGTATAGAATATCAATGTCGTGGCTTTTGAGAGTAGAAATGAGATAGGGCGCGGTCAGAGGCAAATCGGCATTGTACATGTAAATCAGTTTACGAGAATGGATGGCGCGGAACAAGCAGCTTATGCCGTGAGCGTGGAAGAGTGGGAGAGTAATGAAACCGCGCATTCCGAAGTTGTTGGCATAATTTCGCAAAGCGCCCGAATGGGTTTGGTAGATCGGTTTCGGAAAACCAGTCGAGCCGCTCGAGTGAATGATCCATGAGATGTGAGACTTCTCGATCCTTCCGTCGAGTTGTACGGGTGCAATGGCTTCAAATGCAGGCTTCGAGCCATCGTAATCTGAGCGACGAATAATCGACTCTACAGATGCTGAACAATGACTTTGGAGCTTAGCGCCGACAGACTCGAATGACGAGTCTATCAGGAGCGTTGTCGCTTTGGTGGCGTTTAGAAGGCCAAGGTATGCATCTTCCGAGATTCTGGTAGAAAGGAAGAGCACAGTGTGTCCGAGCCTGGAAATTGCCAGCAACGACACAAGATAACTGAGGTTTGACGCTCCTAACAAGCAGATGACCTGAACAGGATCTCGTGACGTTTTCCTCTGCGGAATGGAAGCTGAATAGTAAGTTGCGGCTCGGGAGGCAAAGTCATTTAGCTGTCGTGGTGTGTAGTGCACGTAATGTGTACCGGAAGATGGATATGCCACGATGGGTTGGTCAGCATATTCATCTTGGGCTCGTGACTGGATCAAGTCGTTGATTGTAGAGAAGTCATCCTCGTGGATGCTTGAGACCGTGGAAGATGCGGCAGTCTTGGTGGTCTTGCCTAAGTGCCCATTGGGGCTTTGAACGGCGAACATGGTAGCCGCCATTTCGATACGTGGGTGTTATGATAGTAACAGTGTGTTAGATGAGATGTAGAAGGTATCGCAGTGGCTTGTCTGCTCTTATGAAGCCAGCGAGTGATATCCATGGAGCTCACACAGCTGGATCCGCCCTTCACTATTGTGTAGATACTTTTCCGATGGGCGCCACTTGATACAACCATGCCGATGCACCTTGGTCGGAAATGTGACCAGCTAGGTTAATGGCTGCGGAGCGATGACAGCGGCGAGGCTGAACCCCGTCAACATTTCCGAAGTGGAGCCTTTTCCGCGCTTACTCCGTTCAAGACAACGCTACGTGCCTCCGCCTCACATACGCGACCACGATTGCTTGGACCCAGGATCAATGTACTACATAATTTATTTGCCAATTCCGCGGGCTCAGCACTACCCCACGACTGTGTGCTCTCTACAATGGGGTTCTGTTCTGGACTTATCTCTTCACTGACCACATCGAGACTGCGTTGCTTGCTCCTGGAAGATGTAGCGGTATAAGTACAGAACTGCTACATGTTCCTTGAGTAGGGGATGAATTAAGCACCCTGTATCTACTGGTGTTCAAATCCAATTCGGTGCACGTTTTTGAAACCATGATACTTCAGATTTGTTTACAATGACACATATATCACTTGTTCCTTCGCTAAGACTTTCTGGATAAGGATGTGTGGCGGAGCGACATGTTGCAAGAAGCCGCACTACAGACAATTATACATAAACAATTTGCTGTCCGAAATTCTCAGACATACGTTAGACAAAGTAACGGAAATACTTCTGCCATCCCGTGCACATACTGTCTTCAATTTTGATATTCAGTAAGAGTAGCGGAAGTATGGGTTCTCCTTGTCGGTCAAGTCCTGGAGGCCGGCCGCCGCTCTTTCCTCTGTATCCTCACATGATTCCGTCGGGTGCCTAACCTTCATTCGGTCGAGGAATGCAGCGTAGAATGCATAAACAACAAGCAGGAAGATCTCTGCCACAAAAGCCACCAGAACAGCGATGATACCGCTCGTGTAAACCGGGGCTTCTTTGACCTTGAAGGCGAAAGGCCCTATGATGTTACCCACGCAATATGACACGAAGAATGCGGCGTTGACAGTGGTACGCTTGGTAGAGCCAGCCGTGTTGGCTGTGACGAGGGACATGATCATGGAGAAGGAGGCGGTGTAGCTCCCAGTCAACTGTCAATCGTCAGTCTTCTTATCTCCTTGGTATTTGAGGGCATGGTCGTACCCAGTAACAGACGATCAAAGCCCACTTATGCTTGCGAGAGATGAGGTGGATGCCGAGCATGCCTGCCAATGCGGGGAGGACATAAAGTGCCGCAACAATGCAGCGACGATGACCTGGGAGCCACTTCTGAATGTACATGGCCGATAGGTTCGCGAACAGAATGAAAAAACCATATGGTACTTGCATGAGAGTGGCATTAATACTAGAGAAGCCGAATCCCTTGACGATCAAAGAACCGAAATTGGAGACCGAACCATTGACAACTTGAGTCGAGATACCGAGAAGGACGATAAGCAGAGTCTTAGGATCTGTCAAAGCTTCACGGATCTGGTAAATTTTAACCTCTTTGTTCTTCATGCCGGTTTGATTGTTACTGAGTCGTTGGACTGCAAGCCCTTTTTCGTCCTCTTGGAGCCAGCGTCTGCGAAAAGTCAGTCAACCGATAAATGAAAAGGAGCAACTTTTACTCACGCAGAGTCGGGGCTCTCAGACAAAGTGAAGAACATGAAAAGACCCCAAACAGAAGACACAGCCCCAATCAAAATGAAGAGATATCTCCAAGGTTCGAGCTCTCCGTGAATCTGGCCGATACCGTAAGCCAAAAGACCACCAAATGCATTCGCAAGTCCGAGGAAGCTTGACCACCAACCGATGCGGATCGATTGCTCTTCAATCCGGTACCACATGGCGGTGATGAGGAGGTATGCAGGGGTGGAACAAGACTCAAATGCGCCGAGGAGGACGCGCAGGGCTGCAAGTTGGCTAAAATTGTGCGTTCTGCCCTGTGCCATGGTTATACCATCCCAGAGGAAAATGTTAAGCGCGAGCCATTTCGAAACGGAGAATTTCTGCATCACAAAGCTAGTAGGGTACTCGCACTGTGACTCGTTAGCTCGATAGTCTCAATCAGTGATGTGCAATCGCTTACAGCAAGATATCCGAAGTAGAAGATACTACTGAGCCAGCTATATTGAGTCCCATAGAGATGTAGATCCTTCTGCAGCCCAAATACGGCGGAATAACCAAGAGTCGCCTTATCGATGTAGGTCACCAGGTAAGTGATACAAATGAAAGGAATAATTCTTCTATCAATTTTCCTAACCAGGTGTTTTTCAGCCTGAATATCGATGAGATCGGTAAGGTCGCTGATTTTGCCCATGCCTTACAGATATACACCTTTCTGTCCAACGTCCTGCACGGACTCAATTCTGGTATCGATATCTTTAGTGGTAGACATGAGAACAGTACAGCCCAACCTTTCTTTGTAAAGATGTAACTTCGAGGTAAGTATGAAAAGGCCACTCTCAGCACAAATAGATAGAACACGCCTCGACTATGGTGACACGAACTTTATACCAAACACGTCAGTTCTCCGGGTCCGCAGAGACAAGGAGCTAACGAGATCCTAGAGCCCCGGCTTTTCCACATAAAACCCCACGGTTGAGCTTGATCGATTTCAGCCTCCCCACAACTTCAGCTCCAGAAGTGCCACCTGTCATCTGAGACTAGGGAGCTTCGACTGCGGAGAAAATTTTGACGTCCCAGTAGCGTCAGTAGTGCGAGTATTCAGTAGTGTCAATGGCTTCGGAAAAGCGAGCCACAAAGTGGGGCGGAGATGTGACTTCGCCATCTACCGCCTGATCTAGAACCATCTTCGTCGCAAAGGTATGTCGGAAATGTCACTTCCAATCCTGCGGAAATGCATTAGCTTTTTAACGTGTACTCGTTGGCGCAGCCAACGGCAGCCACCATATGATCAGATTGCGATAACCTCACACAGCTGTGGAGACCCCAGACGACACCAGAAGATACCCCGTTTGGCCCGGCATAAGCATGGCAAGCATCTAAATTGGCTTCAGAGAATAAGAAGGACGCTTGCCGTGCTCGTTTCATACACTCATTCGCATGACAAGATTTTTCTGGCTCGGTATCAATTGACGAGACTTTCTTAGCTCTTTATCAACATTTCGTTGACTGTAGTTCTACTCGATACCTTAACGTTTCTACCTTATCACTAGTTTATCCAGCAATGGCAGACCTCAGATCGTTTGAGCGCAAGTCGATTGAGAAAGCCGACGTCCAATACGTCGAGGGCTTAGGCTCAGACTTTGAAACCCAGGTCCAAGAGTCATTCGAGTCTATGAGCCTGGAGCAGATGAAGACTCTGGAGAAGAAACGTAAGCATTCTATGCATCCTCTGCGCGGCTTCTGCTTTTCTAATACTTTCCTAGTGGTGCGGAAAGTGGACTTTCATTTGATCACTTCACTCTTCCTCCTATTCATCTTCAACATTCTCGACCGGTCCAACATTGCAAACGCCCGTCTTGGAGGACTGCAAACGGATCTCGGTCTCTCTGATGTCCAATATCAGACCTCTGTCGCGATCATGGTATGTTTGTCGTTCTCGAGCATCAAGACAGTATGTGAACTGATAAGAACAGTTCGTTGGTTACCTTGGAGGCCAAATCCCCAGCAACATCCTCATGACCCGTGTCAAGCCCTCACAATACATTCCTGTTGCCATTTTCGTTTGGGGAGGTATCTCCATGTGCACAGCTGCCTGCAAAAACTATGCCGGTATCATGACTGTTCGCATCCTGTTGGGTCTGGCTGAAAGTCCTTTCTTCGCTGGCGCTCTTCTTCTGATCAGTTCCTGGTATAAACCCTCGGAGATTGCTCCTCGAGTAGCTTTCATGTATTGCGGTAATACCGTCGCAAATGGTTTTGGTGGTATGTTTGCCGCTGGTGTCTTGGCTGGACTTGATGGCAAGGGCGGTCTCGAAGGCTGGAGGTAGGTTTTCTCTCCTTTATGAGTTCCTCCAAGTTTCTTGCTCATCAACTATAGGTGGCTATATATCCTCGAAGGAGCGGGTACTATGATCGCTGGAGTTCTCGCTATCAAACTCCTCCCCGACTTCCCAGGGGACGGTCGTACAAAGTGGCTTACCGAACAAGAGCAACGTTTCGCTCAATGGAGACTGGCACGCGAGGCCAATGACGAGACGGACGAGAATGGAGGAATCAAGGCTGGTATCGTGGACGCCTTGACCGATTTCAAGGTCTGGCTGTTGGTCCTCACTCAAGTCTGCCTACTCTCTTCACAGACCTGGACCTATTTCTTCCCTGTAAGTGTTTTCTCACACCAAAGTCCTCTAAGGCATTGCTGACAAAATCCGCAGACAGTCGTCAAGACTCTTGGATTCAACAAGATCATCACGCTACTCATCACCGCACCCGTTTACATGTTTGGTTTCTTCACCGCCCTCGGAAACTCTCTCATTGCCCAGAGGACCGGAAAACGCGCGTACCTTATCATGTGGCCCCTTGGTGTCGATATTGTCGGCAACATCATGGTCATCACCTCCACAAAGACCGCTGTGAGATACACTGGCATGTTCCTCATGTGCGCAGGTTCATACTCAGCCTTCAACGTCGTGCAGGCCTGGGTGGCCAGTACCGTCCTACGTACCAGGACCAAGCGTGCCGTCACCTACGCTCTTGTCAACATGTTCGGCAACTCTGCCAACATTTACGGTTCATACTTCTTCCCCACCAGCGATGCGCCCCAGTACATGTCTGGCGGTATTACTCTTTCCTCATTCGCCGCTGGCGGCATCATCGCGTCTGGGGCACTCGCAGTGTACCTTGTGCACTTGAACAAGAAGGCACGCAAGGTTGAAGAAGAGACTGGACGGCCTCAATACTATTTCATGTGGTAAACGTGTTACGTGGACTCTGTGTATACCGATCTCTGCCCATAGGTCTGGAATATGGATGACATGTTCTTGAATGGTTGAATTGCAGATCGGGCAGAGGAATGAAGAACTATGACTCAAAACACGAAAATTGAGCTAAATTGCACATTGTATCTGTCAATATAACGGAAGTCCTTCCTCATATCATTAATCCATAGTCTAATTACCTGTTGTCTCAACGCTTGAGCGCTAAAAGTCTCTTAGTGATTTAAACAATGCGCATTCCAGATTGCATCACGTTAGATAGGAAACGGAGTACGTCGAGACGCAGATAAGGTTTCAGCAACCAATATTCAACCTATTGAGAAACCATCCAAGAAAGCAAAGAACAGGATGCAAGTAGATTAGAACCGGAAAGTGAAGCGGAGAAACCATAATACACGTCCTGGTTACAAAAACAGCGAGTCGACGGAAAAGGAGAAACAGAGCGGAGATGCGAAAGAGGGAAGCGCGGAGTTGCGCCACGACTTTTCGACGGAAAAGCCCATCTCACAAGTCCCAGTCAACCCCGAGGATACGGCATTGAACAGCCAAGACGTCGCGCCATGTGTCTGGCTTCCGTTCTTCCGTTCTGGAAACACACTCATACATTGAAGCATTACGACCAGCACTTAGACAATTTAGCTTGCCGTTGATTCCGTTCATAAACAATTCATCTGCCCATAACGCAAGACTCCTTTCCAAGACAATTCGCGAATACAAACAGGGAATATTTTACACGCGCCCTGAGAAATTGAAATGCCGAAAATACCATTCGACTCGCTTCCCGTGCGAAAAGACGGACCTCATGGCAATGCCTGGGGTCTGTTTGGAAAAAATGATCAACTTGGCATGCTGAACCTCCTGACGCCGGAAACCACAGTGGCGGCGGCGAAGGAGATTGTCGACGGCAGCCGCATTTCTGTAGACTGGCCTCTGGACCGCATGGCCCAGCCTTGCTTCGGCCGAGCCCCGTTCTCTCACACCATCAAGAACAAAGCACCTTGATCGGTGAATGACGATACCCTAGCTTTCAATACACAGATCAGTTCACAGTGGGATGGATTCCGGCATTACGGCTACCAACAGGAGCAATTGTACTTTGGAGGCCTGACATTGGACGATCTGGTCACGACCAAGGACAACGGAATCCACGGTGAGAATGCATGATATAAAATCTTGACCACTTCTGAAGGGATACACTGCTGACAGGATTTTCAATGGTACAAGTGTGGGTAGAGAGCGGCGGAGTTATTGGTAGAGGAGTCCTGTTAGACTATGCATCGTGGGCAGAAGCACAGGGATGGTCTCCTCACGCTTTCGAGACGACAGCCATCACACTGGACGATCTGAAGGCAGTCGCAATCCACCAGGGAACCAAGTTCCACAAGGGCGACATCCTTATCATTCGCTCAGGCTGGACTAAGGCATTCAACAAGCTATCCGCTGAAGAATGTCAAGCACTCGCTGATATGCCTTCACCACCGGCTATTGGTGTGCAGTCCTGCGAAGAGACCTTGCGTTGGATTTGGAACACTGGATTTGCAGCTGTCGCAGGCGACATGCCCAGTTTCGAAGCTTGGCCTTGCCAGGATACGGAATTCTGGATGCACGATGACTTTTGGCCGGTTGGGGTCTACCCATTGGGGAATTGTTCGACCTTGAGAGGTTGAGTTACAAATGTAAAGACAGAAATAAGTGGACCTTCTTCTTCAGTAGTGTACCTTTAAAGGTGAGTTCTTCGGAGCTCCGTAGCTGCATTGAACAGTCCTTGTCGCTTACAAGCTCAGGTCTCTGGAGGCGTTGCCAGTCCACCGAACGCTGTGGCGATTTTGTAGCTCAGGCTAGAAAGGACTGACATTACTATCCTGGTTCGGACTTGAAAGTATCTTTGTTTGACTTAGCAAGGTCGGGAACGCGTCGGGATCCAGTATCATATTTGGAGACTTAGTGTTACATTCATGGAATCGTCAAATACATATGACGACAAAAGAGATTTCTGAAAGTATATCAACAGTGTGGAACTGCACCGCACGCTATACATTGATGGGCAAATTGTCGAAGAATGGCCAAAATTCCATCGTGAGGTTATTGTCAATGTTCTCAGCAATCAAATCATCAAACATGGATTCGTGCCCATCACCCCATAGAGGAATCATTTCATGAGGTGGTACCAAGGATCGATCCATCCCACCCTGATGCTGATCTGTGATTAGTGATGATGGATCGCCATTCGGTGGGATTTGCAACGACGCGTCAGTGCTGCCTTGCCCAGGGACGGCCTCAACGGCGAGGTGTCTGCGCGTTTCTACACACAGACCCTCAAGAATCAGACTGTATCTCCAAGCAGGAGCGTTCTTCACGGACGCCTCAGCGAGATGGAGTTGTCCTGTGTGTGCAAGTTCGAACAAGGATTTGTTGTCCATCACAAGACTGGCATGGAAAAGATCATCCGGTATGAGACGCCTGATGTGCTGGATGAGATAGATGTAGATGATAGATATCGCATTAAAGGCGATGTATTGCGAATACCAGAACGCCGGTAGCAATTGCTTTTCCTGTGCAAATATAGTGATTGTTTCGATGGCTTCCCTGGCAGCCATAACACAAGATTGCAGTTGATCTTTGTATTGCATGGCCTGCTCACTCGGAAGGTCGTGTGATAGATCTCTGAGCAAAAGCGAGCGAGTCGTGAGCATGGTAGCATGGAGACGGGCCAGCGCGAGAACCCCATGCTGTCGGCGGAAAGACGGAATCAGACTGCTCGATTGAATAGCACCAGATAGTAACGGTGTGAGGCCGGAGTGCCAGGCTTTGATCTCTTCACTCCGTGTAACTGCTGCTTCGACGTGTGAGCAGTCCGCAGTGCCCGGGAGACGATGCTGTTCCTTCAGTGCCTTTGCTAGTATGATAGCCAGCTTGGCATGAGATATGGTGGCGTTGAGGAGGCAGTCGCGTCTCGTGCGAGGAGTCTCCCGACTGGTGCCGTTTGTGTCAAGCTCATCATCGTTCACGGCGATAGGAAGTTCTTGGTTCGTATCCTCTAGGTGAAGCAGTGGAGGCCTCCCCATAACGATACTCAGATACTTGTCAAGTGTGAAAGCGCACCAAAACATGCGCTTATGGCATTCGGCAACAATCGCGTCAGGCCGCGCGATACCGGGCCTACGTTTGCGATGGAGTCCAATAGCATGGAGTAGTTGGACCACGCTGCCAAAGGTGAACAGAGCCTTGTTTGGCCGTGACGATGCCAGATAATATTGCACGCTGGCGAAGCGAGCTTGGACCGACTCCAGTCGTGGAGGGCCAGCCTCTTCATTGAGCAATTGCTGAGATTTGGTAAAGAAGACCTCGCTCGCTTGCCAACCCAAGTGATCAGCGCCTACCGTGTTGCCCAGAGGGTCGACCTGGACAACAGAGGCCGAAGCGAACATCAAGAGCAACAAAGCGGCCGCTGCATTTGGAACTTCTGAATATCTCGAATAAATCTTTGGTAGCCACTGATGCATCGTCGGCTCATGCATGAAGCGATAAGTCGGCGATGAGAATTCAAAGTACCGGTGAAGAAGTGTGGTAGCGGTGCCAAACTCTGGCCAGGAAAAGTTCGAGACATCGGGCTCGACGGTTTTGCAATCGCCATAAGAAAGTATAGCCGTATCTGTTTCTTCATATTGGTGCGCGCCTAACAGGGACCGAGGATTGTTGCGATCGAGACGACGAAAAGCTCTGCCTAAGAACGACTGTGCGCTGGAAGGGCCATGATACTGGCCGTCTAGAGCCTCGCTAGCCTCCGGAGTGAGCCTCCTGGATGGAGCCTCGGAGTATATTTGGGATGTCGCAGTGCCTGTATTCGTTGAAGCACTAAGGCCCTTTCGTGTTAGACCAGGCGCGGCAGCTGATGCTCCGGAAGCCGTGGCGGCCCTGCCTTGATTCACAGTGGGGGAGTTGCGATCGGTCACTGCGTCGGTGAGTGGTGATATGACAATTTCAGAACCCGTGCCATGGCCCCCAGCTTGAGTGCCCGACGAAGACGAGATTATGAGAGGAGATGTAGACCCTGGCAGCTGGGAATGATCCATTGACTGCAGTACATTACCCTCCGCCGACAAATGCTCTACGCGGATGTCTGAGCCATTTTGTGACGTTGGCGAGGGAGGCACAGCAGTGCCCCTCGAATAGACGGCATAGTAGGTACAGTTGGCTTGAGACTTTTGGCACGGCGCGCAAGGTCTCTCCCCCGTGCAACGTTTCTTGCGGGACTTGCACGCGTCGCAGGCACGAGTCACGTTCTGACGCTTTCGTGAAGGTTCTGTATCAGAGTCAGGTCCATATGTCACGCGTTTTCCATGTCTCTGGTAGGCCATTGTCCTCCGGTATGCCCTCAGATCATTATGTTTTTGTCGGAAAAGGGAGGAGAAAGAGGCGGAGCACTGTTGAGCTCCGGCGGGGTAACCCTGAACGGTGCGGCAGCGGATTGGCCTCAAATGCCAGACAAGCTAAGGTAACAAATAATTTATAACATGTGAGTTGGAACAGCGCAGATCGGTACGGAACGACACAGAGAGACCGCCGCATGGTAGCAGTCATGAGGGTCCGACGACTCCGGTACACGGCGGGGCGAAAACGCTTTTCCGCAATGCTGTATACAAGTGGTCCATACCTTTTCCGATCGAAACCCTTTCCAACGTCACAGTGCATTGGCGATTAGAAAAGATAATAAATATGTTCTCGTCCCAGAGAGTATTGCTCATTTCACATCACAATCACTGGTCCTTAACAACCAGACAGCAGCATGTCTACTACCACTCTTCCCACTCACTTCACTCTCAATACCGGCGCCAAGATCCCCGCCGTCGGCTTTGGCACCTGGCAAGCTGCTCCACATGAGGTTGAGCGTGCCGTGGAGGTTGCTCTGAAAGAGGGTTACAGGCATATAGACTGCGCCGCCATTTACCGTAATGAAACTGAGGTTGGCGATGGCATTCGCAGAGCTGGCGTACCTAGAGAAGAGATCTTCATCACTGGCAAGCTGTGGAACACAAAGCACACCCCGGAAGATGTCGAGTCCGCCTTGGACAAAACGTTGAAGGATCTCGGTACAAATTATGTTGATCTTTTTCTGATGCACTGGCCAGTGTAAGTCTTCTGTACAAGTTGTGCATCTCCAGAATCTTTCAATACGTTGTAACGTAAAGAGTGAGGAAGTGTAGAACAAACATAATACTAAATAAAATTACATAGTGCTTTCGCCGCTGGCGACAAGTGGTTTCCTCTTGATCAGGAGGGTGTCTTCAAGCTCGCAGATATTGACTACGTTACCACCTACAAGTCAATGGAGAAGCTTCTTCGAACCGGAAAGGTTAAGGCTATTGGCGTATCCAACTTCAACATCCGCCGCCTTGAGGATCTCCTCTCCAAGACCTCTATCGTCCCCGCCACCAACCAGGTGGAGGCTCACCCTTATCTGACACAACCTGAGCTCCTCGACTTTTGCAAGAGCAAGGGTATCATCCTCGAGTCATATTCCCCACTTGGCAATAACCAGACCGGAGAGCCCCGCACCGTTGATGACCCTCTGGTGCACGAGGTCGCCAAGTCTCTGGACATGGACCCCGGTGTTGTATTGGGCAGCTGGGGAGTGCAAAGAGGTGCAGTCGTCCTGCCCAAGAGTGTCACTCCCTCGCGTATCGCTTCCAATCTCAAAGTCAAGGCTCTTCCTCAGGAGGCCTTCGAGAAGCTCAATTCGCTATCGAGACACAAGCGCTTCAACTTCCCCGCGCGATGGGGTTACGACATCTTTGACGAGGCTGGACAGGAAGCTGTCAACAAGGCCGCAAGGGATGCTGCGGAGGAGAACAAAAGTAAATTCACTGTTTAGAGATCGAGCATCTGATAGAACACGATCCAAGTTAAGTGTCGCGATATGTAATTGTCGCGAACAGCGGTGTTAGTGATAGCCTGTTTATGAAGCAAATAAGGGCTCAAATTATTTTCCAGCCATTTCTAATCAATCGAAATCTATGAAATGATATAAAAAGGTACCCTTATATTCCATCAAGACGTGTAGAAGGTACCAAATCATGTACATATAGATCAATAGATAACAAAAATAGCTAGATGGTTGGACTGCGTGCATGACCTGCGTAGATGAACTGCTCGTATCCATTGACCCCTCTGCAATTGTGTTGGTGGCTGCGGAGAGAGATGCGAAGGAAGCCCGCCTATAATACCTCAACATGTACACTGTGTGTTAATGAATCAAAGACGGGAGGGCGAATGAAGTGGTCACTGGCCTCTCCTTCCTTGGAGCTGGTCAGCACTTTGGATGGTCTCATACAATTAAAAGCAGGCGGGGCTGCCCTTGTTCTCAGCTGCTTGTTGGCCGCACGTGACAGACATTGCGGTCTATCTCAGAATATACATCACACATTATTGAGTTATCAACGTTTATCTCTTACAAATTCCAGCTTACACGTGATTGAAACTCCTCGAGGCTTTTGACTCGGGGGCCTGCTGGTCATAGAAGGGAGCCTGGGAGTTCGTGAAGCCTTGACTCTGCGCTCAATTCCCTCACTTCGGATTGACCAGACACCTCCGCCACACCGTGTCGACCGTGTTTAATATCTGGTGTGGATTCTTGGCTCGATGTCGAGCTCGATAGACCTGCGCCGAGCTTGTGATCCGCGGTCAATGACTGAAGTGAGTTGATGTCATCCACATGTGGAGTGCTGCGTCTTCCGTGGTGTTGCATCCACATGAATATAGCGAAGGCGATAATGACCACGCAGCCTACACCGACGCCGGTCCCTATGCCAGCTTTCGCGCCAGTAGACAAGCCAGTAGGAGGAGCATGTGTAGAAGTAGTTGTTGATGTCGTGCTTGCGATACGTGTGGAAGATGTTGGTGTGAAATATGTGCCTGATGAAGATGAAAAGCTTGAAGATAAGGTTGACGAGCTTGTAGGACTGGAGGCTTCCGGGCCGTAGTATGTCGCGTAAGTGTAGCTAGAGGTTGGTTTGATTGTAACAGTATCGCCTGTTTCATCCAGCCAGATGCCACTTCCACCATTTTGACAGCATTGGGGATCGTCGTTGCAGCACCAGCTTCCGTCTTCACACTGTTCTGCTCGAGGATAAAGTCCCGTGCTCTCGTCTTTCAACATATGTCAGTTCTCACGTTCTAAGGTTGTGCTCTTGACGAAAGATGACCGTCTGGTCTAGGGAAAGAACAAGCAAGTAGACTCACTATATAGACAGATTGCCCCACATGACGTTGGGTCATATGGCCACACAACGCAAGGACCTCTTATATATTCCCCAACCGACTCGCCAGCATTATGGCATAATCGGTTCGACAGACAAGTCGCTGCTGGATTGCAACACGTTAATGAGTTGGGACAGACGAAGCCCTCGGAGGCTTCCATGCCATTGAAGCCCCAGCATGTGGTATTGTCCAATGACGCATAGCATCCGGCGAGGAAGTGCGCAATAAACACAATCGTTATGGCAAGTCGTGATATGTCCATTTTCGAAAAGAGCTAAGTCCAGTCCCAGACGTGGTAATGGCATGGTTCAAGATAGAAAAGCGCTGGAGAGGGGAGCGGAAATTGATATAGTCAAGGGCCAAGCACTTGCCTATGCGGTGTCGGAATGATTGGACATTCTGCGCCAAACGATCGCTCAAGACCCTTTTACTAAAAGAGTCACCATAGAGCTCTAACCCTAAAAGCCCATTGGTTGTAGATGGAGCCATGCGAAGGATCAAATCTGGGATAGGGGCTAACAGACTTGGTGTGGTTTTCGAGCACTTTATGAGTGGGGCCGCATATATTGCTGTCTCAGGCGGGCGGCGAGTGCGGCTGAACGCTGTTCTTGACATTGATAGCTCAGTTGCTGGGTTGCCATCTTTCCTTTGCGTTAAAACAAGATGCGAAGATGCAGACACTACCGTGGTCTGTACTCGTAGGTCATTACAGAGTCAAATCCATTTTGGCTTTTACTAGTGTACTTCTGCTCCTCCTACTTTACAGCTCCTCTTGGCAGCGATCTTCAGACACCCACGTCTTCTCTGAAACCGACAATGTCCTTGAACATAATGTCACTGTGGTGCTGCCTACCCGGCCAGCTCTTGTAGCTGCTGCCCGTGCAACTGAGGATGTAACTTGGATGCAAGAAGTGGTTATAAAGTAAATTAATGATCTTCAGACGGAAATGCTACAAGTGTGCTAAGTCTTTCCACAGCTACGACCTCTATCCTTATAATGTCGACGGACGAAATGCGCCAGAACATCTTTCCATTCCGATTAATAAAGGACACGAGGCAATGGTGTATCTAACGTATATCATCAATGAGTACGACAGACTCCCACCTTATACAGTTTTCGTGCACGGCCACAAAGAAAGCTGGCATCAAGAGGGCGACATTGTCCATCTAGTCAATGCTCTCCAGATCCCAGCGCTTGAGAAAGCTGGTTATGTGCCGCTTCGCTGTGACTGGTACCCCAGTTGTCCGGCTGAGATCAATCCCCTCACCAAAGACGGCATCGTTTGGGGCCCAGGTGTACACAGACAGGATGCGGAAGACGCAATTGGGCAGGTCTGGTCACGTTTCTTCCCAGGAGTCGAGATTCCGCATACTATTGCATCTCAGTGCTGTGCACAGTTTGCTGTCACTCGTGACGCCATACGCGGCCGACCAAAGGAGCAGTATATCACCATGCGCGATTGGCTGACGGAAACTACACTTCATGATGATATTAGTGGTAGAGTGCTTGAGAAGTTGTGGGCATACATCATGACGAACGAACCTATACAGTAAGTGTAAAGCCTATATGTCACCATATCAGGATACTTGCTGACGTAATCTATCAAGCTGTCCGTCTCCATATAGCTGCGCCTGTAATTATTTTGGGCACTGCCAACTCCAGAAATGTATGTATAGCTGTTGGACTTCGCAAGAGAGTATGCTAACTCGACAAAGGGCCAGAGCCACCGATAGGACTGGGAAAACTACCCGAAGACAGCATTGTGCCATAATCACACGGTTAAGAGACGACCACGAAGGAAATCTCTTCGGTAAAGATAGTCTACTTTCACAAGCAACATCCTGCACTAGAAAGTATTCATCTGAAATGGTGAGAATATTGCCAAATTCTGCGGAGAATTCAACATCATATATGTAATGAGATCGATTTCGTTGTCCTTTTAGGGAGTCAATGCATTAGTCAGAACCAAGACATTGAAATGCAAATGTCTAGACTGATGACTCGAGGTAGGCAAAGGCCAATTGAAAAATTGGACGGCGGTAATAGACACCTTTTGCCAGCGTCGCGAACTTCATCGCGAGCCTCAAAATTACTGGATTCGGACACAGGTGTGGCTGGTGAGGCCCAAAAGCTCGCGGCGATATCGAACAGTTCGATATCGTCGCGAACTCTGAAATAGGTTTAGTAGTAGCATAAGAGGATAAGCGCCTCACGATTTGTATGAGAGCCAATTTGGCACGGGGCAGGCAGCATGCCAAGATCGTTTCTGTAAGAGGCAAGTCTTTTGAAAGTTCGCGATAGATAGGCCAGGCTCGCGATGATGGCAAAAGGTGTCTAATGCAAGGTAATCCACCTTACCGTAGTGATGGGATCGCGCGCCAAGATCTGTATCGGTAGTAGCATTGATACTGTATTCTGCCATCCTCCCCTTCCCCTATTGCTCCAAAACCCAAGTTCAAGCATTTGGCCCACAATGGGTGAGAACTTGGGTTTTGAAACCCCACACAACACGATGTTCAAGTCTGACGCGTCTTAATCTTTGCTCCACACTTAGCAAAGCATCTGAAGCGAGTCCCAACGCTCTTGAATCCATGGTCACCTGATGTAGGTATGTACGAGTGTCCTCTTGGGCCGCTGTCGGAGGATCTAATACTCCAAGCTTCATAAGAGTCCCCGTTGGTAGAGGATAAACCATCCACGCGAGGGCTCAATGCGTGCAAACACAATCGTACGTGATGTCAACAGCGCAATCGAGCAGGACTTGCTCACCAAGGTCGCAAACTTCATCGTTCATGGAAATCGATGGAAGATTGAGCAAACGGTCTCTAGCCACGGCGAAGGACAAGCCTGCAGTTGGTACAACAAATAAACGGAGGGTTCAACTACTGCCTTCGAGTCTGCTTCGAGCATGACAACGTAGGATGGATGCTTCGATTCCCGAAGCCAGGTTGTGCGATGCAGCCACTTCAGAAAGTCCAGAACGAACTCGCAGTCATGCACTTTGTTGCTCAGCACACAACAATTCCTGTACCAAAACCAATTGCTTGTGCGTCCGCGCAGGGCAAAATTGCCTGGTTAGGTCCTTACCTTCTTAACGAATACATCTAAGGAGAGTCGCTCAGTGAATTGATTCTGAACAACGTGGATAAGATCAAGCATGAGGTCAGTAAAAAAATATTGGAGAAGATATATCGGCAGATAGCAAATGTTCTACTTCAGCTTAACATACACAAATTCGACACGATTGGCTCATTAGCTGTAGTAGAGAACCAGGAGAAAGGTTTATGGTCCATTGAACGTGGGCCAATAACGATCATCTAGAACCTCGATTATGCCCATCCCTGTAGGGTGGGATCATGGCTGCCTGCCAATTGCCAAGGATACCATTCCGCTCCTTCCAAGTTCATAGCGGAGCAAGTGAAAAGTGCTGGCTATGAGGATGCAAAATTGATGGAACTATGGTACTTTCTGGCTCGCGCTCGCACTTCTGGAATATCGGTTCTGGGAAGAAACCATGATGCGTGCACAAACTGCTGGTTGTCTTATAGCAGCACATATGAGCCAAAGATAAAAAGTCCCCAGAGCAGTTTGGAAACGCAAGATGGAGCAAAAGAGGCGATACGAGGGAGTGGTTTTGGACGAGCATGCGTGACATCAGAAAACGCTCGTATTTCACACCGTTTCTATCTCATGTTCGATGCGACTCAGTTGTGCGACTGACATTGGTACATATGGCGGTGTTTCGAAATGTCGAAAGTGGGTGGCACATTCCCGGATCATTTATTTCCGATGCATTGAGTCCGTCATTTCCCCGCTGTTACAAGAGCTCTGCCTGCACACTTCGAAAGAAAGTCACTGCGCAGTGTCACAATTTCCAATTCAATCGCCTGCACAGACTTTTCTTTCGTCTCAATCTCAGTCTCAATGCTCTTGACACGCTCGGTGCCTACAATCGAACATGGCATGTAAACACAAGATAAATCTGCCAGCAAAGACCATTATCATACCCGAGAACTCTTATTTGAGGATGTAAATTATCATCAGATCTCTCACATATCCGTCGCTCGCACTGTCCGCCCAATCATGGGCCGTGCGAGGCTCTCTGCGGTCACAAAGCGCTTGCACGCAGTCAGCAGCAGGTCGGCGCTTATAGACCGCTCCACGATCCTACAAGATGCATGATTAATACTCAAGCCAGCGGTTGCACCCTCTGAATGTAAGCTTAGTGGTCAGACTGACATGCATCATTGTTTCATGTGCTTCGAGGCTTCTGTAGCCCCACCTACCGGGCGCGAAGATACAAATCTGGCTGATGGAGAGGGCGGTTGCAGCTTGAGCGGCCTTTGCGAGCGCGAAAGCCTGTCCGTGTATATCAGCTGTCAAAAGCAAGGCAACATTTCTTTCATTCGCCTTGTTTGTACATCCTGCCACTGCGTTACCTTCATTTCTTTCGCTCTTCCTCCATTTCTACTAGTTGAGCTGGCATAGTATTCAGTTTTCTATTTTTGTTTTCACGATGTCGGAAACGCTCAGCCTATTTCCGACGCCAGCTCCCACATTCGTGCCCAAGTCGTGTATGAAACAACCAACCCAGACTGCAAGCACAGCATCTGCTGTACCGCATAGATCCCAAGAATCGAAACCAGAATCCCTGCGTGGACCTGCTCACTCCTTTAGTCCCTGTCAAACAGAGACCGTCATTGTTCAACCACCACAAGCACATATCAAGCACTCTCTTTTCTGCGAACCTCCACCGCTTCGCTCGGATAGTCCCATGCACGACGATCTGGCGGACGGAAATTGTTCAGCCTCGCCTGCCCTACGGTCCCCGAAGTTATCAGACGTCAACACATCCCCAATGAATTACAGCCCACCAGTGTCTCCTCCGCGAGTTGCAACTCCGAGATCACCCCGACCAGGAACCCCGCCACCGATCATGCGAAGGGTCAGCAATACTACAAGGCAATCACCCCCACCGTTACCACAGCGCAATACAAGCCCGCGTCCTTCCCAGTCAATCTTCCCGGAATATGATCATAGCCTTCCGCTCCTACAGCAGCACTACTACCCGACCCAAAATGCGCCTACCACGCCACCTCGCTCGTCTTCACATCGAAGGAGTACATCAGCGAACAGGCCATCTCTCAAAGTTGCAACATCAGATGCAAGTACGCACTCTGAGGTGCAGGTGGCAAACCTTTCGCAATTGCAAGCATTATGGTCTGCCGCGAGTGGCAAGGCACAGACGATCCGAACCAAGAAAGTCAGACTGGCGATGCATAAAGAGCTGACACCGTCGTCATCCCAAGAAGGATCAGTAGAGATTGGGTTCAGCAACTTCTACTCGTTTGTAAGAAAAGCACTCACACCAAGCCGGCCGGAAGATGCCTCGGCCGAGATGATAGCCAGAAGGCATCACCCACTGAAGGATGTAACCGTACCGATTGCCGCGATAGAACTCGCACAAAGCTCTCCCGACAACGAAGAAGGAAACCCACATCAGGCACTCGCAACGACCATCTTCCCGCAAACCGCCGCTCTCACAGCACTAGAAGCAGCCGCAACATCTCCACACGCAGTATCAATATCTAAATACGACCCTAATGCCTCTTCCCCACAAGCAGCCCAATTGGCCTTCGACGCTGTCTCGGAAGCCAAACAAGCCGAGCAAAGCCACATAATCTGCACCACACAAACCAATCAATTCGGCGCCCCCGAGAACAAATACCTTCTCCGACATCCCCGCCTCGGTGACTTCGACATGAAAGTGAAAGGCGAGATCAACCTGCTTGGGAAAGCGTCGCCCAAATCAGCAAGTCGGTATAGTCGCGTTTCCAGCTACGAGAAAATCAGCATCTACCAGCCCGTGCGTTCATCTGCTTACCATGGCGGGGCGAAAGCACCACTTGCCGAAGTGGCATCGTTGGACATCACAGCGGGTATATTAGAGATCAACATCGAATTGATGAAGACCTTCAACAGCGCATACATTCTCGACACAGCAGTGTGTGCACTGATGGCCGTCGCATTCATGGAGTCAGAAGTCTCCAGTCGAGGTGTTCAGTTCAAACCTAGCTGCTTCGCTGCTCCTCCTACGTTGGTCGCAAAAGCCAAGTCTCACAAGAAGAGAAGGTCGGATGACTCTGCTGTGAGGACTTCGAGGATCCAGGGCTGGAGGAACAGTTTCAAAAGGGCAAAGGGGGAGGAGAAACCCTTGCCTGCGTTGCCGCTGTCTAACGTACCGACGCCGCCGCAGGCTAGAAGGGAGAAGGAAAAGATGCCGACTGTGACGAGGGGGTTGTTGAAACTGTTGGGCTTTTCGTTCGAGGCGATTGTTTGGTTGCTTGGGCTAGGGTTCAGGGTGCTTGCAAAATTGTTGATCGGGGTTGGGAAGGCGATCAGTAAGGCATAGGCTATGTTGGTACTAAGAAGGGGCTTGGGTGGCCGATCGGATATGGTCTCTAGAGAATGGGCGGTTCCACATATGACAGGACTTGGTGTGAAGTCCTACATCCGAATAAAGCACATATTGCGGCGTTTCGAGTTTGCACACTGCGATAGTTTCACATGCAATCATTTCTGTAGAGTTCTGAGCTGTGCCTCATAGTGAAGATCATTTCCTGCGGCAGAGACCGAAGAAGAAAGCAGAAAGCAGAACAAAACCACCATAACGACCAGAACCCGCAATCCATCATCAAGCTGCTTCCGCCACATCGACAACCACAGCCACCTCCTTCGCCGCCCTCTGCACTGACTCATCCGTGCCCCTGAGTCTCTCTAGGACTTCCTTTCCAACCTCCTTCCCAGGCTGTCCCATATACCATGTAACATCCGCGCCCTCTTTCCCATCCACCTCCTCTGTCCACCCATTTCCCATAAACCCGAACATGTCCTCCAGGTTCTCATAGACTATGTCCCAATCCTCCCACCTGGGACTAGCCAGTACTTTCAAAAACTGACTCCTAGCCCCCGGCCACAGCGCAGGAGGGCGATCCGTGCCTCCGTTGCCTTTATACCACGCTGAACACGGTCCCGTCATCGCCGTCCGCTTCAGCCAAGCGTTTGCGTGACGCACGAAATGCTCGACTGCGATATCCTTTGGGGTCATGGAGACGATACGCTCGGTCTGCATTTTCTGGATTGCGGAGACGATGTAGCCTGCGAAAGCCTCGGAGGATTGGTAGTAGTTCCCCTGTGGTAAAGGGCCGTATGCACTGCTAGGATTGAAGTAGTTGGGCATGTTCTTCAAGGCGAGCGCCATATATGATGGTGGAGAATTAGACGCGCGGCTTGCAAATGAGGAGGACTGAGCCCAGAGATCCGTGATGGGAGTGCCGTTTACGAGTTTAGGAAATCGTGGGAGGTGGGACTGGTCGTAGCCTGTGGCTGCTATCACCATGTCTATGGGGTGTTCGACGCCTTCTTGGTCTAGCAAGCCGGTTTCTGTAAACTTGATTGGAGCAGTGGGGAAGACGTGGGCTTTGGGGCTGGTGATTGCTTCCAGGTAGCCGTAGGCGAAGGTCTGACGCCGGCAGCCGATGCCAAAGTCAGAGGGCATGATTGATTCGAGGAGAGCAGGTAGGGGAGCTAATTTTGTCCGCATATATGCTTCGACGTTTTGACGGACGAGAGTCGCCATTGCGGAGCCGTTGATGATGTAGGAGTAGCGGGAGTAGAAGCCGGCATCTACAGCTTTGCGGTAGGAGAGGTAGACGTCGGGATCTTTGAGGAGCTCCTTTTGTTCGTCGCTGTACTTGAAGTTTGCGCCTTCCGCGGCGGAGAAGGCCTGATTGGGAGGTGGTAAGATGTATGTTTTGTTTCGGTACCATGTGTAGAGCTTGGAGACTTGGTCTATGATGTTGGGAGCAATTTGTACACCGCTGCAGCCGTAGCCTATGAGAGCTACACGCTTGTTGGCGACACTGGTGCTTTCCGTCCAGTAAGCCGGGTGAACGACTTCGCCTTTGAAGTTTTCGATTCCTGAGATGGGCGTGAGGCGAGGATTGCTGACTGGTCCGTTGAATTCAAGAAACATGTCTACTTTATCTTCGAAGATCTTCCCGGAAGCCATGTCCTTGACACTCAGCGTCCATTTACCTTCATCATCTGTCCAAGCAGCTTGCAAGATCTCGTGTCGTAGCTTTATAAACTTGTAGAAATCGTTCTCGCGTGCGACGGTCTTGAGGTATTCCAGATTTTCAGCTGCCGGTGCGTACATCTCGGACCATATATTTGGACGCCAGGAGAACTGGTAGACTATGGAGGGTATGTCACATCTGCATCCTGGATATCTACTAGTGAGCCATACACCTCCGACTTCTTCATTTCGCTCGTACACCACAATCTCAACGTTGCGGAGTTTCTCAGCCAGATGGAGGAAATTTAGGCAGGTGATGCCAGCACCCAGGACACCGATTCGCATCTTTCTTGGAGTGCCATAAAAGTCATCTCGAATCTTGACATCAGGTCTACCAGAAGGGTCGGGAAAGCCAGTATGTGTGTAAGTAGGTATATAATCTGCTGCCTTGGGGTTCGCAATAGGTTCACATGGTTTGTAATCCTCGAACATGACGGCAATATATGAGGGTTGTATAACGCAGAAGAGGACCAGATTGAGAGACTAGTACATACGACTGAGAGTGCAATTGAGACGTAGAAGATAGCATGCGGCAGCGGTTGCACTGATAGTGATCAATACTCCAACCTCTTCAAAGTCTAGGTGATCAGAGACGGGAGTGAAATCAAATATAAAGAAATAGCCCAGCGATAATCAGCGTTTGTAATAAGCTTACAATGACTCTGATGAGCCGAGGACGATTGATATCTGCAGGATGCAGTAGTATAGGAGGATTATCAGCCAATGAGCAAAGGATTACCCCACCTACTGTATCTATCTTCCTTAGGCCTATCTCAAGTGGACCAAATGGGCGGCTGATTGCTTCCGTCCTTTTGCTCTCGCACTATCAGTGATACGATACGAACCTGGTATTGCATCTGTGCCTGCTGCTTGTCAAAAAGACATGCACTTGGTGTCGTTCAGAGAAGAAGACGCGGATTATGGACTTGCGAAACGCAACCGGAAGGCACGTCGCAAGCCAAGCGCGTGCTTGTACATTATATACGACTTGACCCTCAGCTGAGTCATCACAACAGGCAGCCAGTTCTCACAGAGAACTCGATCAATGACCTTGCCGGGGTAGCTCAATCGGTAGAGCGTGTGGCTCTTAACTAAGAGACAACCTCAAGGTCGCGGGTTCGAGCCCCGCCTTCGGCTATTCCTACATACAACGCCTGTTGCGATGTTCTTTTGCTTTTTGGCACGTCTTGACCGGCGGACCTCTCCAACATCCAGTGTCTGGCATCCTGCCTATCTTTTGTCACGTGTGGCGGTCATAATATGAAGTATCAGGGTTATAGTTTGCGCCTTTTCATTCTTGATTGAAAGACGACCCTGCAGGTTACAAGCTCGACATAGAAGCCTACATCATCCCAGAGCTCCCGCAAGGCAGATGGATAATTCGAGTATTCAAGTAGACGGAAGAGAACCCTCCCCTAGTTATGTCTGCGGATCCAGTGCCAGTGCCTTCCTCCACGGACACTGCCGGTTATAGATCTTTGAATGCGAACCATCCACCCAACTTCCGCCACCTAGTCACTTTCTACGACCAAAAGGCCGTGGATCGCAGCACCATCCGTTACACGTTCAGAGCCACCCAAGTCAACATCGAGGTCCACGTGCACAAGAAACTGCCACTGGGGGAGTTCAAAACGTTCTTGTTGGATTTCTTCAGAGTCAAGATGGGGCAGGACTACCTGGCCACTCCTGGAGGCGAGATCGAGATTCGAGTCGTCAAGCGGGGCGCGCCCTTGCTGGGCACTGAGCAGAGTGCTATCAAGGCAGAAGTGGAAGACGACCAAGTGGAAGATGAGGAACTGGCTGATGTGGAGGTTGAGAGTTAGGTTGGGCGTTGGTATAGTATTTACCACTCCTACAGGACTATTGATTGGTTAGTCGTCAGAGGTACAACTCAGTCATGACTTGAGCTTAGCAACTTGGTTCAGTTTGCGCATCTTTACGAGCTTTTGATTCTGGGATCTGGACTTTCAACGGTGTACATTGCTAATTTCCATTGTGTACTATGAAACTATATGGCTCTTTTCAAGTCTTTGCTCTGCCAGATAGTAGTAGGAGTTCGATGACTTACTACGAACGTATTGAGGCAGTGAAGACGATGAGGTCGAGACATATTGCACTTTGTTCATCACCAAACGATCAACGTGTTTGAAACAATGAGTAGGTCTAGCAGAGTAGGAGTATAGCTTTCATACCAAACCATGACGGATGAGCGCAAACCATCGCTTATCACCGTCAGTATATATTTCTCATCTATAAAATTATGCTGTCTGCCTGCCTGGCCGTCTTTTACTCGCTCAATCTCTCTCGCTCGCTGTCTTGTCTAAACAAGGAACCAACCATGAATTCATGTGAACAATGCGTAAGTAAACCATTCAAACATTGAGATATGCCCCTCCCAGCTTGCTTCGATCTATCCGCCGGCTAGGGAGATATTGATCAATCGCGCTTGTTTGAGGGCAGGAGCATTGCTTCTGGTCATTGATCATGGAACAGGGGCGGCGAGACAGAGGATTCTTTATTGTCCTGCGCAGTGAACCCTCCATGACATCTTGACCGTTCCGTGGCCGGCAAAATGATCCTGCTCCTAGTACAAAGGAGCAAAGGCCAGTGTCGTTTGTCTAGCGAGCATCGCAGTGCCGGCAAGTCATGTTGCATAGCAGAAGTATCTCGAATCGGGTAAACATCCCGATCCAACAAGCGAGACTTGGCCAAGCAAACAGGGTTCCGACACCCCTTTCCCCAAAATCAACATAAAAAACAAAACTCCATCTCATGCATCAACCGAACTCGTCAATTCGACGACAATTTCCTGACCCATCGCTTAAACCTCTTCCTCCCCGTCTTGGCCCCACCACCAAAATAATCCTCATCCAGCTCGCTCGGACTAGTCGCCCGACTCGCGCCCCCACCCTCCAATTTCTCCCTCATGAGTCCAAACTGCGTCAACTCGTAATCGTCCGGGCTGCGCAGGGCCACGAAATTCTTATTCCACACTCTTTCGTTGGCTTCGTGCAGGGCAGACCGGAAGGCGTGGTGTTGGCGCATGGTGACTGTGTCGAAAAGGATTTCGCGGTCGAGGAGGAGCTTTGTGGCTAGGGTTTTGGTGTTGGGGCAGCGGTAACGGTGGTTGTAGGGGACGTATTCGCCTGCGCTGGTGATGCTTGACGGGAAATCGCGAAGCATGGTTATTGCGATGTCTGTAAGACTCTGCGTAAGTGATTATGTGCTATAAGCTGTAAAGATGATGTCTTGTGAAGGCAAAGAAAGAAGAGTATGGTATGCTGCCCGGGTAGGGATGCTGTGAAGAGGAAACCAAGGTAAATTGTGGAGGAAAAGAAGATAACTCACCAGGAGGAAGATTCAGCGCCTGAGCAGGCCTCACCACGCACGCAAAAATGCACTGCTCGACCTTCAATGCCCTCTCATCATCAGCAGCGTTATCAGCTCGCGAGGGATTCCCCAAGAAAGCAGGCCGCACAGGGTCATAGCCCTGCTGATAGCGACGCCGCGAGTCCCTCCACGACCAGTGTCTGGCCAGACGCAAAAACGGCAACCAGTCCGCCTGCCGAAGCTTCTCTGGACTTTCGCTCACTAGATCATAATCGATGGCAAGACAGAAGAGGAGGAAACGGCGGAGATTATCGGCTAATTGGGGATGGCAAAAGGTAGGGTCTGGGAGGAGGGACTCGGGCATGGTTTGGTAGGCAGGAGGGTGGCATCGATCCGCAGAAGGGTGGTAGTCTGGGGGTGCATCCTCGGGGATGAGAGATAGTTGAAGGGGTTGTTCATCCATGGGAGTGGTGGGGGAGTCTGCGGCTTCGGGCGAGTCGGGCGACTCTGTCAACGACTCTACAGAGTCCGCCGGTGAGGCTGTACATTCGCGGCGAGCATCATGTGTTTCTTCTTCCACTACATTGCCGACTTCAGCTTCGGTAGGTTGTAGTGTAAGCGCCGACGACGACGATGAAGAAGACTGTTGGGGTATAGCTGCAGCAGTAGTAGCGGCCCTCTCACGAGCACGTGCTTCCCGTGCCTGTCGCCGGGCTGCTCGAGTTTCGTCGTCAAGTGAACCACGTCGAGGGACTTGATTAGGATCATATAGTTGCAAGTGTTCATAATAGAACATGAGATTCCGGTCCATATCGTTGGCCTGAGTCGCTGCAGATCGCAGACTATAACCTCGGGTGAGCGGGTAAACAGCCCCCGGGAGATACATGGCTGCGGAAGCGGTCATGATTGCGAACAGGTACAAAAAGTATGGCTAGCCAACGCGCAAGTTCACGAGAGCGGGCGGGAAATAAACAAAAAGCAAACAGCGAACGTGGCGCGGGTAATAGTTATGAAGAGGCTCCCTCAAAATGGAAAAGGAGGACGCGCTGGTTGGACGTGAGGGAAAGACGTTGGAGTAAGAGTGGCTGGATCGAGACGCACTGGTGCCTCTTTGATACAGGTATGCGTCCAACGGGGGGGAGCCTGCCAACTTCTGTACCCCGCGGCCAGCGACCGCCTAGAAAGTCGACCGTGACCTCACAATGGTTTAGCCCCAATCTAATGGCGAGGGAGCATGACCCACTGGGCAATCCTCTCTCTCTTGGAAATGTTGCTCTTTTGCGTACTATGAGGCACATATCGACAAATCACGCACCCCCCACACAGCGAGAAATGTCTTGTGCCCTCGATATGGGTTGATCATTTCCCCCCTCCCCTCTCCAAATCCCAGGCGGAATTATCGGCGATAACAGTGTATACCGTCCCCCAGGTAATGCGAAACTCTCATGCGGACATGATTCCATGTGAAGATCGAGAGTGGAGGGGAGAAAGAAGCCGGCCAAGCCCGGAATCTTGGCAATAAGGCAGGTGGGGCATACCGGAATAAATGAACTCCACGCGTAGAAAAGACGTGATTGGCAAGCAAAACGAGCCTTGATGAGACAGGTGGACAGCCGCATCTGTCGGTCTGAGATAAGCAAGGGAGAGTCCTCTGTACTTGAAGCGATGGTTTCCTCGCCAGAGTACTCACTTTCGCTTCGAAGTGATCATCTGTCCACTTTGTGATGTCAAGTGGATGATTTGTTCGTAGACACAGATCATCTACCTAAATGCATGAATAAAGCAGGCAGGATATACGCATCACGCCGATGCAGAATGGATTGCTTAATTGAATTTCTTATCTGCTGAGAATGCCGGTGCATGCAACAAACTCGGTCCCACGCATCGATCTGCTTTAGCCCGTCTCTCTCAGATAGGGGCACGAGTCATGAACAGCTGATAACTGTCTCATGAGTGCTTTGTGAAATAGCTAGGAACTAGATAGGGAGTACGAGCACCGGTCAAGAGAACGTACAGTAGTGCTATGCTTCGTGCTCAAGAGTAGCCTTATCAATTTAGTGTTTTTTCATGTATCAGGAAGATCGGTGTGACATCAAGGTGAAAAGGTCTGAAACACCCCATTCCAAGATCGACTTTAACCAAGGCAAAGTTCATATGGACCACGACAAACAGGATCGCATCAATTTATTGTCCACGAGCCGTTGATGATTATTGCGTGCTGGCCACGCAAACGATACAATTAGGGCAGCCTTGCTCGTTCACTACCTTATCAAGCCCTAGTCCTAGCCGATGTCCAGGTACGCAAGCGCCTGCAGACCGCCTACTTGAGCACAATCAGCCGTCTGCAGCAGGCAGACGATGCACCACTGCCATGAGCAGACACTTTACCAGCTCCAACAGACCTGGAAGTAATTATTGTAAAACTTTCGGTAATTCGATTGCGTGTGAGGTATCTGATCTAAAAGCAAGAAAACAACATAACATGAGATAGAAACAACTTGTGATCGTCCATCCCCACTTTCCGCGTTGTGATCACTGAATATGGTGAGAAAGCAACATGAAAGCAGAAGCAAAAGCAACGCACAAAATTCGAGAAAGAGCAAGGAAACACGAAAAGGTAGAAACAAGGCTTTGCTGTTACGCCCCCTTTCAATGTAAGAATGTAAGTTAGTTCTAGGCAAAAAGGAAGAAACCACTTTTGTCTAAAAACCGTTTCCATTCAGTGGAAAAAAGAAATGCATGCCCATGCTCCTTTTGTGTCCCCTTTCCTTCATCGCTTCGTCCTTCGGACCGAGGAAATAAAACAAGGCTTTTGGTTGCGCAGTGCAGCTGTGCGTAGCTGACACAAGAAGAGAGGGCCAAAAGAGTTGTTGCGTATTGTGAAAGTCGGGTAGTTATTGGGGTTGAAAATGACTCCTTTGCTCCAGGGGATTGTTTGTGGCCGTGTCAATCGTAAATTGTCATAATGACGTGTTGCATGTGCTGTTGTTGTAATGGTGAAAAATGATTAGTGGCTGAAACCACCTTTCAGAGGTGCCTTTCTCTTCATGGGCGGGCTCTTGTTGAGTGGACTCGTGATGGGTGAGTTGCGTGCGCCAACACCTTTCAGACCTTTCTTCTTGCGAAGCGGAGTGATTGGTGTGTTGGCTGCAGCGCGACGACCTGATTGCATAGCGTTACTCTCCGAGGCAGAGGCACGCAGGGCAGGATGAGATGGCAGAGAGCCGACATGTTTGGCGATTTGTTGATTGCGGCGGAACGAACCGACGACACCGCGACGGCGGTCAAGATGTGCGAGCAAATCAAAGCCTCCACTATTGGAAGATGCTTGAGTGCTCAAGTGTGGGAAGGACTGTGATCCGGTAGGTGACATGAGATTGTCTGCCTCGTCAGCCATGTCTTCATCCTCGTCATCTTCGCCAAAATCGACAAAGCTAGCAAGAGGATCTTGCTCTTCATCTGCTCCAGACTCGGCTTGAAGACTAGTCTGAAGCGAGTCATCCTCCATCATCATTCCGGATGTGTTCACGTCCATGAAGGGTAAGAATGCTTCCATAGGTCCGAGTACTTGGTCGGCAATGAGTTTTCCTTGTTCGTCAAAGACACCATCAATCATGTTGGAAGAGTCAATGCTCATGGTACGACTCGGCATATTACTGTCGCTGTCCTCTGTCGGAGTCATTTGAATAGACATGCGAGGACTACTGTTGCGGCTAGCAGCTCTGCTCGTATTCTCACTTTCGATAACGTAGTAGCTCTTCCAAAAGGCCTTGTCTTGTCCCGTGGGTCTGCTCGCAGGCCAGATACGAATCTTGTCGGGCTTACCCTTTTCGCAATCGACGGTCAAGATTGGTTTGTAGGGATCTAGGATGAAGACACCTCTCTTGGGTTGCACCATCTTCGGACCTCGTTTGGTAATCTTGCGTATGTTGTTGTAAGACTTGACGGGCTTCGGTGTGGCGTTGTTGTCTGACTCGGCAGCCTTTTCGGCAAGCTGCCGTTGCTTCTCAGGAGGGAGTTGAATGTCTTCTTCATCCGTGGTGTCTCCATCATCGGCTTAAAGGCAAACAGTGTCAGCAACATTGAATGACGTATCGAGCATCCAAAACCTACATTCGTAACCACTAGAACCTGCAGAAGAGCCATCCGAATCGGAAGAGTCGTCGTCGTTGTCCATCATGAGTATTCTAGCCTCGTCGGCATCAAAGTCCCAGCACGAGCCGGTCTCGCTTTCGTCATCCATGTATAGATCATGCACATCGGCTTCGATGTCTGCGCGAAAGCCAGCATCAAGCTGATCTTGCTGGACAAACAAGTCTGGAAACAAGTCCTCGTCAGGCTCGGAGTCGGAAGTGTCAGAGTCAGATGCAGCCTCTTCGTCCTCGAAGCGAACACGGCGTTGTGCTGCGAAAGAATCTTCACTCTCTCTGCGAGCAACAGTAGGGGTGTCCTCTGGGTTTGTCTCATCGTTGAATACGTTGCCATAATCAACAAGATTGTCAGGGTGGAGATGTTGGAAGGATTGTGACCAGGGAGTTTCGCTACTAAAGAGAAAGTTGTCGTTGAATTCCATATAAGCCAGGTCGCTATCGTTGCTTCCTTGACTGGACAGACTAAGTCGGCGTGCAAGTGCTTGTTCGGCGGCGGGATTAAAGCGTTCCTCGGCCGTCAAGAGCTGCTCCTCGCGCCTTCTGAGGTTGGTGTCTTCTTCTTCATTGTCACTGAGTAGATCGACGTCATTGTAGTCGTCGTCTTCGGGAGTCTCTGCTATCTCTTCTGGAGGTCTCCAGCCACTGGCCTGGAGCTCAATCATCATCTGTTCCAGATCACCTGGTGAGGAATCATCGTCGCCAAAGTCGCTGGCAGCGAGAGACGAGTAGATGCCCATACCAGGTGTCTGCATGTCTGTACTGTCTGCTTCCTCGGCGCCCTCTTCGGTTGCACCCTCGGTGCTGGTTGTTGTAGTATTTCGGCCAGAGCCGGATTGGGATGTTGTAGATTGGACACTGCTCTTTCTGCGTGGTGGTGGTGGCATTGCGTTCGCAGCCGAGTCTTGGACATTTAGAGGAGCCGCCATTGTGGATCGTCGTCTCGATTCAGGGTCCGTGGAGGATTTTTCTATGAAATGTCTTGTTTTGTAGATTGATCGTCTTGCGAAGAGATTTATTGCGCAACCAAGTCGTATCCGCTACAAGAACACAGACCGTCTAGTGAATACTAGATGAGAGCCTTAGACTTGTAGGTCTTGTGCTAGTCGTCGCAGGTAGCACGTGCAAGCGGCTGAAAAAGCCGAAGCTTGTATATAAAAATTTCAGTTTGCGGATGGTTTTGGGCAGCAGTATCTGGCTAAGCAGATAGAATCGATGACCACCAAGTCAATGCCTGGAGTGAAGGGGAAAGGGGTCGATCGTCGCGTATGTGGTTGAATGTCTCGGTGAGCTGATGTTGAAGTGGACCGATACTGGAGGGCGCCGCACGAACAGGCGCCCCCCAGCGGTGCATTTAGAGCTCAGCGACTGCCAGCGGCATGATTCTGGACGAGGGAAGGATTAAAAGGGGATGTCGTGGTGTCCGTGGTATGGATGGCGGGTGACTTCTTCGTCTATGGATTGTGGTTGATGAGATACAGAAGAGGAGGTCAAGAATCTTGTCCCCAAAAGGCTTCCTCTCCAGTCTGCACGCTAAAACCCTAACCCGCACTAGCGTCTGGACTTTCTGTGGGGAATGGCTTCCGTGCGTCAACCCACTCGAGCGCCAAGCCGTGTCTCAATCGTGTCATAGCCGCTCTCTCTTCCTCATTGGCTCATCTATCATAGTTGATGTCCATCCTCGCGCTTAATCTCACGTATCCATCTTGCTTCAGGCATCCTCTGTGTCAAGTTGCGTGCAGTAGTACAAGCACATGCAGAAGTAATTGCATCTCTACAAGAACCAATCACCCGATATACGGGCTGCATGCAGGCAGAAAGAAGACACTGTCAGTGCTAGCGCCGACCTTAACCGCCTATCCCGTATGCCGTCATGCGACAACTCCGAGAATCTGCCCAGCCCCGGCTCTTTTTTTACTCCATATTAAATAAGAAAAAAGTATTTTTCGACATGACAGGTGATATCCGATGATGGATTTCTTTCTCATTACCTAGCCGTCGGTAAAGATAGGTTACCCTATACAGCACGGACCCCTGGAGAAACAAACAAATAATGATCTCCACCTTTCTGACCCGCCATATACGATGATGAAGGTCTCTCGCAACCTGGGCCTGCTTTTTGCGAGCAATGTGAGTCACTGGGAGTATATCTTGCCGACGACAAGCATGTTACGTATCCTCTTCGGCAAGATGCTCAGGAAGCAATACCACCAAACCCCTTCGTCAATCATATCCCGTCTATGCTGATGGTCTAGAGCCTTTGATGGGCCCTGTTGGTCTTTGTCCCGGGCTTCTCTGACTCACACTGCGGCGTGATGGTGTAAAACTACCATCTATTGGCTGCCATGGCTCGTTCGTGCACGTATAAGACTGGGCACATAATGTCACATGCGGAAAGGCTGCCTACTTTGTGCCGTGCCTCAATCCCAAGGCAGATGTCCCAAGTAGATGGAGCCGAGAACCGGCAGATGTGTCTGTTGGTTATAGGTTGATCTTCCCATCAGCTTTGAATGTTGTGTCCGGCGTAGAGTCATTCGGGTTGAGTCATATCATGTTCGACATCTCGTCATCTTGCCAGTAAATGGTGTTACTGGTAGTCCTACAGCTCAATCGTCGCAATTGCACCATGGCCGCAGAACATGACGTTTCAAGACGTAAGCAGTGCCCAAGCAACAACGGGACATGGTCTTGTCGATTTCAGTGGCTGCCGTGAAACGGTCCATATTGAAATCATAACTCTTATGCAACGCTGTATCAGTTCCGGCTTGTAATTATGTACATTTCGCTCAGTCATCGACAACCTCATCGGCCATCAAGACATCTGATGCCACGAATGCGCCCTACAAGGCGTCTATCGCCGTGCCTTGCTTCTTCAAGGGTGCGCGCTCCTTGCCTGCGCGACTATTCCTTTCCTCTTATCTTACAGATCTTACATTTACCTCCTTCTTCAACTTCTCCTCCTCCTCCTTGCCCACAGATCCTTTAGAAACGCCCGGTACTTATGCATGCCGCTGAGGGGAGAGAAAAAGAAAGACAAGCTCAACATTCGCTGATGCTTTTTTGTTTAAAACATGGTCCAGAAGGATGAAAGCAGACCTGGAGAACGCCGCGCTGGGGTTTGGGTGGTGATTGAGGTGTCGAAAGCAGTCCAATAGCCAAGTAGACGGTTTGTTGTGGAAGATATGGCATGGATTGGTTTGGTGTGCCTTTGTCTCGAGTCAAGACTATTGCTGCAGACTAAGTCTCAGCATGAGGTGACAAGCAGAGGGGACTACCGGTCTTTGTAAACCTTTGGCTTCCATCCCTCTTCCAGCTCGGCTTTCCTCTCCGCCGCAGCCTGTGCCTCTCTGGCCTCTAGCTCGATCCTCTCTCTTGCTCGTAGAACCTTGCTTTGTAGGTAGAAACTGCCGCCGCTCTTGGGATCGTTGGAGTCGAAGAGTTTCTTGAAGCGCTCGGTGACTTGCTCCATGTTGGCTTGGCCTCCCTTTGGCGGGCTGACGTTGAGGATGCGGCAGGCTTCGTCGAGCGTGAGGCCGGATGATGTGAGGGTGTTTGCTGCCGCTGGGTTGCCGCCGACGGATCGTTGGTAGGCGGACTGGGCGGAGGCGTGTTTCCATGCTTCTGATGCTGCGCGGCCAAAGACTCTTGCGCCTGTCACAAAGACTTGTGTGATGATGCGATGCGCCTGGTTGGAGTGTTAGTAATTGATTGTGCCCATGATGGTGGTGGTGGCGGAGGAGGTTGGTGTGATGCCCGGGAGTGAATCGCCAGGGAAAGAGAAGCATACCATGATTGCTGCGCACGTCTTGACAGAGTACGATACTTCCACAAAGTCACAGAGTTAATCAAGTTGTCGTGTTTGGCACCTTCGACCTTGCAATGCGTCGCCAATCTTTCTGGCGACTTCGGAAGTTTCGAGGCGGCCTTGGCGTTTGTCGCCTCCGCTCGCAGACCAATCTGGATGCACTTCCGCCCGCATTCTTCTCCTTCCCATCGCTCAAAGAGACCTCTGTCTATCAAGTCTACGACAAGAAGTTGCCCGTTCATTGTATCTACCATGCACAGTGAAACGTTCTATCTAAACTCTTTGATCTTCTTCGACCATCACTTTGATACATCACCTTCATGTTTACCTTCATCCTCGACATCCACACAACCATCACGCCCAAGTATCAGAGGGGATGCACTTGTTCACCAGTCACATGTTTTTTAACCTTTTCTATTATTTCTCGAGAGAGAACCAGATTCTTCACTGATCCAGTCCTCTTCATAAACTATAAATTACTATATACTTTTTGTTATTTCCTGGCAACGAAGCCAAAGGGGGAAAAATCTATATAAAGACCAAAGAACCAATTCTCTATTGGTGTTGGTATGTGGGGGTATCCTGTACGCTTTATGTAAAAGAAAAAAGGGTTAGTAAAATCGCCACACCTTTGTCGTCCAGAAAGGTGAAAAGGCGCGAGAGATGTAGAAGAAATCAATTCAAATGCCGGACGACCGCCACCACAAAACACCAAGATCTCCATAACAGCAGCGACGAGAAACCGACTAGCAGTCTCCGCCGATCGTCACAGTCAACAGTGCAGGGTTACTGCTAGCCAGCAGTCCAGACACGTTCTCAGCACCAGTGGGCGTGACATCATCGTAGGGGAACGCATAACCCTTGTCGTCGATTTCGAAATCGTGCACGATGCTGCTGTACCAGTTTGTAGGGTCGAGGGTGTAGTAGTCCCGCTCAGGCAGACTGGGCTGCACGTTTCCGCCTGACAGGAGAAAAGTCGAGCGGTGGAAGGCGGCGCATAGACGGGGCACGACGGCATAGTGGATGCTGTTGTCACCGGACACGATAGAAAAGGGTCCGGCGTTGCAGCCGAAGATGTCAGAGGCAGAGGGTTTGGCGTAGCCTCTGTTGTCACCATTGCAAGTAAGCAGGTTAGTGCTGGTCGAGACGGTGCAGTTGACGAGGCCGGCGCTCACTTGCGTGTCGATTGTCAGGGGTGTAGTGGTGTAGTGCGTCCACACCTTGTTGATGTAGCTCGTCCAGTAGTTTTCAAATGCTGTGTTGTTGATGCCTGCGAGGTAATTGTATGGACTCAGAGCGCGCAAGGCGGTGCCGGAGGACGAGTACATGCACAGCTGATCCCAAGGCTGTCCGTCAGCCGCGGCTTGAGCAGCGAGTTCGTCGCAGATTTGAGTCACGGCGTCGTTCACAAGACCACGAGCTTCGTAGAGGTTGCCGCTTGTGTCTGTCATGGTAATACCGAGTGCTAGGCCGGCAAAGTCGACGTAACTCAAGTTGACGTAAAGACCGCTCGCGGCTGTGTTGGTGAGTTCGATGAAGCCCCAGTTAACATCGGCAGAAGGATCAGACGGGTTGACGGCTGATGGTTCGACAAGAGATGCGGCCCCGGTCGCGGCCATGACTGTGAAAAACTCAAGAGTACCGTCTGCAAACCAAACACGACCAGCTGAAATGTAACCTGGGAGTGTGATTGATGTTGTGCTGCCCTGTGCTCCAAGAGGGATGGCCACATTGCCAGTGATCAATGCTGGTACACCTGTCGAGTCCTTGGCTGTAGGGTAGTACCATGCACCATTCGGTTGCAGCATGACCAGAGCTCCGTTTGCATCAAGTCCAGTCACATATGCATGCACATTGGAGCTGGCAAGTTTGTTGACGAGCGCAAGAGGAAGCTGGCCAGAGGTAGTCGTCGTCGAATCTGTAGCTGCCAGTACATGAACATGCACTGCCGAAGTTGACTCTGCAGATGAAGCAGCCGAACTAGTCGTGGTGGGTGCTGAGGATGTGGCATTCACAGTATCGTCTGCATTGATCACGATTGCCTCTGGACCGCCCGGTGTAACCACCAGCGGAGCAGCTGCAGCATAGCCAGCAAAGGCCGCTGCAGCGACCGCCATCTTGACCAAGCCACGCATGGCTTTCCCAGGAAGACTGACTTTTCCGAGCAAGTAAACAATTCGTCCGGCGAAATGAAAAGACTATACTCTCGAAGAAACAAGAAAAAAAGGTTGACAGGCCTAGGGAGGAGGATTTTAGAGGATATGGAGGGGTAGAGACGAGGGTGAGGAATAATGCTGTTTCAGTCACTGTAACAAGCAAAATTGACAGACCTGTGATTTTGGACAGAGAGAGCCTACGCATGTTCTATTATACTTGCCTTTCGCGGCCGGTAGTACTAATTGCGAGGCAAAACGGTAACATAAACCGTTGCAAGGGTTGGCTGGCCGATAGAGAGCCCGATGAAGATGAGTCTTAGGAGATGCTGACTGCAGGCACCTGGCGCTTGCTATCATGATACCATGTTGTTGATAATCGATAACTCATCTATTGAGGAGACGGATGCAATTGGGTATGTTTGTGGCATGTCTGTGAGGCGACAGAGTGCAAGGTTGGAAAAGACAGATGCAAAGTTCTGGCTTCGCAACCGCAACGGCCGTTTTTACAACACATCCGCAAATACACACCCAAGCGAAAATAACCTCCTCACCCCTCGCAACGTTTCAATAATTATCGATTACGTGTTGCCTTCCCAAGCCGCCTTTCTCTGGTGACAAGACGGCATGATCAAGGCGAGGTGCTGACGTCGTCTGCACGATGGTATCGATAAGACGAGCACGCCTTTTGTATTGTCGCATTGAAGCCAAGTGTGTCGTCCCTTGAAAGGCAATTATAGTGCGCGCGCACAAGAAGGCAGAACGTCCTCTCTTTCCGACTTGTCGTTTGAGCTCGTCAATATCTTGTCGCGACTACCTCGTGGTTAGAGCATGGCTCGCAGCTATGGGGTGCTTAAAGTCTCGAATCGCGGCTTAAATAATCCTCCCGAGACATGATCGAAGTCTGCCGCGCAGTCTGGGCACGCCTCGATGATAAAGTCATGAGCAGCCGGACAGAGGTTGCTATCCTGGATTATGTGTTAATCGAGGCATGTCTGCCACTCGCGTGTCACTTTCGTTCCTCCAAGATAAACCTCATGTGATATCATAACTATATCAAAACCATTCATGACTTGACACGCGGGGATCCTTCAGACCTTTCCAAACCTGCTGGCACTGCCGATTCACCAGCTTTGACAACTCCACACAGAATTGATTATGATCGCAATATTTCATAGTACACAGCCGAAAATGATGATAAGTAAATCGACTGACATAACCGAGTAAGATGAACAAGCCGGGAAGCATAAGTATAAGCCTCCTCACGACCCTGAGGATTGAGAGGATCTCGAGTTAGCCAACAATTTCGTACATTGTCGCAGCCCGGGCACAAACAAGCCTGGTAGAAGTAGATGTATCGAAAGTCACTACCACAGGTCCACGCTGCTGGAGTGTGAAATACGATTTAGCAATGTAACGTTGATCAAATTGCGGATGTTACTGTAGAACATCCATCTGCCCCGAGGACACACACAGAATCCTCCCTATAGCATACCAGTATGAGAGATGGAGTGCCAACCTGCACATGCCACTTCTCGATTGCTGAATAATGTCAAGTCTTGATAGCACTGCGGCTAGAATATCCTGAGGGTCCTCCTCCATCACGTCTCAATTGCTTGTGCACGCGAGCCGAATTTGATACAGAGTCAAGGCTGGCACGCCCACTCTCGCGAGGAACGCCAAACGTCGCAAGTCGAGATGTTGAAGTCGCGTTAACGAGCCGTCGAAATCCTCCGCCAGGCTGAGGGCTCCGCTGAATTGGGGACGTATCTCTCAAGTGCGAGAGATGGTCATCGGATCCTGATCCTGATCCTGATCCTGGCGTAGATCGAACAGTCTGGCTGCTGGACAAGTTCCGAGCTCGTTGGCGTTGCTGTTGCATGGTTGTGCGTCTGGGTGGCGGGCGCGATGGACTCGTGATCCTGCCGGTACGCCGCTGTAGAGCAAGGGGAGGACTATTGCTCCTCTCAGCGCGGCGGAGCTTCGAGACCTGACCGATTCCTTCCCGTAGCGAAGACGACGGCTTTGTTTGATCTTCCCTTAGAACACTGGAAGTGTGCTGATCCCAAATTACACGACTCTCCTCACACAACACCTCTACTGCCTCTCTACTCTCTGTATCAGGTTAGCCACAGTATGCTAGAGACATTGTAAATATCACGTACGGATGTGAAAGTCATCGCAGGAATGTGGGTAGAGCTGCGCAGTCAGAACCGCCTGAGAAGGCGAGACTTTGAGAATCAGGTTTATGTTGACGTTGGTATAACACATGTCACCGCTGTTGTCGACCTCGGCGATATAACCGTGGGTATTCAGAGATGGAAGCTCAAATCTTGCTATTCGAGCGTTGAGAGTGAGTCCAGTTCGAACTTGACCTGAAGTGTCCCATAGTGGTTCGCCCGGTATGAGCTTCCTCCTCGTGCGTATAACGTCGACCTCAATGACGAGGTCGTCAATGTCAAGGTTGTATACCACGACTTTGCTACTATCACCCTTCATGGTGTGAGTGTCGTCGATATGACTCTATTGCAAACCATTATCAGTTTTGGGCATGTATTGAATGAGGAGATTCGATGTACCTTATTGAGTAAAGGGTAGATGCAATGTTCCACTGTCCATTCCACTCTTCCACGCTCGTCCAGTATAGGTCTCCAATGGATGTTTTTTTCCTGGCGGACATAGAAGCTATTTTTGTCGATCACTCTACGGCGAGTGCCTCTCAGTCGACAGTGCGGATGTCTTAGCCAACTGAATATCTCGTGTATACCTATACCCCATGAATACCCATGTTTAAATGGGACGGCTTCGACTTTTGGATAAAGCCTTAACGTCCCCTTTACGAGTCTCACTTTCCTGGCAGGTAGTTAGTGTAGAAACTTATTCGAACTCCGAAAACTAACTCATTATGATAAATATCAGTCGGCTTTAAGAATTGAATATCTGGTAGCTGTTCTTTAAGGCAGCTTTGTAGGTATTGATTTTAGGCAAAACCACCAGACAGCAAGACATCCTGTTACATCAGTTAGTCGTCCGAAATGAGTCCATGGAAGACCGACGGCATACTTCAGTGTTCAAAGGCTCACACATGCAACGGATGGTGGTGACCCAGTCTTGAATCACCGGATCAAATTGATCTTTGACGACTTGACTGCCATTGGAGTCAGCATAACAGGGCAAGCAGCAAGATTTAAGCACGGACTCAGGGACTTCCATGTCAAAAAATTGTTGTGGGTGCTCTGCGAAATTGATCCGAATCATATTGCTACGCTCATCACGCGCCTTGAAATTGTGCTTGATATCGGCGAATTTCTCAAGCACCTCATTTCTGAACGCCATTTCCGTTATTTGAAAGTACTCGAGAAAAGACGTCAGACCGTCCATGCGCTGTATCTCAGGACATGCGTTGCTTATTCAAGCAAAGAAGTTCTCTGACACAATTTCAGACCCAGCGAGTATGGCTGGCTGTTGTGTCAGCTTATCTATGCTGAAGGCCGTGGAGATCGTTACATCTTGATTCGCATTCGGGAGTCATTTCAAACACTGCCTTCCCTGAATCACCGTCAGGGGACACGACGTAAGAAACACAGTCCTGAAATAGGATTAGTGAGCGTGGTATGTGGAAGTTGCGTAATTCCGCACCAGTGTGCCGCCTCCTCCATCTGCTACGACGATGTTGAATGCTTGCTATAGGTGATGAGCTTTTGAAACGACGTTGTTCAAGAGTCCCACCAACCGTGATGTGTGAGAAGTCCTCGAGGTTGGTAGAAGTGATACCGACGGTGGACTCTGCAACTACTTGGATATCAGTAATGCGAAGAGTATCTTCCGCAGACACCGTGCCATCTTCGATCCTTTTAGCAATAATGTCTCGGGCAAGTCCCCCTGCATTCGCCATGGTTTCTTTGCCAGATTCGGTCCAGCACGCTGGGACCAGTAGTGTCACCTCGACATCCATACTGGCAATGTCCTGGGCAGAATAGATTCGGGCAGACGTCCTTCCTCGGATTCTAGGCTTGATAGATAGCAGCACCTGTGCTAGGTGCTCAGCAATGACTTCGTGGTCGTACTTCTTTAGTCGTTCAAGCTTCCTGCGGACGATCGTGCCACTCTCATTGTTTCTATGCTCTTCATGGAAGTAGAGCTTCAGATTGCGGATGACGTCTTCTTGAGGGAATTCAAGGTCTTCAACGTCTTTTCCGAATTTCAGCTCTCCCTCTGGAGTGTACGCCAGTAGCTGCGGTATGGTATGTGAGTTGCCTTGAATACCGATGCTGTTGATTCTGGCAGGCCCCTGGTGTCCAGTATTTATTCCAGCCCCGACAGCGAGACTTGAGGTACCGTAATCGATTGAGACATGGATGTAAGTATTGGCATTTTTCGACCTAGATATGTTGTCAATGAAATGGTTTTCTACAGGTGAGACGAGACTGCTTACTGAGAGGGTCGGTGATCAGGGACCGAAGAGGCACCAAGGCTTTGATAAGAAATCCTTGTTGATGGCATTGCAAACTTGCGCTTGTGAAGTACAACTCAGGACCGAGGAGCCATTGAGGCCAGCGTTCGAAGTTGTAATGGGCGACAATACTGAACAGATGGATCTCAGGCTCTATATGGCACGTAGACTATGTCAGTACACCTCGACGTCCTGCCAGTGACACATAATCTAGTGCGCTACACGGACCCACCCGATGTGGGTAGATCATCAAAGCTTTGCAGCAAGGTGCATTTCGCCTGCTTAATTTCCAATGATCGTCAGCTCATTCAGTGGACCGACTAGATATGGAAGTCCCAGATGGAGGTTCCGCGACTAATGCGAGCCTACTCTCATTAGTTTGCGATCGCAAGATAATGCTGGTTTGCGAATCGGAGCGTGAATAACAGCATACCGCACACTGAAATTTTCAGGTTACACTGAAAGTTGGCATACCCTGCATTTGATGTGTCACATTTACGACTGACAGATAGCACATCGTCTACTTTACCCTTCGAGTCAAGCGCAGGCCTACCCCTGGAATGCCCGATGCAGGTATCTTTGCGTCCATATTTCTCCTTCACACTAGACGGTGACCAGTATCCCTTCCCCAAAGTCGCGACCAAAATTCAATCTTTATTTCGTAGCGACATCATGTCACCCTATCCGGTTTCATGGATTGCAAACTGGGGTTCTCATAAACGAAAAGCTCTGCGACTTTTCCTCTCAAAGATGGACGAGTTCCGTGCCGAGGCCTCGGACACACAGATGCAACAGTTATTGAAGAATCAAATGGCGATATTCGAGCTTCTGTGCGAGAAATATGAGCCAGCATATGAGGTTCCAAACATGATCCAGCTGTACTCGCCTGAGAAGCTCCGCAATCATGTTTCGTACTTGTTCAGACACAAAAAGAACGGTATACCTCCCAGCAGGGATGTAACAGGCCCCAGATATATCATTTGTGGTAGTCAGGCACTGTCTAAAGAGGCCCATAACAACCTTGAAGGCGGCGAGACGGATGACTGGCCCAAGGACGATTTTGCGCATTGGCAAATCCCGGCCCGCGGCAATCCCAGAGAAATGAGCCGTGAGCCTGCGACAGCTTTCAGTCCAGGCACGAGGCTGGACTCTGCATTCACCAGGTCTTCCGGAAGAAAACACTTTGCATCTCGAGTGGACGACGTGAGTGAGGAACCAAGTCGCAAGCGCAGAATGAGTAGCGATACACGAGATGATGATGCCATCGAAGATGGCATGAAGTCCCTGTCTAACGGCATCGTGGATCTTGTGAAAGACTATTTCCAAACTGCGCCTCTCTTAGGTGAACGTACCACGCACTTGACAGATCTTCTTCAGGATAGGCCAGTACTCAGAACAGTTTGGGCCACGATGTTCGGGTGTGAAATGGAGCAGTTAGACTATTTGGTCCACCACTTGATAGCGTCTTCCGATAGTTGTGTAGGGCAGCTGTCAGCTTTTGACACGCTTCAAGCCCTTCTCGGGACGTATCTCACGCAATGTATCTTCCTTGGCAACAGAAAGGAGCGGCAATGGTCGACTGCATGCGAGACGACCGAGGCGCGTTATGTTCGTGCAGAAAGTCTGTTTCGTCAAGTAATCACATCCAAGAAAGCAGATAGCGAAGCTACTGAGTCATTTTTGGAGAAAGAATCCAGTGCGTATCACAAAACTAGCAAGAAAGATGGACGGCTGACGTGCTACAGAAGCTATTCGTAATTGGGCTTGGATCAGTGGTTCAGCTGCTCCAACAAGCCTTTCCTCAAAGAGCGGTAACGGCCACAAATCAACACTTGTGATGAGTGTCTGCGCTCAGATAATGAGCAATCTGGAGCCACACCTTGAGCTGCTGAAGATCGCATCCGAAGCTCAATCTGACCTTAATGACCATAGTAGAACCCCTCATGCAATCTGGGGAAACAAACTCTGTAATCTTGTCTTCAAGGCAATAGAGCTGAGTCTCAAGCTTGACAAACACAAGACGGAATATCGCGTGACAAGGTTCTGCACGGGCGAACCATTCGACGATCAAGCAATGAAGCCGAATGGTCTTCATCCCAGTCCAGGACCAACACGATGGACTCATCGTGTGGCTGTCACTCTGCTGCCAGCTATAAGTGCATACGACCACCGAGGGCACTACTTCGTTAGCAAAGCGAGAGTGAAGCTGGAGACCAACGGACCAATTCACGAGCATACCACTCCTTGAAGGAGATTTTCCTTCCATTGACCTTTCGGTACTCTTTTCATATGTCATTTGTTGTATGGATAGGTCGAAACTTCTGTGACTTATAAAAATTACACAGTATGTCTCTCTCCCACATTGTAGCACCGCCCGAGACAATTCGGCAAGGCGCGGGCCATACGCCCTGGCATAAGTGTTCTCTGCTACACTTGTGGCCTCAAGTCTCACCGTCAATGGATACGCATGCTAGGCTCTGTTATCGATGTGGCCAGGGAGTCGATGAGCATGTCCATCGTCGGTATCTCGGAATCTCCATAGCTGGTGATATCTTGACGGGATGAACCTATGATTGTGGTGCAGTCCACGCAGGCGACGACCATAAGTCCTTGCACCCCTTAGAAGTGGCTGGAACGATCACTCAGCCAACTGTAGATCATTCCTAGTTCGGTTTCGATAAGCTCTTCTTGCTCTTCCTTTAACGAGCGTCAGAGATTTAGGGAACTAAAGTGACCAGTTGATTGACCAGCATTACGACTCTATATGGGTGCAAGGACGTCAAACCGGACTGCCGTGCTGCCACTGCAGGCCGCCTAAATCGACGCGTCTTGGCGTGAAAACATATTATAGATATAAGATCAATATTCGACACGACTGGACGATACTGTATTCACGTACAAAGGGACGAAGCGCGACGAAGGGAGATCCGTGCATCTCGCGTCTCTAGCCCTAGCCCACCATACTTCGTTCTCCTACAGTATTGTCTTAAAACACGTCGATTAATCACCGATCCGTGACAGATTTGACGCCCGGTCGATCATCCTATGGTGCTCCGGTAAATCGCTTGAAGTACCATTGTGGAGCCGTAAAAGTGATCGTATGCTAGGTAGTTAGAGTCTCCACCTTCACAGACTTGCCGTGGTAAGATAGCGGTACATCCAATCGGAATGGGTATATACATGCACCGGGTGTTCCGCGTATGTCATCTGACCCAAGCTGATCACCCGCCGTTTGTGTGCCCATACAGGCTCTGCAGAAATTACTCCTTGCTTCGAGGTTCAAGAGATGCAGAGCCCACACACTGAATGCATCGTTCGCCACTCTAGGCAGCAGCATTACAGATATACGTGCGGTCTCGAGCCAGATAGCTAGAACCACGAGACCAACAACATATGCATCTCTCCATCAATGTTATCGCGTGCATGTAGCTGGGTTTAAAGGGTCAGGCAAATACATGGCCGTTACTGGCCCGATCTCAGTGAGGCTTGCGCCGCAGCATCTATCGAGCTCCACCAGTGGGGCGGCAGAAAGATCTCTGTCACGGTACGTGTGTGGTGTCGGGTGCATATGTCGTGTTCTTCACGAGTCAGTCGAGGCAGTCAAGCTCAGACACCGATCTGTATCACACGAGGCGAGTATTTGCCAACATTGCCATGTCAGCCAGGTGATACGGGTGCTTATCAGGCGTCTAGACATGACAATGCGAGTTGTTTGCCTCAGACTGCAGGTATCCTCTCAATGCAGACCAAGAGTGTGTCTACCTACCCTGCTTGAGTGGGTACGTTACACACACAAGAAATGCCCAAATGATTGGTAGATTGATGAAATAAGTCATTTCGAAGGGACACCGAAATAACAAGGACGGTGTTCCCGGTAGCGAGCTGCTTCGTGACATGACGGGGCGTGGTATGCATGGCAGGGTTGATGATGGCTGTCTCTCATTGATTTTATTGACTGGCTAGCTCTGAAAGGTGGCCGCTTTCTCCGTGATAAGGTGACGGCATAGTCTCTCGACCTCGTTCTATGGTACTGCTTGGATTGAGTTTACACAGAGAAACCCGTCCATGACAGTGTAAGGGTGGTTATACACGCATAGATACCAAAGAGTATGTACGTACACTGCTCATAGCAGCGCAAGGATGCCTCCACTATGGCCATGAGAGCAACTCTTGTCTTCTGACCTTCTAGTAGGAGGGGCGCTTATAAGGCGCAGATGGGCTCCATTCAGAACCTCGGTTATGCTCACCGCCGTAGGGTGGCACAATGGCCGCCTGTCAAGAATGCCATCCGCCAAGAATACCATTCCTCTCATTACAGACAGCACGTCTACGAGAGGTCAGCACTTCAGTAACTGCTAATATTGACGTGTGATCTTATGCCCTTCCACACTTCCTCGTATCATGAGTTTGTAGCCTTTTGGCCTGTCATGTGTCGAGGTATCTACAGCTTAGGCTGTATCGCTATACTCATATACGTTCTCGCCGGTGTACATATTCATCTCCTGCTAGAACTTCTTCGTGGAGAGTTCCATGTAGTCTTTCCTGGAAAACCATCGTCAATCACATGACCGCTTCGCCTTTAGAGAGGTAAAATCCCAAGAGCGTCCGGGCGCATTTCAATCCTGTCTGAGCATATCCCATGCCCGACCAGTAGAACTCTTACGTGAAGAATACAGTGTCTGGCCTGCATACCACGTCAATTCTCCATACAATCCACAAGACTGGAGATAGAGCATACTTTATAAACAGAGTAAACACCGCCTATTATTCCGATTGGTCAATTTTTTGTTGTTATGTGTGACCGTGAGTGTTTTCTGCAGCAAAAATGGATAACAGAGGATTCGCATTGGTTGTTAATCCCTCCCTTCCGAACAATCGGCTGTGGCCACGTCCGTTGGACCGCGTATGGTGGAGATGCGAATACGACTGCCGAGAAGATGAGCTACATCCATATCAGCGCATGCTCTGGTATCGAGCATCCCACTCGGCACGCCTCGTGGGCATGCCATGCGAAGAATCTGTTTGTAGCCGTATCGTGGATTTCTCTATATCCCGGTCATAGCGACAGTCAAGTGTAAGTTGATCCAAAGATGAGGCTTGAAGAGACAAGACGTTGGAAATAGCAAGAGGGGATGAAAAGCTGGATATGTTCATGGTGGCCCGGGCGTCGCGAGGGGCGACGTTCGACCACCTTGTCCCTACCTACCTCAGATACAACCACAAGTGAATCTACCTTACTACAGAGTACTAGCTTTACGCTTATAGACTTCCGAAGAGTGACTTACCACGTACCTGCATGAAAGAGTCTAGATGACCAAAGTCCGGTTAGCCATGATTAACCTCCACCCTTTCTCATCATTTTAGCTTTCGTGAAAGCTCGGCGGCTACTCTAACGCCCCTATTTCTACCTACACCGCATCTCATCTCCTCCTCTATGCCACGTCTCCTACTTTGGTGACCCGTCCACGGCTCGCCTGAGGTTGTTACGCCATCATGAGGTTTCCTGAATCTGCCTTTCCGGCTCATATATACTTCAATCCGCCTATAGCTTGTACTTTGATCCCCTCATATGATAGCCCCTTCTTTTCGGCCGTCCACTTCACAAGAAATTGTGGCTGCCAATTATTGACAGACTAGATCTTTATGGTGGAATGTCACACTTTCCTTGTTCATAGTCTAGGCCTCTACCCACTGCTACATGTTGGGTCTCTTGATCTGACGGCTCAACCGGAACGCTGATCCTATCGGATATGCTACCTGCCATGCACTTTCAGTTTCGGTCATCGTATACCTTGCATGGTACCTGTCCAAACCCTTTCTCCAAGCATCGAATCTTACGTAGCCGTGTTCTAGATGGATGGTGGCATACATGTAGCGCTTGCTGCGCCAGTCCTGTATCTTATCGCTAAGCCACGTCTTACCTTCCCACTCCACTCCATCCTAATCTCAATTTATCAAGCCTAAATGAAAACAGGGTCTTACACTCCAATCGAGATATTTTTCTTGCACACCATAGCTTGCTACTAGTTCGACAGTTCAGCCTCTACAGCTGTCCTCACGAATAATCGCTGGTCTCATTCAAACTCCACGTTTGGTGTCATCACCCTGATCTAAGATACAAGCTCAAAGGCGATGAAGAATCTATGCTACTTTAGCCATTCCTATTTGAGAATTTTTCTTCATGTCCTTGTAGCCTCTCTTTCTCCTCGCTTTGACCCTTTTTCCCGGTCGAGCCCATCATATCGCAATCTCGTCATTGACGTATATTTCCCCTGATCAAGCCTACGATATTCCAGTGACATCCCCCGCCCGAGTCGGCAGGCTCATAAGTCGTACGAGAAGGCAATCCACGTGTCCTTTTCCTTGCATCTCATGCTGGTGGCCTACTCTAGCAGTGGCCTGTTAGAGCCATCTCCCTCTCCCCCACACTCACCAGCTGCGCGGACCTTCTCGCGTAAGCCAAGGTGAAGAAGACAGACGACCGGGTTCAGTGGAGTAGACTTCGGGGAGACTTGAAGCATTCGATATTCCTTGTTATGGTCGTCATCGTTTGCACAGCAAGATAGAGCGAGTAAAGTTACATTCAGAGAGAGGAAAGCGGGGTTCTAGTATAGCATGACAAGTCCGTGTCAAGTGCAACGGTCCCAGTCGTGATGGGAGAATGTGCAGTGTAGTCTTAGATACGACACAAAAATGTGGTGCGGAAGAGAATGAAAACCTCAGGGTATCATTACGTTGCTTGTAACGTTCGTCTACATCTTTATTTGAACCGCCAGTCCATCTCTCATCACATTCCCCCCTCCTGCCCAACCGTGGGCGCCCAGTTCCCCAACCAAGCCCTTGCCTTATCCAGATCCCCTGCTTCGGCCTCCAAAGCGCCTACAACCCACGGGAACCCATACTCCTCTCCCTTCAACCCTCGTTCGTGACTCAACATCTCCGCCAAACCCCTCCGTCTCTGCGTCGTCTCATCAACGCAGAAATGCAGCTCCGTTTCCCCAGCAGACGCAACACTACCCTCAACGAATGGTTTAACGAGGGGTAGCGCATCCTTTGCGCTCAGCGCCGCCGGAACCACACCAGTGTTATTACGACCAGACTTGCAGAAGAGGTTCTTACACCAGGATTTCCCGCAACCGGTGAGTAATTGCTGGAGGTAGCGCCGCTCGATGCGCCGCCTTAGAGCCTTGTTTTCAGGGTCGTGAAGAGAAACGTAGAGGGGGCCGAAGCAGGTGCTGCACAGTCCGATATCGTTGCCTGCACCCTGACCCATTTTGATTCCCGCGCGAGTGTCGCCTTGGCGATTGCAGCCGTCCAATGTACGGGCGCAGAGGACGTTGCGGCAAACACAGGGAGTGGGACGGGTTTTGCGTTCGAGGTCGTGGGTGCGGAGGTGGATGGCCATGTCTTTTAGTTTGACGATGCGGGTGCATAGGTGACATTCGGTTGTGCGTGCGCCGTCGAGGAGTTCGTGGACGGAGAGGTTGGAGAGGAGGGCTTCTGCGGAGGGAGAGTCGGGGTCGCCGTCTTGGGGCATTTCGAGGTGGCAGAAGCGGCAGAGGATGGGTTTGGCGGGGCAGGTGGTGGTGTGGTGGTGGGCGAGGCTCGGGATGTTGGGGAAGGTGGAGACGGTCTCGCAGCGAGTACAGGAGAGGGAAGAAGATGGGTGGTAGAGGTGGTTGTGCTTTTGAAGGGTTTGTGGCGAATTGCCGTGGAATGTGTCGTGAGGACAGTGCCAGTGTGATTTGTAGGTCTCGGACCGAGCTTGGAAGACTTGGCCGCAGCCGTGAGGGCAGAGGATGTTGTTTCTCAGGCAGAAGTTTTCGTGGAGGATCAGTGCGCGGGAGGGTACCCATTGGTGGCAGTTCTTGCAGCGGACATCGCCCGGGGTTGGAGGTTGCTCTTCAGCAGTGGTGGTAGAAGAGGTAGTAGTGGTATTGTTGGAGGGCTTGGCATCTGCAGGCCGGACACGGAGAGTGTAATGGCGGAGTTGGGCATTTGGTGAAAAGTCGGAGTGATTAGCAGGAAAAGCATGGACAGAGATCCAAAGAGCTTCTGCTTCTTCCAGCTCGACATTGGTAGGGTCCAGTCGCATCTTCTTCTCAAGCTCGCTGCCAAGGCTGGCAAAGACATGGTCGTGCAATCGTGGCCTCACCCGTTGGCGTGTCGAGTATGGGCTGACGAGTAAATCGACATCATCCAGCTCATCAGATGCTTGTAGTAGAATCTCCAAGGGTTGCCCTCGTGGCCAGGATGGAAGTTGATAGTCGACGTATTCGCCTGGCAGAACTTGACCCTCTACAGGGTTGAATAGATCTACGTCTCCTCCGACAGAGGTGCCCTGACCGGTACCTGGCGCTCTCTGCATCTTGTCTGCGATCATCTTCATCGTCTCCCTTGCCTGCTCTTCATTCAGCGCCTCAATGTCGACTTCGAGGTCGGTATCAACAACGCAGATGGCGTCTGACTCTGGTTTGAAACCATCGACCAGGAAGCGAAATTCTTCATTCTTGGCCCCAGCGCCTCTTCCTGCTTGCACGGACAGCACTTCGCCGGTGGTGAGGGTGGTGTAATTGAGGCGAAGGTGGCGCTCGAGCAGCGCTTTCCAGTCTTCCGGGTCATAGCCAGCCTCGAGTGGACGTAGCTTGACGTAGGTGCCCTTGGGGATCTGACGGGCGTGTATTGTGATTTGTTGACTTGGTCGTGCATTTGCTGTATCTATATCCATAGTCTCTGATAGGTCTGTTGATTGTATTGTCTCTGTTGATTGTATTGTCTCTGTTGTTTGTGTCGTCTCCTCTTTCAAGCCCAGCGCCTGCCATAGAAAGCTACTGAGCACAGCCTCATCATCCTCGGCAGAAAACTCTCGTATGCCTGCATAGACGACTCGGCCATTCTGAGGGTTCACCAGGCGAAAGGTGAGGGGATGTGGTAATGCGTTCTTCTGGTCGGCAAACTGGGACTCGACTTGTCTCTGCGCAAGTCTCGAGTACGCATTGTACGAGTCGTACGACCCCGAGTTGTTTGTATGCGCTTGCGCTGCCGCCGATGAAGAGGCTGACAGTAGTTGTTCTAGTGCTGAAGGCGGCAATAATATCTTATCGCCTGGTAGTTTGGTTGATGTCGATGCGGCGAATTGGCCCGACCACTGCAGCTGTGGCCGTTCTTCCGACTCCATGGAGGAGATTGTGGAGGTTTGTCAATTATTACAGAGAGAGTGTGTGAAGAAAAGGAAGAGACTCAAGGAAAGTGTGCCTCTGAAATCAAAATACACAAGTCATTGTACCGCCTTCGACCGACTTCCACATGCATATGTCATCAACCACCGACGATTAAGCTTTGCGGCGAATCCACCATCATCTCGGAGATGAGATAAGATAAGCGAGCTCCTTCCACAATCATCATCATCATCATCATCATCATCATCATCATCACTTGACACAGTCTTGACCAGAGGGACATTCAAGCATGGATAGTGAATATTGTTTGGATGCAAAGAGTAAAAGTAGACATCATCCTCTACTCAAAAGCAGAATATCTGATCCGTCATCTTACTGACCGCTCCTGGCGCCTCAAAACCCAGCTCGACCAATCCCTTCTTCGATGCATTCACCATACCCGGTGGTCCACAAAGCAGCACCTTGACTTCTCCTTCTTCAGCAGATGGTCCTGGTAACCTCTCCTTCATCAACTCTTTGGTCACAAACCCTTGTTCCCCCGTCCACCCCTCTGCTGGTGGCGTGTCAAGCATATACCACAGTCGGAAGTTCTTGGGATACAGTCGAGCAAATCGATCCAGCTCCTTTCGCAATAGGATATCCTCCTCACTTCGATTTGCGTATATGAGGCTGACTTCAGTGAGATCCGTGTCGTCTTCGCAGATGGCCCGGATGAGTTGGTACATGGGTGTTATTCCCGTACCGCCTGCAATCATCCCTACTTTCTTGGCTACTCCTTTGCCTGCTTTGTATCTCATCGCCCCCTTTGGCCCACGGAACTCCACTTCGTCGCCCATGTTCAACTTGGAGAGATATCGTCCAGTCAGCAGGCCGTCATTGTAGATGCGGACGACGAGTTCGAGGCGTCCCAGATCGGCATTGTTAGATGTGGGCGTGTAAGACCGGCTTACTACTGTCCCATCTTCGAGCACTGCTTTGATGGCGACATGTTGGCCGATCGGAAGACCGAGAACAGTAGTGGGTGTTGGTAATGCGAAGACAAGACGAACGGCTGAAGGGCTAAGTTGTTCGCGCTCGACCAGAGGCAACTTCTTATACACCTTGGGAGCAAGAAAGCCCGCCGGTATGCGTGCTTCGTGCACACGAGCTTTCGATGGCTTGTGTGGTGGGTAGCGCGTGAAACCTGCTGAAATGCTGGCCGCTGCTTGAACCCGTCGAATAATCGAGACACCAATCACTCCGGACACGATACTGGCGAGGGCAAATCCTTGCACGAATGCATGGTCTTTACTGAAGAGGCCCTGAAATCGACCGAGATCCGGTCGCAGAACGGTAAGCTGTTGGAGGTTTCCAGAGAAGGCGAGGTATGTGAGACCTGCTGTCCCCAGGCCAAGCACAGAATATCCAACTTTTTGAACTGCCGAGCCCGACGACACTTGCTTCACTTCTGCAGGTCCATTTCGGCGAACAACACGGACAGACTTGGCTGGGACGAATGCCGCTGCGTCTTTTAGTACTCCAACCAGGTAAGGGTTCATGATCTCCTGAGCGTCCTCTGAGTGTCCAACATCCTCGTATTCTGCCGTTGCATCTTGACCTGCCACTTCAATGAGCGCTTCTGCACCCCCGGGGTGATCTTGGATATAGTCGGTTATGTTGTAGACTGCATTCGCATTAGTTTGGGCAACTCCAAAGCAGGAAGACCTGAATCGTTCATCATGCACTCACCTTTTCCGTGGATCACAATCCAAGTATCTTCCTTGGTCTTGTGGAGAGCTACATCTTTCAATGTGTACTCTGGCACCTCAACTTCAGCCTGCCATTGGGCCTTGAGTTCTTTTCTCTCTACACCAGCAGCCATGTTGTCTTGAATCATAATGTGCGAGGGTAACGACAGCCACAAAATACAAATGACAAAGGGACGAACAAGAGGACAAACCACATATCGTTAACATTATCATCCTCTCCCTAACTGCGCAATCATAAAACCTCGGCAGACTACTCATATCCATCGGCCGTAAGATGTGTGCATGGAGCACACACTAAAGTATAGCACGTTTGCGACACATCGCTTGCCCAGGAGTATTATCATCAATCACTCTAGTGTCCGCCGGAAGAAGGAGAGAAGAGGGCAAAGAATCCACTCTCGTGTCGTCCAATATATATTACCACCGAGAAAGTCCCAGGCCTCGGCTTTTGAATAGCCTAGGGACAACAACTTCCCCGGATTTTTGGTCTTTGTCGGCGTTTGCACGTCTTTCTGTTCACACTCTTTCAACGTGGTCTACTCATACGGGAAAGAAAGGCTTGTACGGAAGCGATTGCGAATAGGCCTTGTTGTCCAACAAGAGCTCACAAATCAACCAATGATAATTTCACCCACTCTCAGAAGTACAAGCTGACCTACCGAACATCTGATGTTTGATAAGCCTCTGTTTCAGAGATACCTCGGCATCTCCAGACGACCGTGCGTGGAACAAAATAATTTCCAACCACCTTCTGCAGATCATCTGCATTGCGACTACGAGTGCTATGCTTAGTCTACATGAGCGGTTCATTTTGCTTCGTCTCCTACCAAGACCATGCCCTAGGACATCTCGTTTCCGGTATCTTTCATGCCTGCCAGCCGAATAGATGCGTTCGTCGGCATACCCAGGGTCGACTTTACGGCCGAAGTTGTTCGCTTCGCGTTCATCATCCCGGGATGCGCTTAGTATATGGTTGGTTGATACTGACGGTGGGTCATGCATTCTTAGTTGATGTTTTAGATTGGCTTTTTGTCTCTTCTTGCCTTGGGTAAGATAAGATCTTCTCCTGCTGCTCTTGTACCTCGGTGTCGCTGTCGTTGTCGTTGTCGTTGGATATCTATCTTGACCACCTACCTGTCTATCTGCTTCAACTCGGACACCTTGTCTTCTTGTCATCGCAGAGTTCTTTCCCATTCAATCCATAGTGACGACAGCCTGAGCATCATGCCGAGTAAACAATTCTACTTCCTTGGTGAAGACATCGCATCTGCGGCTGGAGTCGAAGTCGATGCATCAGGCACATTCGAAGATATACGCCTCGCAGTAGCAGGCAACATGGCTATAGTGGAGCCTTCAGGTAAGATTTCCCCTTCTCCACCTCTAAACTGCAAAATGACCTGGGTGCTGCTACTGTGCTAGTATAGTATTAATGAACTGGCTGACCCCGTCGCGTGAAATAGGAATCGACTTTCAAGCAAACAATCAGGCTTTGACTGAAGTATCCGAGGTTCTGGGCGCAACAGAACCCATTGCGGTTACTGTCAATGGATTTCCTATCAGGGAGGTCCCTGGTCCCAAGGGATATCCATATGTTGGTGAGTGCACATCCTTCCTTCAACAGGTATGCAAGCAAAGGGAAAACCATGGCCCTAACAATGTCGCCGCCCAGGAAGCTATTACGAAATCTACCCCGACCACCTAGGAAACCACCAACGCCTCTTCGAAACCTACGGGCCCATTTTCAAAACCACAAACATGGGCAGCACTGTCTACGAGACCAATGACCCCGCCATTGCATCCATAGTCTTTTCCGAGAGCGACTTCTTCACCAAGAAGATCACACCTGGTCATCCGCTTTTCGCCATCAAACAGCAGGATGCGGGTGTTTTCCTAGGAGACACCGAACACGAGAACTGGAAAATCGCTCACAAATTCTTGCCGCCAGCGTTCGGTCCCAAGGCTGTGAGGCATTATGCACCAGAGATGCAGCGGTCGATTGAGAGTGCTTTCAAGGTCTTTGACGAGCTGGACGCGCGGGGCGAGGCGTGGAATGTTTACCAGTATATGTTGAAGCTCGGGGCGCAGGCGGTGGGCAAGCTGGTGCTGGGCATGGACTTTGATCACTTTGCGGATGTGGATGCGCCCATGTCTAAGATGGTGTATTTGATTGTCGAGGCGCTGGAGCTAAACAAGAAGATGTCTTCCAAGGGGTCTTGGTATTCGGCGTTGCCGTTTGGTGACCCTAAGAGGTTGAAGGAGGTGCATAAGGAGATGGAGATCTTACTTGATGATTCCATCTCCAAGGTTGTGGGGAGTGGTGTTGAGGATTTGGAGCTACAAGAGGCGGCGCTGAAGGCGTCTTGTGTTGTTGGTGAGTGGTGTACCTTTGCAGTGACACCTGCTGTTATGGTCGAAGTTGGGCATTGACTAACACAACCTCAGACTACGCCATGCGAGCCGTCGACTCACAAGGCCAAAAGTTGCCCAAGGAGAATCTCAAGGCCGCCATAGTCGTTGCAACAGGCGCAGGCTTCACAACAACCTCATCCCTCCTCTCCTGGCTGATCTACGGACTGGTCGCCTACCCAGGCATGCAAGAGCGTCTCCTCCAAGAACTAGTAGACGCCGGCATCGACGAAACAACACAATACACAGCCGACGTCATCGCTAAACTGCCCTTTCTGGATAACTACGTCAAGGAGATGCAGAGACGACACAACCCCTCCTTCCAACCTGCTCGAACCGCGAAAGTAGACATGGTATTACCCGGCGGCTACAAGATCCCCGAAGGCGCGATTGTGATACCGGCTCTACACCACATCTCCAACAACCCCGCTATATGGGAGAACCCGACCCGCTTCGACCCAGACAGATGGGACACGGAAGAGGTCAAGAACCGCCACAAGGGGGCTTATCTACCGTTTGCCACTGGCCCGAGGGGATGCATCGGATTCAACTTCGCGCTGCAGGAGGTCAAGATTTTCCTGCCAAAGCTCGTGTATAGGTATAAGTTTGTCAAGGAGGACAATGATGCTGTGCATTACGATCCCATGTTTCAGCTTATTCGGCCCGTCAACTTGTATGTGCGCGCGCATAAAAGGGTCAAGTGGCCGCCCAGGAGTGAGTTCGAGACGAGGGCTTCGTTGTAGGCTGGGGGGCGAGTTGAGGTTCGGGACACGACCAGGCTGGATATCTTGAAAATCAAAACTCCCTGTTCAAAATCGTCCAGAGACTCATATAGCCCGTTTTGAAATGCGGCTGGCATCCACGTCGATGAATAAGTGAATGGAGATAGAGTTTTGAGCTGGTCGATGTCTGTTCAACCTGGAGGAGTAGTCCTTAAATTGAAAGAGGTGTACCACCCCGGCGCTCCCTGATGGAGTTTCTTGTTCTTTTGGACGATATGCTTGAGCTTGAGGAGGGGTAGACAAGCTATACTAGGTCTTCCTCACACTTACAGACCGGGCATTGTTGTGGAAGTACTCGGCGGGAAAGAAGACGTCAATGTTTGGCACATGAACCGAGAACAGAAATGTGAACTAGTCTTCCGCGTTCCTTACAACGCCATGTTGCGCAAATCGCTGTGAACTTGATAGAATCTGCTGCAGTCTATACGATTGTGAGATATCTGGTCTGTGCGTTATGCGTTGACCTTCTGTAGACGACTATAGACATAATTTGCCCAATTCAGATGAATACAGACTTATTGTCACGTATAGCTTACTAGATAGAGATAATAAATGCATTCTTATACGAGAAGCACGAGCCATTGGTTCAGTAGTCTGCCGCATTCGCCTATAGCCGCTATTTAAGCAAAGGCGACCCTGTTCTAACCGGACGGCCGAAGCTGCCTCCGCGGAGGTCGATGACTACATTTGCCAACCACCATGTTGCGAGTCCACTTTCCTTCAGCTTATTCGTGATTTGCTCAACTTTAGGCTATCATCTTTTACTTTCTGATACAAAAGATAATAAGACATGACTGTTCCGAAATCTACGTACGCAGCTCATGAAGCTCGTGTTCAACAAGTTGCTTCCGCAGTACAATCGTTTCACAAGCGGCGTGAGCCATTTCGGATCTACCATGGTGGCACGAACAGCACTCGTCGCAGGAAGTATGATCCTTCCAAAGTCATCGACACCAGCGGCTTCTCAAATGTCCTTTCTATCGACAAGGCCAAGCAAGTAGCTATCGTCGAGCCCAACGTCTCCATGGAACAATTGGTTGATGCAACTATACCTTTCGGGCTTGTACCTTTGGTTGTCATGGAGTTTCCAGCAATCACCGTCGGTGGTGGTTTCTCTGGATCCTCGGGAGAGAGTAGTTCCTTCAGACATGGCCTTTTCGAGAACACCATCAATCGCATTGAGATTGTCTTGGGAGATGGCACGATCGTAGAGGCATCGCGTACGGAGAATGCAGATCTCTATCACGGCGCCTCTGGATGTTTCGGGACCCTTGGAGTCGTCACCAAACTGGAGGTACAGCTCATGGATGCCAAGCCATATGTGGATCTCTCGTATTGGTCTGTCTCTGACACTTCCGATGCCATCGCAAGCATCAAATCTTTCACCTCGGACGGCAGCATACAGTACCTCGACGGCATCATGTTCTCGAAGAGCGATGGCATAATCATGGCGGGACTCATGGTTGATGCTGATGCGACCAATTCCGGGGTTCAGCGTCAGCAATATCGTAGACCTTGGGATCCGTGGTTCTTTATCCGCGCCAAAGAGATTCACAAAGGCCTGCAAAATGGTTATCGAGAACTTATCCCGCTGAAGGACTATCTCTTTCGATATGATAGAGGTGCTTTCTGGGCGGGCTATTATTGCTTCGAATACTTCATCACACCATTCAATCGACTTACTCGATGGGCGCTGGACGAACTACTGCACACAAGGACCATGTACGCTGCTTTGCACAAGAGCGGACTCGCCAGTGAATACATCGTCCAGGACATTGGCTTCCCGTACGAGACAGCGCCAGATTTTGTGGAGTATCTTGACCAAGCCTTTCAGCATTATCCCCTCTGGCTATGTCCTCTTCTATTGACGGATCATGTTTCGCTATCACCAGTGCTCTCTCCGTATACTAGAAGTGACGAGCAAGAACGCAGAGTACTGAACATCGGCGTATGGGGCCCAGGGCCCAAGGATCGCGCTCGCTTCGTGGATGCAAATCGACGAATCGAAAAGAAAACTAAAGACCTGGGTGGCCTCAAATGTCTCTACGCACACGCATACTACACCGAGGGTGAATTCTGGTCCATTTACAATAAACCAACTTACGATGAGTTGCGAGCAAAGTACAACGCACAACTTATCCCTTCAGTCTTTGATAAGGTCACAATCAATGACATTCAACCTGAAGATACAGAGCCAAATGCCCTGTGGGAATACATCAAGGGGGTTTGGCCGATGAGAGGGGTATACGGAGCTTTCCATGTGCTGTTGAATCGCAGGGAGCTCGGTTTGACATCATCACCTGTACACATTGTTCTCTTCATTCCCTTCTTGTCTGCGCTCATAATGTATATGATCTTCACGAAGATGCTTTCGTACCTATTTGGACCTTTTTCAAGAGGTAAGCACATGGAGGGCAAGAAGAAAAAGTCATGACGGCCAAAAATCAGATAGAGTAGATTTGGTAGCATAGCGTTTTATGAAAATTACTCTCATGCAGACCAGACCCCGACCCTGTCCACGGACAGTAACTAATTCGAGAGTTGAGACAACACGCAAAGATCGCTCAAATTGTTAATTGAATGGACTTGGAGGTAGAGCAAGCGAAAAAAAACCCATCGCCAGGATTGCGAGGTCCACGCATCGGTTGCGTATGCCTTGGTATGCGGGAGTTGTCACAAATATTGATCAATGAGTATCATGTTCAAAGATCGTCAGAAAGGATACGGTTGGACCATGCAAGTACAAGCATATATGAACGACTCTAAAGAGAAACAGATTACAGGACTTGCATCCAGTTGCGCACCCCTGGCTCTGAATCAAATACTCTCACAATCATGGAGAGTTCACGCTCGAAGACATGGCGGAGACACTCCCCACTCGGGTTCGGGTCTATGTCGCTGCTTCAATGCTTATGCGAGTATCTGGGTTCACTGCCCTTGATCTCCAATGCATAGCATGCATAGCTCGTGTTGAGGATACACCTCAGCAGCTCCAGGTGCAGTTGACCCAGAAACCGGCCAAGAACCAAGTTAGTGGTATAGGAGTTGTGATTGTTTCAAGTTCGCCTTGTGCTATCACTCTTCTCCTGCAAGTCGTCCTTCACCTCCAATGTACAGCACCGTCCAGATCAACTCAGTGGCTGTTGATCTAGAAACAGACCATGCATCACTATGAGAGATGGCAGGGAATCGTGTATTCCCGGACTGTGCATGAGATAGCGCCGTCAAAAGTTGACGCAGAGTCGTGGCTGGTCTACGCCACTTTGTGTTTTTGTTTGGGAAGAGCGGATTTCGGGTTGGTCGTTCATGCATGAAAATCTATACCTCGTATGCCGGCATCTCAGAGCAGGCCTTGGTCCCGGACACTGCATACAATGTCCGAAACCAGCATTCACCCGTATAACCAACGCTAAGCACTGCACTGCAAGAGTATGCGACAACTTGCCGACGAGGCCCATGGCAACCCGATGCGCGTCGCCAACTTTACTTGTCAAAAGGATCGCGGGAAAAGGCACACAGAGTCAAGCGAACGATTACGCATTATACCACCTGTTCACGCAAAGCATTCGTCATGCAAAAAAAAACGAAACGACGTGGATGTGGAGTAGAAAGGTTGCCAAGAAAGAAAGCCAAACAGCATTTTTTGCGCCACTCTAACGATCACATGTAAAAATAAACATCCTCCTTTATCCACCGGGCCAAGGCAGAGCCCAGCTGATGATGCAAAGTGCGAGTGGCATATGCACGCAGGTCACAAACGGTTGCGCCTGGTGACGGTTTTCGAAGAGGGGGGTGAAAACGGGCGGCCTTTCGTATCGTAATCGCGCAACGGCACTCAACGTTCAACGAAAAAAACAGCACATCAACGTTGTCTCGGATGATGATACGGTGATGGGGGGCACGCGGGGAGGCAGGCGTGGTGGAAAGGAAAGCCTAGGTGCTGTGGGGGATGTATGTCTCACTGTGATATTTATTATGCACCAGCCACAACCGATCAAGCAAAACGGCCTGCAACGTGGCTGCATGTGCCTACTTCGACTTCAGGTGGAGGGCGCGACTAGACGATCTTGGGCGATCCGCATGTTCACCTATGGTCGCACAAGCACATCCTTTTCTTGATCGTTGATCTGCATGTATATGTTGATTTGGTCTCAGGATCAGCGTTGCTAGGTCACACACCAATCATCAGGCGGACGTGGCGGAGTGGAGCGCAATGCGTGGTAGAGAAGCACTTGTAGGTCACGGTGTCGGGATAGCGATTTTCTCAAGATGTTTTACATTGTTCATACAGGAAAGCTAGACCATATGTATATTTACAAAGCTGGTGGGCTTTCTCTTCTTTGGTGAATAGTGGATGCTTAGGAAAAATGTATGCGTATGCAGCAAAATCCGGGTTGCTCTCCCAATCTCACATCCAAGACGTTTTAAGTAATAGTTGAGGAAAAAAAGGAAACAAAGAAAAAGGAAATCGACCAAAATGGAAGATTACATTATTGTTGATGTATCGTTCCCCGTATAACGAAGCGAAAATTTCCAGAGTTTTAACACCATGTCCGAATAGCAGATACAGACCCGCTCAATAACATAACAAAAACCAAATAAAGTATATGCGTAGTGTAGTGTCATGGCTCGGAACACGTTGCTCAGTTGCCTTCAATCGTTTCATCGGTGAGGATGAAGGAGATGACGAAAATGAAGATGGCGTATGCGATGAGGAACATGATCTCCAGCTCGTGCCAGAAGTGGTTCTTGCCCCATCTCTGCTTCTTCCAGTACTCCTTGGGGTGGGCGACGCCAGTCTTGGGGTCGCGGTCGAGAAGCTCCTCGCGATCTGGCATTGATGGAGGGAACATTGCGTAGCGAATGGGAATGCAGAAAGCAGTCAATGCGATGAGCCACAGCATGGGAGGGAAACCGGCGTGGGTGACGAGGTAGAGAAGAATGCTGTTGGCGGTGTGGTTGTCGTGGAAAGCGTGGTAGGTTGAGAGAGCAACGGCAGCAAGAACGAACATTACGTAGAGCAGGTGGAGGTATGCATCGCAATCCCACAGAATGACCTTGAGGCGGCGCCACATGGGGGCACGGTTTGCACGGTCACGCTCGTTGAGAGCGTCCTTGATGGAACCAGAGGTAGTGAAAGCCATAGGCTTGCCACCGAGCCACTTGGGAAGGAGGAAAGACTGAAGGACCGTGCGTGCGTGGTAGGGAGCCATCCAGAGCATAGAGCCACCATCACGCATGGCCAGGCGGTATCCGGAGGGAAGGAAGTTGACGTATTCTTGGAGGCGGAGGAGAGCAAAAGAGATGAAAGCCAGGCGAATCTGCCAGCGGAGGTCACCAACCGTGGCGTAAGCAACAAGGGTACCGCCGGAGATGAGGACGATGGGGATGGTCAGGACGGAGATGAGGAGGAAGATCTTGAAGAAGGCATCAATGGTGAAAACGAAGCCGGACAGACGTTGGTAGAAAGTCATCTTTTCGACAAGTTCACCATAGAGACAGAAACGCTGCTTGAGTGCAGATTGCAGCGTTCCGAGAGTCCAGCGAGTACGTTGCTTCAAGTGGCCAGTGAATGTGTCGGGCACAGTACCGTATTGAAGTCCCTCGTGAATATAGGCGGTTCTCCATCCTCTACCAAGGAGCTTGGAGCTGGTGAAAGTGTCCTCCGCAAGAGTTCCGACAGGCCAGCCACCTATGTCTTCAAGAGCAGCACGGCGAATGATGTATCCAGATCCAGTGCACCAAGCGACACCGCAAGCGTCCTTGATAGGTTCCATGACGTGAACAAAGGGATCGAGAGATTGCACGAGCATGTCGTTGTCGGGAACGTTGTAGAAAAGTTGAGGAGGGCAAGCCAGAGCCATGAGAGGATCACGAAGAAGATGAGGAATGATAGCACGGAGCCAGTCTCTTTGAGGAATCATGTCTGCGTCGAGAGCGGCAATGTATTCACCAGCACCGCCAGGGAGTTTGGTAACGAAATCAGTACCGCCGATCAAGTTTCCAGCCTTGGCGTGGTGGGGCTGACCCTTGACCTTCACACGAGCGAAGTAGTATGCGTTGGGATATTGGTAGCTGAGCTCCTCCATTGCCTTTTTGAGCTCCGGGTCTGCACCGTCGTCGAGAACAATCACACGGAATCGGTCGGTGGGATAGTCATTGTCACATGCAGCACGTGCGGTGTCTATGACCACATCCACATCTTCTTTGCAGCAGGTGATGAACGCGTCAATGGTGGGAGCGGCCTGGCCTTCGAGTCTGAGTTGAGGTCGTTTACGACCCTTGAAGCCGAGCAGAGAGTAGACTTGGTGGAAGAAGGTTGGGACTAGAAACAGCACCGTTAGGAAAACTTTCGTGATTTCTTCCCTGACTGTCCGAACTCACCAGTGACGAGGAACTCAGCGCCAATGAAAACCCATGCCATGGGGAAAACCTTGCCATAGGCACGTTGTGCCATCACGGTGTAGTAAATGCGGAAGGCATAGTAAACGTAGTAACCACCAAGGGCGAGGAAAGTAAAGAGAGGAGCCATGCGGTGGAGCTTTCGCCTCCACGGTGTAAGAAGGGCGTTATCGTCGTGCTTGGCTAGTTCAGCAATGATGTATTCGGTGTCGTTGAATTTTTGGCCGAATGAGCTGGTCGAGGAGAATCGATTGTCATTTTTCATGTCGGGGGTCGATCCGACGATTGTGGATGAGGAATCTTCATAATAGTGCTTGTCCTCGTCAGACATGTCACTTTCGGGAATCATGTAGTCCATCTCAGAGCTGGCCAAATTTGTTTGGGAGCTGTTGTAATAGAGCGAATGATTCTTGTCCAGTGTGGGTCGGAGGCGTTGAAGGCCGACATTGTTACTGTCGCGGCCGTTCATGGAGTTGCGGACCAGTTGGGTAGTACTGGCAGCAGGAGAGGGATGATATTCAAAAGAACCTCTTCTGCTCAAAGAAGGGGTGCCGCCAAAGGGTGTGCCCAGAGGGCTGTGAGGTTGAACTGCATCATAGTCGTATCCGCTTGAGTGAGGACGCGCCATTGTGAAGTTGGGCTGGGTGCCAGATCCCAGCTGCAGCGGTCACGAAAACTCAGATGCTCAGGTTACTACTGCACAGTGTGCTTACAACGAGTGTCGGCCGAACAAGTTTCCGGACAAGAAGGATGAGGCTGCTGCAGAGGTCTGGAGGCGGGATGCAAGGGCGAATAAGAAGAGAAAACAGAAACGAAACTGAGAGATGTTATGGAAACACAAGAACGAAATCCCGTGATGCGAGGCGAGGCGACGGGGGTGTGCTCCACTACTTACGTCGGTGAGGTACGGCTTCATTGGGGAAGCAGAGGGCAAACTATCTTTGGCATATCCAACCGGTCTCGCTATCTGCACCTGGTGCAGTAGTACCAAATTTAGTTTTGGTAGGCAGTGGTGAACATGGGGCGGACCGAGCGTGACTCGTTAAACTTGATAAGGATAAAGTGTGTTCGAAATTGATCTGATCGCCCAACAAGAGCACCGCCCACCTGAAGGGGCACGACGGGCACTTACATTCGCGTCGCCATTCGTGCCGCTAGAATGGGCGATTTACCGTAATTCGATGGGCCGTTTCCATGGTGCACGGGTGCATGAACAAGGACGCGACGTATTCTGCGTGCGTCCACTCAGAGACAGGCTACACACTGCCGCTGGCCCAAAGCAGGCGCTGAGCGACAGACGAGTGGTCAGCGAAGGGCCGATGATACGAGTGTGGATCCCTGACCTGCAGGAACGGAGCTTGCGCGGCGCAAAGGTAGGCGTATTGTTAGAAGCTTTTCGCGGGGCATTCATTTACACCAGATTAAATTGCCTGCCGATCAGGATATCGAAAGCTGGGCGTGGCCATTTCTTCGCGACAACCTTGAAAACCTACGAGTCGCGCCACCCAGCATGCACAAGGGATAAGAAGTTGTGCGTCCATCAGAAGCACCTCATGCCCCTGTATGCAGCCAGCGTGTGAAGTCGGAAAAGCCGTTACATTCGTTTTTCCCTCCCGACCGCCAAGGCGGCAGAATCTGCCCTGTTTCACGGGCTCGGCAACCGTTGACTGCTTCTAGCCTGTTCCTGGCAAGGATGACCCTCGTCTGCTCAGCAAAACTCATGGATGATGGTTGTGGCGCGTGTCGCTCGCGATGCAAAACACAGCCATGACAGTCGGGACTGGAACGTTGCCGTTTCAACAAGAAACATGCAATGCTTATCAAGTTTCCACCACGTCTGCTCAGATATGCAGCCGTCTGGCTTATCGTGTGGAGGAGGCTGATCACTCCAGCCTGTCCGGTCGCGAATCACGCAGCCACCCACCCAGATGTGCCAGAAGTGCCAGCCTCTGCTAAGCGCGCCCACGTCCCTTATCAGACATACGACGATCTTGAGACCTGCTTGGACGGACAGGTCGGCTGGTGTCGGCACATGCGGCTAAAAGATGAGGCCCAGTGGCCCCCCTCCTCTCCCCTACCGAGTCGTGTCAATGTTTTCCTGCCCAGCTGCCGTCGCTCCCGCGGCGAGACACGAGCAAATGAGGGCGGAGCTTTCCAAGCTTCCCAAGCCCTTGTCAGAAATTTCCTGTGAGACTTTAATCAAATACACGGGCGGGTGGCAACCCCAAAGCCATCCGTTGACCGGCGTGGCTAGGTGCAGAAAGGCTAATATTGCCTTTGACTTATTCAGCGACTTGGGACATGCATCTTTCCACCTTTTCGCTTCGGAACCTGCGACATTAGTTGTTTTTGCAATTCCGCTCGTTGACCAAGAATATTCTACATTGCTCGTACCCTTGTCTGGGGTGATTCTCTCCACTCGTTCTCCATATGTTTACCTGCACGAGCCGCCCCTGCTTGGGGAAGATGTCTCCCCTATTACTGTCACTCCTTGTAGGCGTTGTGAGCGCAAAGACGAAGCCATGCGCTCAATTCAATTACGACTGCACACCTATGCTGTGCGAGATATACGATGGCGCGACAACTGATTCGGGAACCTATCTGTACGGCACGAACCAGTGGGGATACGACGGCAGTGGTTCGCAATGCATCACCGTAAGTGGAAACTGTCTCAATGTCGCACAATCATAACAAACCATTGACATGCACCAAAACAGGTTGAGCTCGACGACGACAAGACTGAGGCTGCTTCCTTTAACGCGACATGGTCGTGGACCAACAACAGCGTTTGGGTATGCCGCTCCTCCCTGTCAATATTCGCGCCCATCCGCTCACTGTCTCATACAGGTTCACTCTTACCCCAACGTTCAGTATGAGTCTATCCAGCTTCCCACCCAACTGAGCAACGTCAAGTCATTCCAGCTCAACGCCTCATGGTCGGTCTACCCATCTGACCAGTACTCGGCCACGACCGATGTCGATGCCCTCAATGCCATTGGCACCAAAGCCGACATTGCGCTTGACATGTTCTTGGACGCCGATGAGACCAAGGCAACAAACGCCTCTGCCGCCGACTTTGAGGTCATGGTATGGGGTGCTGTCTGGGGTGGAGTCTGGCCTATCGGATACTACGAGCCCACCACTGGTGCGCCCAATTACACTCTCGGCGACACCACCTTGTAAGCTACTTCACCTTGAAAGACTAAACCAGTACTGATGATCCTTAGCCAACTCTTCGTCGGCCAGAACCAGCAAGGCCAGAAGCAAACTGTATACTCTTGGGTCCCCACTACCAATGTCGATGAGATTCAAGGCGATCTCGGTCAACTCCTTCATTACATTGTTGCCTCAGGTAACCTTTCCGATACTCTTTACCTCGGCGTGGTCCAATTCGGTACCGAAACTGTACACGCGACACAAAATGTCACATCCGAATTCAAGAGCATCTACATGGATTTGGAAGTCAACAGCGCCAAACCTACACCAAAATCAAGCAGCACTGCTGGAAGCTCTACCGCTACGAGCAAGGGTTTCGCCCACGCCATGATGCCCACGATCACAAGCTTCGCTTACCCCATGGCTATGGGTGCTGCCGCTTATCTGGCTCTATAATGTGTTGATTGCATTCGCTACTTCATTCTTGTCAATCGTTTCACGACCTTTTCATTCTTGTTCATATTTCTTATTCGATACCACCACTTTTTCGGACTCAAAGTCTCAGCGGAGTACCACGGACGGATACATCATTCATTGGCGACCGAAGTTGGAAAAGGCAAGCGGCGGTTTCGCTCTTCTTGAGCATGGCGAACCCTGAGGTTTCCCTACCTCTCATTGCGTTCGTAATATAGTTACTTAGGTATTAGCAAGACCACTCCATGGTCTTCCTACAATGATACCACATCACTGCAACATGCCATTCTCGGCCAAGCTTTGTAAACCGCCCACCGCCCACCGCACAATACACTCTATGACATTGTTCCTCGTATCCCCTATATGCCTAGTCCACAGCTTGTGTTCCGGATAATATATTGCCGAGCTCGTATGGATGGCTAAAATTGTCTTCGTGCCTCGTATCTTCAGGAACAAGATTAAATCTAAGGTTTAGCGTCCACTGATCTTGGCTTTTTCGATATGCGTGGCGATGGCAAAAGCCAAAATGCGCCGAGCTCGGGCCCCCAACGACTGACCGCAAGAGCCCTCGGATAATTACGACACTGCTCATCATAGAATCATAACAGAAGGATTGCGAGGCCGATGCTCTGTGAACAGAGCGCCAGCTAGTAACAAAGCGCTGAAACAAAGACTATTCGACATCATATCGACCGAGACAAATAACGCCGCCTGGTGCTGGGCGAAAGAATCACTGCCATATCGTCTTGCGTTGTCGGCTTGAAAATGAACAATTTTCCGAATCCACTGGTGGACCTTCTCTCAACGACATTGGTTCTCCGCCAGACCGCGCCGTACATTCCGGTAGTCAGTCTGCTGGCGCTCACCTGTACCAGTAAAAGCCTGCGATCGCTGATCTACGACTCTCCGGACGCGTTCCGTCACCTAGATCTGTCCACCATCAAGTCTGGGTTGACTGACACAAGTCCCATTGACAGTGGAGGCACATCATGGCGAGCGGAGCGCATGGACGAGTCTTTGACAGAAGAAGACTTTTTCTCTGGCCCATTACGCGGCATTTTCAGTAAACTTCACCAACGAAATGTGCTACAAAATGTCAAAACGCTCATACTCGATGGTATGAGCGTACCGGCAGAGTTGATCCGAGAAATCGTTGCAGAGGACAGGTTTAACGTCAAGATCCTCAGCATTCGCGAAGTCAAGAATCTGAATGAGCGCAAACTTCAGCAAGTCTTGCACTATGCTGTGCGACCTTCTAGGGCGGAGGGGACGCCGAGGCTGAAGGCGTTGTATTATTTCAGCCACAAGGATACGCCAATGATACCCACGAGGGAGGCACCCACGCTATATGATGCGCAGATTTCCACTGGAGTCATGTCATCACAAGGCGCCCAAATCGGTGCCGAGTGGAATCATCGATCTGAAGCTGAGCTGTCCAACTCGTTAATTCAACCGGTGGAGGCATGGTATAGCATCAAAGGTAAAGTCATGAAAGCGCCTTCGGTATTCTGGGCGGATGCATTGCAAGCTTGCCAAGGCATCATCGCTTTTGATGTGGTGCTATGCCGAGGACCAAGGCACGACTCCATCAAAACACCAGCAGACAAGCTTTTACCACCAGCAATAGCCACGGTCTCTTTGAAGGGATGTGAATCTTGTGGATCATGTCCGGAAAAGCCAGCGGTGTTTGGCAAGGGCCCCGCTGAATGGTTTCCACTAATCACACCGGTGCCTACGCATGCGTCTACTTTGCATGCTGCCCAACAGCCCGCAAACATGGGCGAAGCTCAGCTCATACTACGCTGCGAAGATTGTTTACGTGGTCGGCTCTGTGATCGCTGCATCAAATGGTGGTGCGAGCAATGTTATGAGGAACCGGTCTCGCGAGCTCGGCCAACTGAGATGCAGCAAATAGAAATTACCGAAGACCTTCAACGCGATGGCTGGCCTGCGGGAGGTAGTGGTGCACCGATAAAGGTATTCTCGAATCTCTGTGTAGAGTCGTGCCTGATGAGCGACATGCTCCCCATCAGTGACGGCTTCTGGTGAAATAAAGGTCGGGTTGACACATTCTTCGAATGTCTAACTGCTACCACACTCCTCTTTCCTACAGCCTGAATCTTAGTACGTGATACTGACTCACATATACGCAGGGCGTACATCGAGATTGCTTCGACTGTGGCCGCACATGCAGCGAGTGCAAGGACATTAGCATACGCCGATGTCAAAGTCCAGGCTGCAATTCAGAGTACTGTGTACTGCACGCCGAAGGGTCCTCTCAGACTAGAGTATGCTTCCGAATCATCCTACATTTAGACATGAGCACTGTGACTGACGGCATGTAGTGTGACTGGTGTGGCTATAGGGGTGGAAGGCGAACTCGCGAGTTGTACTAGAAAACTCACTCAAACGCAGAGCCGCATGATCTGCGAGCCGGCGTTGCATCTATTCATCTAGATGAAGAGCGCGGACGGGCTTACTCTACTGGCAACGACCGCTAGCGTATTAGAGTCGGGCAACGGACACACAAATACAAACCTCAAGATCTTGGACATCTTATCTTAAGTCAAATGCAGCATAAGCGAATATGGGTCATTGAGTCCAAGCGCGACCGAATCCAGCAGGTATGGGGTAATATCTTGTCTTGAAACAATTATTGAGTCTACCTGCACGCCTTTACAGCTGCAGTACTCTTATAGTGCCGCGCAAGCTTGGCCATATTCGGCGCTTCTGAAAGCTCTCGAAGAACCGCGGTTCTACGAAGCGAAAAATGAATGCAGCCCAGGTCCGCTTGAACATCTAAACTTGTCACGTTATGTCCGAGATATGCCAAAAACGACATGACTTTACAGTAGGTATGATAAGAGTTCGAGCGCGATCGAAGAGATGCCCTGACAACTGCCCTGCGTTCATCGTCGTCACTACATACCTTCCACAGATCTTTCCACAATCCTTCCATCATACACAGCCTACCCAGCACAGAGCACCTCGAGCATGTTCCGAGACCTGAATGATCCACAAGATCTCTCCTGCCATCGAGTCGTGGAAGATGATCATGCACCGCCTTGTAAACAGGCATTCTGAGTCATGTTCGGCGCCATTCCTTGCGCAGCAGCTGCAAGAGACAGGGCGGCGCGGGACTGACAACACATATGCTGATTTGCTGACGTACACCTTGCAATATGTGTATTGACACCCTTCCAATAAGTCGATACAATATACGTTGTCAATATAATAGCATGTGAAATCAATAGTCCAGGATGATCGCATAATTCGTGGCGGCTCAGCCAAGATTATAGCTGCTATACATATCGCCAGCGCTTGCGTGGACATGATCGCCATCTACACCAAAATGATTGGTTGTCTCGACAGATTAACAGCCACGATTCATGACCACTCACATGCGCAGATGCACTTTCCATAGCGAAGGATCAAGAAAGCTTCACCACTTCAACACGACTCATGCTTGTATGTACTGAGCATCGAGTGGTAGTCCTTCATGCTGGACGGCACCGTAACGAGTAGTGACTCAATCGATCGGGATAATTCTCCGAGTGTCAACCATGCACAACAACCGTGCCTTTCTATGGACCAAACTCGTTCCGGCAGCGAACAGCCACATTACGCATGCAATTATTCACCAGAACATGAGGGCCCGAGCCGTATACATTACATGTTCGGCACGTCACGGATGTCTCCAAGTTATACCCTCTGCCTTGTTTGCGCTGCCCTAACTATACTAAATAATTGCTTACAAGTCTTGTTACAAGCAGACAGGCATTCAGACCTCCCGTCTACCCGTCCCGCGTTTCTCTCTCCTGTTGAGCGTTGGGCGCTTGCCTTGCCTGGGTTATGACAGACGACTTATGCATGTCCGGACAGGTAATGTCCGCCTATAGCCTACATGCCTGTTTCTGACCCTGCAAACATTTCACGTCCAGGGTTCGCAGGCCTGGAATCCAACATGTCAAGCTTTTCTTTTGGTTTTACGTTGACCAGGTACATGTACTGCTGCATGTACATGTGTTTCCTTACCATGATGGTGCCTGTTGAAAGCTTTGAGCACGCTTGGATCCCAAGGTTCAGCAGAGTCCGGAAGGTGGGTGGGGTGGGTGGAGCTCAGCGGAAACGTGCCTGTCACTCGCCGTGGTTTTGCTTGCGCCATCCGTGTTCTGTGTCGGCAGAGCTGCCGGACCGACCTCCGCACAATGCTCCGATGACATGCTGTCATGGCATCCAAATTTTTCTCACGTCCTTCGGCAATCACAAAACTGCGCATCTCTATGATCTCAGATCTTACTAATGGAGGCGAACTCTGCTCATGAGCTTATTTTGCTTGGTCATGGTTATGTTTGTTGCGATTCTCAACCCAAGAGTGCGAGATTGACGCTTTTAGGTTTGACAGGGCGGCTCCTTGTTTCTGACCTGGTAAAAGACCCCGACTTACAGGTACAGTGATCAGTGACTACTGGGTAGGCTGAACTTTCCATTCTTGATGTCTTCTATGCCTTGAGCAGGGAAGATGAAACACTCCGTTCCGTATGCTTGCAAACGTTCCTATGGCTTGATCTTCTGAAACAGATGCTATAATCTTATGCATTGCTTTCATTTCCACCCCATTTCTCAGCTTATAATCTCCTTTGATTGACGTTGTTGAATGTTTCTGCATAGTAAGGTTGAGCTCCGCGCTTGCTTCATATTTGAGACGATAAATGAAGGATGCAAAACATTACATTCGCGAGATCAAGGCCGATTCACAATTACTATGCCTGCGCAACCTCAACACAGGACCATGCGTTTGCCGAAGCTTCTGCTCGAGTTCCCGGCCCGAGTCTTGAATCTCTCAGCTACCCAAGCGGATCAGAACAACAAGATAAGACATCAAACCAATTTCCCTGGTCCTGACGCAGAACAACCAATTTCGAGTTCCTGATATGCTTCGAAGAATAATTCACCAGGCATAACAGACTCCTTTTCCAATTTGGATTGTCTTACATCCGTTTGATCAGACCAGACTAGACCCTTTTGTCAGCAAAAATAACAACCCATTTACGAGGCGTGGAAGATACCTGCCAATCGTGCCAAGAGTTTATTCGAGGATATACCAAGCTTCATCATCTGCTTCTCCACTAGGGAGCTCTAGTACTGCTCATGAAGAGCACGATGACCAGCCTGAAACCCCCGTTGCTCAGACTGGCAGTAGTTGTACGTCGGCTCAGGTGGGGGCTTCTTTTGGTGAATGTACGCCGCGACGGTGATGACAGAAACAATGACGACCATGGTGTACATGACGATGTCAAAGCGGGTGAGGTTGCTGTAGCAGGCAAGGGCGTACAGAGCTGAGGCTCCGATGGGAGTGGAGAGGTAGAAACTGAGGGTATTGACGGTTCTGGCGTCCATTGTTGGCTCTCAAGGAGGAGTGGTATGGTTCGGCAGAAGATGGTGATGATGTATGCTGCGTGGTAAAGATGTGATGGTGGGGACAAGGATCACAGCAGTCGCAATTGTAGTGGCAGAAGTAGTCGAGGTGTTCTGAAGAAGATTGCGGGCAACGCCGGTGCATTTATCATCGACTGAGGTCAAGCTGGAAACGAAAATCGACGACAGACCCTTTTATTGCAGGACAAGGCGGTGAATACAGTGGTTGTAAGACATACATGGTCTGTATGAAGTATTAAGACCATGTCGCAGAATATTACTTCTTGTGATTGGCTCCAAATGGTGGAAATATCCGCCAAGTGGTCACCTTCCGTGATGAGCGCAGCAGAAGCATTGAAGGAAGAGAGAGGCCCGAAAGCAGGTCTTAATTCATACTTTCAATCTGCTGCCCAACATGGTCTCACACCTCTCACTTTCACCACTGCCGCGTCTTGGCTCGCCTTCATTCTGCCAATCCAAGACGCGAGCCAGCACAGAATCACATTGGTGATGGTGAGGACAGACGAACATAATTTGGCGTGTTATTGCGGTGGTAGAAAGCTTTGGTAGATTGTGCATTTCTTCTCTTCGTAGGTGAGAAACGCCTACAATCCGTATGCAGCCATGCAGCTGTGAGTCTGCCTCATCCCATCGCCATCCATGCAGTTGCGCGTTCTTCAACTCCTTTCTGACGCTCTAGTCTCCGCAAGAAATCCTTCTATCTCCATCTTCTCTCGACATGCACGTATATGTCTTGCGCAGCAGAATGCATCGACACATTATATACACGGACAGGAGTAACTAGATCATATTAGCACAGCCAAAGTCCGCAACAAAGAAACGAACCTTTGCAATCCAGGGTGATTCGTTCCTGCTTTCAAAGGTGCTCGTGTTCGGTATATGGCTCGCCATCGTGGGGGCCGTCGTACCATGCGAGGAATCGGTTGATCTTCTTGGTGAGATAAAGTGCAATAGCGAGAGCGAGGATATGTCCTAGGATGTCTGCAAAGGATGGCATGTTGGTCGTGATGGATGGAACTCTCTGACTAGAATAAGTGACGATAGGCCAAAGGGGATAAGTAACGAGTGGTGGCAATGTTCAGCCGTGCAAGGTTACTGACAGGTTTCCTCTGTTCGAGATCGCTTTGGTGTGCAAGAAATCGATCATTGGGGAAATGCTCTGGAAGCACGCTGCGGACAAAGCTCTTAGTTCTTGAGGGAAGTGAATGCAGGAAGCAAACACCAACAATATAATGCATCGAGAACATTACGACACAGCACAACCTCCATTATCTTCCTTCGATTGTATGACCTTCGAGCGTCTCCAACGACTGTCACCTTTTCCGCGGCGAAGCCCATTCGCGGCTGCCTCCCCCGATTAAATTCACGCGCTCGTCGTCTCTGATGTTATCCCTCGAGCGTTAAAACTCAATTGGAGAGCAGTAGCAGGGTGTCCATTAATGCTTACAATCTCCCTGAACCTGTGATCCAGTCTCATCATCATTCGCATTGCAATGCAAGAATTACATCGGACTTACACCCTGGAAACAATCTTCAAAAACACCTCGATTCTGCATAGTTCCTCAACCCTGTGGTTCAAAGTTTTCACTCTCTCCCATGAGGAATGCGCGTCTTTACTTGCTTGCGCCTTCGAACGAGCAACCGCTTCATAATATCACACCAGGAAGCGAGCAAATCAACATCTGTCCTGCATCGAGCTCGATCTTCGATGCCTCCCTTGAATAGGCTTCTTATATCTTCTTGCGCCTGCTCGTCTGGAAGTGGCCTCCAACCAACAACCTCAAGATCTACCTTCACATCAGTCTAGCCTCCCATACGGACGATCTCCGTGATCTTCACCTTCTTGTCTTGGGACATCACAGCTCATCTGCTAGTGCCTTCGAACTGAGCAGTCTCTTCGCACCATCATGTTGGAGAGCCGCCCAATGTATTGTGCTCCTGGGTGCTCTGTCAAGCAGAATCCACAGACAGTCACACCTTACAGTCACTACATGGACCTCCGAACCCACCTCATCTGACCCAACGCCGGTTCAGCAATCCATTGTGAAGCAACATCTACAACCATCTACCAAACAGCGCCATATCCTGGTCGCTTGCACCTCAGAATTTATCAATGGATCCTGGATGCCACCATCGGAAGGTCCTCAGAGATTTGCTCCTGCAACATCTGAAGGAAACCAAACGACAGCTAAATCGAAGCCCACGTCACTAACCAAGGTAGCGATGAGCTTTTTTCCTCGTCCATCGTTGGAGCATACTCGAAGTTTCGCCATCTCCCCACGACTGAGGCAAGCCAGCAATCAAGCGCTTCAATATTCTGAAGACAGGCCTTCCATTACCTGGCGATGACTTCCCGGAAAGACAAAGATCAGGAGGGACATAGTGTATACTTTTTGGCCCTGGAAACCTTTTTTTTGGCCCAAGAGCTAAGCACGAAGTCCGTTGACGAACGCAACTGATCGCAAAACATCCTCTCTACCACGTGCTGCCGTCCATACAGGATCCCGCGAATACCCGAGTGTGCAGAAAGAAGCTGATTTATAAGGAAGTCTCAATCAAGGGTCAGCTTCTTTGCCAATGCATTGGCATCTCGCAAAGGATAGGGCCAGCGGCTGCAGTCATGCCAGAGGGTTCTGTGGCCACGCAAGCTCGTTAGTGTATAAGGGTAGCGCTGCAACATCACAATTGCAACTTCTAAATGGACAAAGCTATCAGCATCATCCTCGTCTCTCGTCATTGCACTTCTCAGCAACGGTAAGAAGCATCAAAGCCTGGAGGGAGTTGCAAAAACTCACCATGCGGTATGCCCAACTCCTGTGCTGGCGCCCGAACGTCCTTCTCCACACGCTTTAACAAGTCAAGCTTCCACATGTGGTAGGGCAAGGATGTCTCAGGGGCCCGACCGGGCGCGGGTAATGCGGTGGAATATAGCGACATTCTTAGCGACTCCCGACATATCTTGCTGGTCGTCTCGAGGTTGTCCCAGATTTTCCAACCTCTCATGTAACACATAAGGTCTTGCATCTGCCGAATCAGATCCAGCCACTGCAGCCATTCATCTCGCGGTAACGACGGGAAGCCGGTCTCATGAAGCACACTGTAGTCGACGGCTAGACAAAATACAAGGAAGCGTTGCAGGCGAGCGACGGAATGAGGACTGGCATGACTCTGCGGGAGATGCTCTGGCCACAAATCTTCAGAAATTCTGATCGGGTTGTAGGCTGGTGGTGCATGTTCGTCTCTCCTTTGAGGGACTGGGGCTCGCTTGGTACCAGCTTTTTGTTATTGCGGTGCAAATAGTCGTCCCTGGCGTATAGACGGAGTCTCGCCTTTGCCAGTTCTACGTCAAACTCAGGACTGCTGAAGTATTTCCAGCCGGCCCGAGGAGGATGAACCGAGATAGTCACAGCTCATGCCAGACACGATGCAAGATGGCGATTCGTCGAAAAGTCTTTAGGATCGAACGAGAGTTGAGAAGGATACGAAGAAAAATCTCAGGTCTGACGGAATGTGAAGATGGTAAGAGAAATACAAATAGGAATACGCATCAGCATGTAACATTTCAACAAGCTTCAAAAGCTCTTCTATTACCTTTGTCATCACGACGCTGTGCACCCCTCGAAGTGCGTGCATCATGTGGATACTGCTCGAAGTAATCAAGCTTCAGCATCCATTCTATTGGACCAATCTCGTAAGGTGGAAGTGTAAATCATAGCTTGTTAGGCAAAGTCGAATGAACCAACAGTATTTCACTATCCATACACATGACAGTCCTCTCATCTAGAAGAGGGGTACGTATGAGAAGACAGCAGGTCGAAGTGCAATTAGAGAGGGCTGATGATTGGAAGGCACGCCAGTAGGACTGGAGGTTGAGTTTGTTGGTCGAGCCGTGCAAACACAATCAAACACACTCTGAAGTTGACCAAAAGTCGCACTAGGGATGGATCACGAGTCTTGGTTCGTCCATCGACATACGGGTATCGGGAAATGGGATATGCAAGCAAGGTCTGGGGGTAGAAAAGCTTGTGAATTTGTATAGGGGCTGGGGGAGCGTTTGCGGGAAAGAAATACATGGGAAAGGGATCAAAAACCAGATCAGGCCTTCATGAGCACACCTGAACTAAAGTACGCCTTGATTTGTAACATCGCTCACCCCCGTCAGCTTCGATCAATGCATGTATTCCAGCTTCGTTCTCTTTCTTCATCTAATATTTCTCCTTTACACAAGGCAGGATCCTGCCATGCCTTTTCCTCAGGTGTCCCATAGCCATCCAGCCATGGCGTCTCTGTCGATTGTTTCACAGTTGTTCACTTCTCGCCTCTGTCTGCTTCCGTATTGGCGTATTTTGGCAAACCAAGATGCGGAAGAGCTGCAAGCGCTTCGTTGTTTTTGGTCGTAGACATGCACAGAACAGGCCCACGAGTTATTGCAAGTGTATTCCTCTTGCTCATGATGGTCCTCCTCGCGCCTTTGTCATCAAGAGCAGATCAAGACACTTTTGCCTCCCCACGCGTGTCAACCAGACGGCCCAAGTTGCGTGGGTAGTTGACATTCTAGTAAGAATACTGGGTGCCGGGGGCGACAGCAGCCTTTTGGGCGTCAAAGAACCAGATACCGTTGGTCTTTTCAGCGTCAATTTCGCCGCCGGGGATCTCACGGACGAGACGCTCGAAAAGCTCATGTCGGTCCTTCTTGGAGAAGTAACGCCTCTCCCACTCGCGATTCTCTTCCTTCTCTTGCTTGCGCATGGCACGCTGTTGGTTCTCGATGATGGACTTTTCATTGCTAGTGGTATCCATGTCACCCTTTGTGATGGCATCGGCAACCTTTTTCCAGGCACGGCGCGATTCGAGAGCATCTTGTTCTTCGATGGGGCGGACCATCAGAGGAGTCTTTGGCATGGCCTTTGCGTTGTACGAGTCGACGAGCTTCTTATGGGTGTCCTTAATCTCAAACTTGTCACTCCAAGAACCCTCGGCGTTGTAGATGATGTCCTTTTCCTTGCCGTTGGGATACATGGAGGCGGAAAAGGAGTTCTTCTTGCCGCTCAGCCAGCCCTTGCCGGAGTAATCGACGCGAGAGGTGAAGCCAGAGCTGGAGACAATGTAGGTCGACTTGTTGAGCTCGACATATGGGCTGCCGGTGATGAGGCCCTCGATGTGCAGGGAGGGGAGGGTGATGAGGTAGTCCTCGTTGTAGGCGTCGAGATGAAGGATGGCGTGGCCGATCTGCTTGACGTTGATGGTGCGGCCGAATGAGGCCTTTTGTGCGTTGTAGCCAGAGAGACGGACGCCCTTGGCCTTGTTCCAGATCGAGTATGCAGTGACGGGAGGGTGGTGGCTGTGAGGTGGTCAAGGTGTCAGTGCGGGAAGGGTCAGTATATGTGTAGAGAGACGAACCTGACTTGCTCACTGACGAGCTCAGTCTCTCCCGAAGCGTCAGTCCACTTGCCCAAGAACAGCTCACCCAAGAAAGGGTTCAAGGGCTTCTTCTCAGAGCCGAGCTTCTCGTTTCGGGTGGCATATTGCTGCTTGAGGGTGGAGAGGAACCACTTGAGGACAAGCATCGAACGCTTTTGTGCATCTGGCTCGGCGGCGGGGGCGACGAGGAGGGAAGGCATCTCGGCCCAGTATGCAGAGAACTCGGTGAGGGAAGTGGTGGAGAGGATGAAAGCTGGGGCGGTCATGGAGGAAAGATCGCCATTGAAAGAGGCCATGGACTGATAGTGTTGTTGTCAGCCAGCTGGTTAGACTGTGATTATGCATGGTTGTCTGCGGGGGCTGTATGGGCAGGACTGGGTAGGTGAGGTGGAAGAGGGGCACAAGCATGTTGTAAAGGTGGGAAGAGGATGTTGTAGGAGGGACGACATGGGTGAGAAAGGTCGGTGAAAGGGGCCACAAGAGCGAGTGGAAGTGTTGGAGGGGCATGGTATAGACATGATGAGGGGCACGGTATAGACATGATGAGGGGCACGGTATAGACATGATGAGGGGCACGGTATGGAGCGATAGAGGGGTCTGTTGTGATAAAAAGTAGGGCAATGACGACGACATACCTTGAGGAAACTGCCCCAGGAGCCCTTGCTGCCTGCGGGGACAGCAGCGCCCTCTTCCTTGGATGAAGAACTCATGCTGTTTGATTGAGTAGCGGTGGTTGTGATTAGAAGATGTTGGTACAGATCAAGGTAAAACAAAAGGAGTGGCCAATTGGTGGGTTGATTGCAGCTGAAACGCTGGAGTTGGAGGCAAGTGCGGAGCGGAGAGGGCTACGCGTGGACCGACGCAATTGGTCGAGTAGCAGTCACAAGTACAAGTCGAATGTATAAGGTAGGTAGGTACGGAAAGAGGACAGCTGCACTGTATACGATTTGCAAGGAGTCTAGAGAGACGGATCGAACAATCAAGACAGAATAGAGTATTGGGTTGTTATGCTCTGATCATGTGTAATTATTGATTGTTGTTGTGCACGACTTGTCCTTCCCTGTTGTGACGATTGGAGTCTCGGCCGGGCTGCGCCTCATTCGCCCTCGGACCTCAGACCATGAGGTGGAAGAGCCTCATCACAGGGACGGGGACAGGGACAGAGAGTGCCAAGACATGTCCTGTCGGCGATAAGGTGGAGATAACAAATTACATTATGACGGAAGTTTTTCAAAAGTTGACAGCGACAGCTCGCATATCGAGGAATAATTAATCATCTCCCACATCTTCCTATACACATAAAGATGCCTACAGAATTAGAGGAGGTGAGTGATACAGTTCGCGTATTCTCTACCTCAATTCTTCTCTGACAATCTCCTCTCAGCTCGTCGAGTTCCTCCACCATGGGAACACTCAGATCCGCCAAATCGGTACGCCTTGAACAAGATGCGCAACGTCACCAACACACTGCTCTGACTCCAACGATACAGCCGCCGAGAACCTGGTTGGCTTCTCTACAGCACAGCCTTCACTCTTCAAAAGAAACAACCTAGAGCCCATATCAGACTTGAAGCTTCTGGTCAAAGACTACCCGCCAATCGCAAAGAATGTCCTCACCATGCTCATCAACCTGTCCGAAGACACCGAAGTCCTCGAGGCCCTTGTCGCTGACCCCAAATTCCTCGAGGCCATCTTGGCCAAAATCACAGTCCAGGACGAACCCAACGCCGACCTCTTCGCCATGCTGCTGGCCAACATGTCCAAGTCGGACACCATCAAGGAAGTCTTGACCATGAAGCGCGACATTCCCAGTGGTCTGTCAACTTCTCCCATCGCCATTGACCAATTACTGGATTTGTTCGTCAAGGGTGCCGAGGGAAGCTGGAACAAGGAAGCAAACTTTGATTACCTCTGCTACCTCTTCGCCGACCTTTCCAAGTTTGAGGAGGGCAGGAAACACTTCTTGACCCCAAGAAAGGAGGACCAGGATATTGTGCCGCTATCTAAGCTGGTCGTCTTCACCGAGAGCAAGAGCACCATCAGGAGGAGGGGTGTTGCTTCCACCATCAAGAACGCCTCCTTCTACACAGACGTTCATGAAACGCTTCTACTCGAGGACGACAGCCAGGGCGGCATCAACCTTTTGCCATATATCTTACTTCCCCTCATGGGCCCGGAAGAGTACGCCGATGAAGATACCGAGGGCATGCCGGACGAGCTACAACTGCTTCCGCCGGACAAGACGAGAGAAAAGGAACACGACATTACCAAGATCCACCTCGACACTCTGCTTCTACTCACTACAACACGGCCGGGAAGAGACCAGATGCGAGAAAAGAAGGTGTATCCAATTGTGCGAGAGCTACATCTACAGACCGAGGACGACGAGGTGAGGGAGAGCTGTGATCGATTGGTTCAGGTTATCATGCGAGACGAGGAGGGTGAAGAGAGTGAGATTCCAGAGGTGCACAAGGTGCAGGAGGTGGATGAAGAAGATGAGCTGGTCGAGGTCGCCTAAACATTAAACCACATAGATACACAGATGCCTTTGTTTGCATGAATCATTAAAGGTATGATGCACAAGTATGAGTATTGTCATGCCTCGATCTACTTTGCCAGTGAGCTGATGGCTGGCTTTCGCATGGCTGAAATCCGCCGCTTGTCAATCCCCAAAAAGGAATCCCGAAACCATGAATCTTGTGCCTGACGATCGTTTCAAGCGGGGTTAACGGACTCGTTACCAAGCAATCAGGCAAGAAGTCGTGCGCACTACCAATAACATGTCATGTCAGCTATCTTCCACTATTCCCTGAGAGTCTTTTTGATATAGAACGCCTTAGATACACCGGGGAGTCTTACTAATAACCCGTTCAAGTTCCCAACTGCGTCTTACTCTCCTCCCTTTCGACTCCACCACGTTGGACTTTGTCTACTTCTCTTATCATCAAGTAGAGGAAGCCCTTTCAAATATCAAAGCGTCATTGCAGGATATCTCTAAAAAGAATGCCCTACTTTACCCACAAGAACGCAACCCTCTTCTACACAATATCCCGCCCCACCACTTCTTCCTCTCCCACATCTACTTCTCCTCCTGCCTCAATCCCTCCGACCCTTCAACCTGCAGAAGCAACTCCCAACAAATCAGAAAAACCACGGACCATCCTTCTTCTGCACGGCTGGACCTGCGACTCCCACGACTACACCTTCACCATCCCCTTCCTCACTTCTCCCCCTGTTTCACTGACCGTAATCGCCCTCGACCACCGTGGTCACGGTCGCTCTACCGCCCCTTTGCCACCGTCTGATTCCAACCCCGCGGGCTACGAACCAGACGACGTCTCCTACTCTTCCAACGAACTAGCACTCGACGCCATCGCTCTACTCACCCGTCTCCAATCTTCAGGAGATGTAGACACGGGAAAAGTGTTAGTGGTGGGCCACTCAATGGGCACACTCCCTGCAAGCGAGATGGCTGTGCTGTTCCCCGATCTCGTAGCGGGTGTAGTGCTCATAGAGCCGATCTACGGTATCACCCCCCTCTTACCCTCTGATGCTGGCATGGCACTATTCACAAACAACCCCTCGAAATCGGCGGAGACAGCGGCGGGGTTTTTGGGCGCGTGGGGTTATACCGACTTGGCTGAGGGAGTGGTGGGTGAGTGGATCAAGGTATGGCATCAGAGACGGTGTCTGGGCACCCCGCCGTGGGTGGTTAGGAAATGTCACTGGGAGACACATTGTGGAAGTCAGACATGGGCGCGGCCGGCGGAGAAAGCGAGAAAGTTCTTGGAGGGGAGGAGGTGTGCTAGGCTTGTGGTGTTTGGGGGTGAGAGAAGCGAGGGGGAGAGAGAGTTTGAGAGGGGTTTGCTGGAGGAGGAAGAGAAGAAGCTGGGGAAAAGGAATGGAAAGAGTCGAATTGTGGATATTGCACAGGCGAGTCATTGGCCGCATGTGGTCAAGCATGACGAATTTAATAGAGCTTTGGAAGGGTGGCTGAGAGAGAACGAATTCATCTAGTGTAAGATTTGAGGATATCAAGTAGTTGATCTGAAGCCTTGATAGAGGCTGTCGTCTAAGACGAGAAGCTCGTCTATGTTGATGAAGATTGTTGTTATTGCCCTGTTTATGCTACCATATTTGATGTCCTTCGATTTGCCATGACTTTGTTGCCTGCATGTGCTGTGTGATTGTTCTTGTATCTTTTGACCTTGTGAAAGGACCCTCGTGCATCAAATTGCCCACGTTCCTGTACACGCCTATAACGCCTTCCGCTATGCATGATTGTTTGTGTGTGTCTTGTCTGTTTTCCCATCTACCATTTCTCTCTTCAACTCCTACGTATCCTCTGAATCTTTTGAAGGAAAGAGGAAAGGGCAAGCAAGCTACTTGGGAGAAGCAAACTTCTTAGTCCACTCCTGAGCAATCTTGTTGAACTCGGCCCTGTTGTTCTTGTACTGATCGGCAATGCTAGCCTCGACCGAGTCGTCAGGCTGAGGCTCAATGAGAATCTGACGGACCAGAGCCAAGACCTCGCGAATACGGTTCGGCGGCTTCCAGTTATCGCTGCGGAGGATGCCCAGGCACATGCTGCCCTTTTCGTCGTTTGTCACATTTGGGTGGTAGATTTTCGTCTTGAAGGAGATGACGGGGGGCTTGAAGGGGTATTCTTTTGGAAGGGTCACCTCTAGGATGAAGTTGCCGCCCTGTAAGAAAGACAATTAGTGGTTGGGATTAGAGGTTAGCAAGTAGAGTGTATTACAGCAAAGGGTGACTCGGCTGGACCGGTCATGTTGGCTTCCCATTTGAAGATGTCGTCTTCGTTTGGGAGACGAACAACGGTGCCGTCGACCGGGGTCGTGCTGATCTGACCCAGCTCCTGTAGGTAGAATCAGCTGACTGTTATACAAGTGTAAGGACCAGGTCAACATGCATTCATGATACGCTTGTTTGCCGACATATTGGGCAATGACGATTTAATTGTCGTTATGGAGATAAAGTCGGTAAAGAGCGAGCTTGATGGATGTTCAAGTTGGTTATAGAGGGCACAGACCAGTCTACAGTAGCGGGGGCGGGGAGCTGGATCGAGTTTGGCGTCTTTTACCTTTGCACTATTGGACTGCAATAATAATGACGATGAAAAGATGCATTCATTTATACTTGTATCAGAAACACCTCATTCCATCCTTGCCATCTGTAGCCTTGACTCTCACTCACAGACCATGCATGTGTTGGTCGTGTGAAACAAACATAGTCGTGTGCGTGCTGTCCTGACTTTGAATAATATGCATCCCACGTCATTCATGCACATGCACGAACCTGAATTGCTGCCTTGGAGGATCGCCATCAAGGCACGCCTAATCCCATCCAATTAAATTGAGCCTCATCTTGCAGGGGTACACGTGAGAAGGTAGATAAACATGCGCGTCTCCCTTGCGCACACAGTCTCTCTTTCTTCCCCCTTCCACGCTCGTCAAGGTCGCCGACAACACGTACAAGCTGCATAAGCTCACTTCTCGCAAGTGTGCTGCCTGTTGCTTGTCAAGTCCTTTTGGACTTCCAGCGCTCCTTTTGATGGTCCCACCTGCGTCAATCTAAACCTCTACACTCCTTCACTTCTACACCCTTTGTCTGTCGCTACGGCTCCCTCTGCTTCTTCCATTGTAAACATGCTTCGCTCCTTTGCCTCCAAGGACCGTGCGGGCAAGCTGAAGAAGCCGTCGAAGCGATCCTTTCGTAGTGATGATGCCAAGATGAAACTGATGGAGCAGCTGAACACTCCATTGAGTCCTCCCAGTGCAAAGTATGCCATCAAAATTCATCAATTTGTCAATTTAATCTACACTAAACTAATGCTCGCTCTCACAGCACTTCACCACGCTTGCACAGTGCAATTGTAACGATTGTTGTGGGCAAGGATGAACGATTGTTCGCTGCTCACGAAGATGTCCTCCGCAAGTCGCCTTTCTTCGCAGAGGCCTGCAAAGAGGTCTACTTCACTCAGTCTGGTCGACGCATCCACCTCACCGACGAAGAGCCAGAGATCTTCTCTGCCATTCTCGAGTACCTCTACAAAGGAGACTATTGTCCCCGTCTACTTCACGACAAGAGACGCAACACCTGGGTGCTCGAGGATGCCCACGAAGCTTCCGTCTCTCCCAAATCCCCTCAATCTCACGCGAGCCGTGGCAACGCAGAGTCGGTGACAATCCATCATCGCCGTGTAGGCGACCTCATTCTTCGTGACACTGCAATCTACTGCACAGCCGAGCGATTCGGCCTCGAGGAATTGAAGCGTCTCGCTCTTCGCAAGCAGGGCCTTCAATCCGGCATCGAGGTCGGGACCATCCTGCGCAGTGCTCGCTTTGCCTACGAGAACACTCCAGAAACCGACTCGCGTCTGCGTGCCCATTATCTGGCTCTTATCATTCGCAGTCGCAGCACGTTCAAGCGGAGCGGTACGATGCAGATGGAAATGGAGAATGGCGGTAGAATGTTCTTTGATCTGTTTGTGGCCATGTGTAACCACATTGATGACATTGTCGAGATGAACGGGCAAGTCTAAGTGTTTTCATTTCCACTCGTAGGCTGACGTCTCGCACGACTCAATGGTTCTCATCTCCTGACCGCCAATGCTTACTGTGATGCTAGCGAACGTTCATCTCCACGGTGCATCTAGTACACACTCGATCTTACCTTTTCCTTGCAAGAAGGAATATCCGTTCCCTCTCCACTCACCCAGATTGGAACACCTCACACCGATACGGTGCTCAAATTGTCTACAGGGCTCGGAGGCGCTAGAAATCTTTTGAAGAACTGACAAACTACTGAAAATGGACCAAAAAAGACAAAATCGCTTCTCAACCAAATTGCAAACAACTTTGACGAGGTCGACCCGCCATGGTCTGATCCAGGGAATCATGGGATCTACATCTCCACTTTTCGTTTGTCTGGAAGCAGGGACGTTCTGTTCGTCTCTCTCGTCTCCATCTGATACACTGTACTTGCCGTCACTCCGCCAGCCATGTGCTGTATGGAAGACGAGCATTTACCGATGCAAGACTTGCCAAGTGCCGAATGCGAAAGCGTGACTGAAAGTGAAGGCCTTTCGCGGGCCATTCATGCTTCGGACTGCGCCAACCCGCTTCGATACTTGTAAGTCTTGACCATCAACTGTCCTTTATGCCGCTCAGCTAGGAGACCTTGTCTTGCGAGGTCGTGGGCTTGGTCCTCCACCGTGGTAGCCGATCATTTAAAAGCCAAACAATGGACATTTCGGCCGCCTGAACATTTCTTCATCTCTTGTCGTCATGATGTGATTTGACACTGTTGTTACTATGTGATTCAATATGGCATCGATTCTTTTTGGCAACACTCTTTCTCCCTCGGAGTTATTGTCCTTTTGCTGAAAGTCAGAGCTCCTTTTGTCTCGACCCTTACCTGCTGATAGAATGCTATTGACCGTTGCACCCCTTTGTCGATTTTGATTCTCGAACAAACCGCTTTGTTGGTCAGAATAGATCTACTATCGCCGCCTTGTCTTTGGCACACAAAGAAGCAATCGATACCATTGATGCTAGCTGTGACTTCTCAGGGCATATATAGTCGTCCCTTTTTCCATCTCAAGGCAAGAACCCAGAACACATTCAACTCCCCAAACAACAACAAGAACAAAACTAACGCAAAAGAAAGCTTGACATGGCTACTTTCAGATTCCTTGACCACATGGCCGCCGCCGCTCGCGACGACACAGAGTTTGGCTTCGAGCGTATTCTTCCATTTTTCACTGCCCAATCCTCGAACCCACAATTTCTGAAAAAGCTGGCCGACTTTGTGGCCATTTGTACTTCGTGGGCTGTCTACTTCGAGCACCCCCAGAAGCTCGCTTACGAGGAGATGTCCAGAGTAGCTGACGCAATAGCTGAGCAAGCCGACCAGGAGTCTGACTTCCCCGGACCAGCTCCAATGGAAGATCTGGTGACCGAGCGTAATCTTATTGGACTCTTTCTTCGCAACGCAGGTGTCCCTCCTACCACCTCCTCTGAGCTCGACGACATGGAAGACGAGTTCTATGACTTCACCATGAAGTTTGAGTTGTTCGGCTTGCGTCAACTCCGTGCCCAGGCTGTTCCGGCCCCCATATTTGCTCCTGCTGGCTGTTCATTCTTCCAGATTGCCATGGACTGTGACTTTCAGATGCTTGAGTTTGACAATTAGGCGTTCTCTCTACCTGCATTGACTGCACGATATCGCGTAAGTTGCTGCTTATTGTTTTTGGTAGGTCTGTTTTCGTTGTATTGGGGAGTTTTTCTTGACAGGTCATTTGTCTATCCTATGATTGGTTGGCAATGTGCCTTCCCAGGTAAGTCGGAGTTTCAGGTAGTGTTCTTCTCGCTGTGCTCCACATTCCCCCCCCCCCTTTTCCCCTCATTCCCCCCTTTTTTTGATTGATAGTATTGATGAATATAAATCTTATCCTCAACCTCTTTTTTATTTTGACTTTTGCTTGCTGCTTGCTAAAACTTTTCATTACTTGAATTTAGCAGCTGTGACTGAGGTGTGTTGGCAATGTTCGGATGAAACACTCAAGCCTCATATGGTAATAGACAGATAGCTGGCACAGGGATCTTCTGGATATAACTGTCATTTCAGTCACATATCTACCTTTTTACACCTTCTTACTTCTCTATGAAGGACTTGTATGCAATTGCCACTTCTTAGAGAAAGGTTAGAGGCTTTTCCAGTAAGAAAATGCCTATTCACTGCACTCGAGATAGGCGTGGTAGTACCGACTTCCAGACCAGATAGCTGGAGCCTCGACATCTATCGTCTTGCATGACCAAGGATCAGACCAGAAGGTAGGAATGGGCGGGACAACGGTGGTAGTGTGTCAGCAGCTGGTTAGGCGTTGGCCAACACTTTCTTTGTCAGTCTGTTCATCACCTCCTCCTACATTTGCTTGTTATTGCAATTGTGTGCGATGCAAGAGCTTGTCCTTTTTTGTTAAGTTTGGAATGGTATGCGACGTCGCAACGATCCATGATCCTTGTCCTTTGTCAATTTAACCCCCTGTCAAGTTCTGGAAGAGAATTTATAATCCTACCCATACATTCCCTTTTGTTCTCATGTGACGTTTGTTTGCCATGAAAGAGCCTAACCCTTTGTTGGGAGATTATGGAAGAAAATCCACAATCTCATTGATCCTTGTACTTGCACATCAAGGTATAAATAAAGCTCCCTTACCGCATCCCGACCACTTCTCAAACCCAGAACATTATCTGGTACTGCATTGCCGTGCAGTAAAAACAAGGTAATTGAAGACAGAACACACCAAAATCTCTCAACATGATTTTCTTCGAATTCGCCACCTCTATGGCATCCTCAGCTCGTGGTGAAGAACTCTTCGGCTTTGAGCAGTTCCACATTCCTGAGAACACTGGCCCTGAATACCTCCAGCACTACTCTGACTTTGTGAACATTTGCGCAATCTGGGCTAGCTACCTCAACCACCCAAACGCCCAACGGTACATCGATCTAGGTGTAGATCTCGACCATCAAGCCAGCACGTCCTTGCGCGCCGCCATTCTCGATGATGACCAATACCCTCATGTCATCGACAGCAAAGGCAACCCCATCCCTGTTCCCCGCCCTGATCGCTTCGACGACGACGCAGAGCGCGAGATCACGGGCATGTTCTTCCCGCAGAGAACGTACCCTCCCCCTACCTCTGACGCTGAGCTTCATGCCATGACCTGGAAGTTTGCCCAATTCGCTTCTGACAACTTTCAGCTATACCTTCTTGAGGGTCCACTTACTCAAGATATGGAGGCTTCTTTGGGCCAGAGTGTCTTCCAATTGGCCTTTAGGCCTTAGGCACCTCGTCCAGACTCTGACGTGCTTATTCTCCTCAGCTATGATGCTAATGCTAAGCAAGTATTTTCTCATCCCCCTAAGGTAAGCTATGTGGATTTGGTTTCACTTTCTCCATTTTGTATTCTATGCTAGTCTGAATCTTATTTTTTCACAAATGATATTCTCTCTTCCACCTTTCCCTCCTTGTACTGTGACGTATGCTTTTACATCATTTCTGCTCCCTCTCTGTTATTCACAATTCCAATTGCTCGTCCAAGACCACTGATGGGCTTGATACGGCTATCTTTGCTAAGCTTCGGCCTTGATACCACTTCGGCTCGTAATTCAGGGAACAATTCACCTTGATACGCCGGGAATCTAATGCTGTTTTTTGATACATCCCATCTCCCATATATCTCTTCTTCAATGCCCCCCTTCTTTGGGAACAATATACGGTTCTGACTAAGGACTTGTGTTTCTTGAGATCCACAATTTCATCACGGTCACAACAAGCAAGCCACGACTGCTCGAAGAAGTTCACAGTATATGTCTTAGAAACATATCTAGACTTCCCTCTTATCAACCATCTTGCAAGTATCACAGCCAACTAGCCGAAACAATTGCACTTGCCATATTCAAGCAAGACGCTGACTGGGCGATATCTCTATACAAGATGTCCTGGCTACCATACACTGATCTATGATTATCGCACATCATGCCTCCAAATGCGGTTCGGATTATTCTCCGACCCTGGAGGCGGGTATACTCTTAGCCGGCGGATTTGTCTGCCGAACCCCGCACTCATCTGCGCGATAGTGGCGACCCCATGGGCCTTATCGATCTGGATATACTGTGATAGTCAACAACCACTCCACGAGTACTTGGTTCATTCACTTTCGTACGATAGTCAGGCGTCTGAGATTTTGTAACAGAGAACACACTTCACCGTAAACTCTACAATTCATACACAATGGCACCATCAGCAGTGGTCGACAGTCCTACCATTGACAAGTCCAATGGCACGAAAGGCCTCACCCCTAATCAAATTCAGAGCATGGGCAAGAGCAAGTCCGGCAAGGCGCTGAACATTCGCTCATATCCCAAGTTTAACACACTTGAGGAAGAACGTGTGTATCGCAAGCAACACCTCGCTGCCGCTTTTCGCGTCTTTGCAGACCGCGGGTTCGACGAGGGAGTGGCCGGACACATTTCCGTGCGTGATCCGATATTGACTGATCATTTCTGTAAGTTTTGTCAAATATCCCTTCAATCATAATGGTTGAATCGATCTATACAAGTATGTACAACAATACGAGACGCTTACAAAAGATCTTGAGACAGGGCTCAACCCCCTCTCGGCGCACTTTTCACAAATCAAAGTCTCCGATCTCATCCTCGTCGACGAAGACGGTCTCGTAGTGGAGGGAAACGAACCCATCAATACGGCCGCCTTTGCAATCCACAGCGCAATTCACAAGGCCCGGCCCGACATCCACGCCGCCTGTCACGCCCACAGCGTTTACGGCAAGGCCTGGTCTGTCTTCGGCAAGCCTCTGGAGATGCTGACACAAGACGCCTTGCGCTTCTACAACTCGCACGCCGTGTATACCGACTTCAACGGACTCGTCCTGGACTCTGAGGAAGGCGAGCATATAGTGGAGGCATTGGGCGAGGGCAAAGCATGTATCTTACAGAACCATGGCTTATTGACTGTAGGGCGCAGTGTAGATGAAGCAGCGTTTTGGTTCATCAGCATGGACAAGACGTGTCATGCGCAGCTATTGGCGGATGCCGCACAGGCTGGGAATGGGTATAAGAAGATTGTCATCAGTGACGAGGAGGCGCAGAGGACGGCAGAGCTGGTGGGCGCGCCGGAGAAGGGATGGTTGGCCTTTCAGGGATATTACGATGAGCAGGTTGCTAAGACTGGGGGGAGCTTTTTGTTGTGAGGTATCGGCATCGATCATATCGGAATGTGAATTGGGAGCTCTCATACGCTTGACGCTCACTTATGATAATATGCTTTGCTTCTGTCACTGGGTCTATCATACAGGCGTCGTTTCACTTGAGAAGAACGAATCGAGGACAATGCGATTCAGTCTGCATTGCAATGCGAAGTTCGTTGAAACTAGGTGATATCAACAGGTGATTGGTCTCTACTCTGCAGGGCAAGACCATCCTGCAACGGTAATTTTCACCCTCTTGAGCTCTGTCAACATGTCCTGAGTCAGAACCTCGAGTTCATCTACCTAAGTCGAGACTAGTTGTGGTATGGATTATGATGCCATTTCAACATGAAGACTGACAAGTTTATCTCTTGACCTGTGATGCTCCATGCTCCCTCTTATTCGGCTAGACGAAGTCTTTGACCTGCTCTTCAGTCCATTCCCAGAAAACTTTAGCGTAGCCATTTCCACCCTCCGCGGTTGATTTCGTAGCCTCAAGCAAGTCCTCGCGGATTGGATGAAGTCTGCCCCAAGGAGCTACCCAGTCCCCAGACTGCTTGATGGTGATTTGGGGAGAAAAGGCCGAGAAAAGTTCTGTGTAGGCACCGTTGACAACTGGGTAGGCGATGAAAAAGTTGATGATGGCCTTGAAGATAGTTCCTCCGTCACGGTACAGGTCTGATCGAAGATGACCAGGGTTGCAGGGAACAGAAACAACTCCATCAGCCTTGAAGCGCTGAGCAAACTCGACAGCGTGCAGCCAGTTGCCGGCCTTGCTGATGCCATATCTTTCAAGTGGCTTGCATGCAGGCCAGTACTTGAGATAGTCCAGAGTGATGCCGTAGAACTTTTCGCCTACCATTTCCGTGCCCAGTGATGACACCCAAACCACACGAACAGTGTTGGGTGGTTCGATCTTGGCTGTACTGACGAGGGTTGGTGTGAGAAGCTTGGTAAAGAGGAAAGTGCCGATGATGTTCACGCCCATGTGAATTTCGTGGTCTTGTGTAGTCTTGGTGGGTCCATTAGGGTTCAATGCTTGAACCCCAGCGTTGTTAAAGAGGACATTAATCTTACTCTCCTTGGAGGTGATGCCTTCGGCTGACTCCTTGATCGTGGACAGATCAGCAAGATCGAGATGCTGGAATCTGAGAGTGCCCTTGGATTGAGGCCACGCCTTTTTGATATCGGTGATTGAAATGTTGGCTTTGTCTTCGGAGCGAGCTGCGACATAGACCGTTGCGTTCTTGGAGTAAAGAATCTGAGCGACTTCTTTGCCCACGCCAGTGTTGGAGCCTGTCACAACATAGACCTGTGCGCGTGAGTCATATTCGGGATTGCGACCTAGAAGAAGCTTGCAACGTGCTCACCTTACCACTCAGATCGGGCACATCTTTCTCTATGAAAGAAGGGGATGGGGGATACATCTGCGTCCAGATGCTCGAAAATGAAGGCTTTGGGGGGCGGGGAGGTTTTTGTGCCATTGTGTGACCCGTCACTGGCCTTGCTATGTTGAAAAGTAGAATGTCAAATGATCGGTGGGGGACGAATCTTATGGCTACTGTCGACTCAGCTCTCCTTCGCAAGGAGAGTTTCGGTGCAGACGAGTTCAAGACAGATCAAAAGCTCACCTTGCCGGTGGATTACAAGATAAGCAACAACAAAAGATGCGACGTCAGGTACTTAAGCATGCTGCCAATTGACGGCGGCAGCCGCAGCAGTCCAGGAATTAAGGCATGGTAAATGGACTGCTCATCCTATCATGGCGGAAACAAACAGTCCGATCTGAAAGCTCGGGATCGATTGGACAGAATTATTAGCATGACCCTTTACAGCGACCAATTTCTACTGCAGGCTCTAGTACTATTCGTAATCGAAACTTGATAGCGAATCAGGATGCCGAACGAGCAAGACAAGTGATCTGCGTACTATATCGTAGACATCGTGGGGGCCCACAAGTACTTGCTTCCATTTTGGCTCGCACCCTACTTGTAAGCATGCAGTAGTAATTTATGTGCCGCAATCTGGGCGCTTCTGTCTCGGCGGACGGGATCATACAGTTATTCCGAGGAAGACGAATCCTCCACGCGTCATGGCTCGCTCTTACAGACATATCTCGTTCGAGAAATAATATCTTGCTAAGGAGCGAACAGCGTGGTTCTTGATATCGTACCGTTCAACCCTCAATACTTCAGAGTGCGCCGATAAAGTCATCCATCACCCACACATAGAGAGATTGACTGTGTCTGTGAAGGGATGCGGAGCTCCTGGTCAGTATTCTCTTCGAAAACCATTCATTTTCTAATAGTCGGGAAGAGAAGTGAGCAGGCGATAATTGGGCGGAGTACGCTCAAGGTCACCACCACGTCCGCATATCGATAAGTGCTTGACGGTCAGACAACGGCAGCTGCGGCTGAAAATCCCCCTTCGTCTTTGGTATTCTCATTTTGTTTGTTGTCGGCAGCAATGACATCTTGCGCCATGATTACGTCCAGTGGTCTCAGACAGCAAGCTGCTTGTTTGCCACTTCTACGGTCTCTTCGTCAAGTAAGTGAGAGTTGAAAACAGAATGTTTGTTATTGACTTTTTATCCAGCCTGACGGAGTACAAGCCTAGGAGGATAAGATACCTGGCAATCAGCTTCATACGTTAGAATGAAGATAACCAAGACTAAGCCATCGATCCTCCCCCCCAGTGTGCCTGATATCTAGCGAGGCTATGACTGTTCGTACATGGTTGTGGTATGAAGCCCTTCTTAGAATTTCAATAGCGACTACCTCACTACTCTAAAAAGACAAAGTATTCAGGCGACTGCTTTCCACAAGCTTATGCAATGGTTTACACGAAGCCGATAAAGACGTGTGAAGTGGAGGATTTGATTTGCATAGTCTAGTCTATTATTTTTGCCAATGACGATATGATCTCAATCTTCTTGCTGGTCTATACCCGACACATTACCTAGGCCTTTCTCGAATTTGCGCTCAGACCCAGGTCCGGGTTTCAGATCTCTCCAAATCCTTGTTGTCAAAATGGTCTTCAGTAATGGATACAGCGGTGGAGTCATCCGTCTGTGCAACGTCCAAAGAACCCTCAGGGATTGAGTCGGTGACGATCCACGCACTGTAAGTAGAGAAAGGTGCGCCGACGAACCAGACCACTGCAGCCACGATGAGGTTAGTCATCAGACTAGCAGAGCTCGTGCCAACGCCATAACTGAAGGTCGACCCAAGTGATTCACCAGAACGTAGTAGAGAGGCAGTCAACGCCAGCGTGTCGAATTCGGAGTCATAGGTACCCAAAACCCAGTACATCCAAGTTCCGACAGCCTCGTATCCGATACGATAGACGAAGTATGCACCCACCGCTCTTCCAAATCCAGGTGACGACCAATCGAAAGTGGGAGCAGGATCTAGTCTATCATACTCCGCCTGGTTCACGAATTGATAGATCCAGCTGGCAATATACACTGCAGCAATTGTCGACCACATTGCCTTTGACCGAGTTGATCGACGGAAATAGTTGGAGTCCAAGAAGAATCCAACAGCAAAGTTGACAAAAATGCCAATCAGTGTGACGATGAGGCCGGAGAGCGTGCGGCCTCTGACAGAAAGATAGGCGGCGAGGTAGTTCCCGTTGTATGTTTGACCCCACTGAGCAGTGATGAAGATAGGAATAAGCATGTAGATGTGCTTTGTTCGACATACAGCCCAGAAGTCTTTGAATCCTTGCTTGACTGATGTGTTGGCGGACCTCGCAATGGGTTTAGTGCCATCTCTTCTGACGAGTTTGTCCGGCGAAGACAGCAGCAAAGATAATGGCAGTCCAGCACAGGTGAGACCAACAAGCACGAGATATGTTGTGGGGCTGATGGCACCAGCCTGGTCAGATTGCACATTAAGACCGAGCTGTATGATACTGGCAATAAGGGAACCAATCTTGTTGAGTGCAAGCCAAATAGCCACACAGAGCCCTCTTCGATCAGCTTCGGGGTAGCCAACAGCAATTGCCCCTTCAGCTGTCCATAATGCTGCAGCAGAGAAACCGCAAGTGGCAGCACCAAAGATGAGGAACCACTGAGTTCCGTAGACAGTATTGGTATAAAGGGCTGCACAATACGGGACATATCCAAGAGTGCCGAACACTAGAACCCATTTGAGGTTGAACCGGTTGCCAATCACTGCACTAATTGGACTGAAGAAGACCATGATCGCGAAGGTGACAACATTAGCGGCGTTAACAACTTGCGGTGATGCCTGTCCACCGGCTCCGAGATCTGATGTGGTCAGTTACCGAAGGATGCTGTTCGTGAATATAGGTACGTACTGTTCAGAGCGGACCAGATTCCTGGCTGCGTGAAGCTGACCAAACCGAGAACAATAGCTTGGAAGGTAGTGCCGCGATAGAATCTCCGCAGGCGAGCCAAAGGACCTCCATGGTATTTTTCGACGTGAATCTCTGCCTTAATCGTCATACTGGAGCGCTGTTGAGGAATGAATTATAAATGGAGATCGAAAAGACGGACATTGGCGCATGTTATAATCTAGTGACGGCGGTAGCCACTAGCTTGACGCTGAGATTCTCAATGTCATCATGCTGTGTTGAGATATCGTGAGGTAGAGCTGTGGGCCCAGTTATATGCAGGGCGTCGTTAGAGTCTTCCCACGTGGGACACCAAGTCTGATCTGTAGATCACCTTTTGTGCCATCGAACCTTGGTCAGGCGAGCAGTTTGGATAAGTATGTGGGTCAAACCGTTGTTGTGCACATGTAGCAGTGGTATTTCGAAAGGTAGTGCCAAAGTTAGGATGCCTTGGACGTGATAAATATTGCATCAGACAGCTGTTGGTAATATCTTAGGCCTTCGAGAGCTACTCCCGAGCAGATCCAAGCACAACCGAACAATGTTGTAAATGTACACTGCCGGCTCTCATGAACAGCATCGAAGCAGAGGTTACAGCACGGTTTTCTGAATGCACTCAAACCGTCATTTCTCTCACCTTGATGAAGATGGAGCTACATAGACGCGATCCTCCGCGACATCCGTAATGATGGAGACTAAAGTGGTTGCTGTCGCTCAACCTAGATTAGTCGTACTCTGGCGTGTCCAAGCAATCATTGTCACAGCATATTTATTATTGGGACAAAGCAATCGCCGCTCTGGTTCATAGCGTAGAGCAGTGGGACAATCGGATGTCGTCAAGATAAGGAATCACAGCAGTATAAGACGTGAGGTGAGGTTGAGGTTCTTGTTTGTATGGAGCGGATGTCGGACCCGAGTTGAGCTTCTCGGAACATTTTGTCCGCTGCAGCAGCCAACATCTGCTACTCGTACGTCGACGTGCTCTAAAACAGATCTGAAGACTTTCCTGCCTTGTCTTTGCGAACATATCTTAAGCATGATTATTGCAGCTACGAATTGGTCGTAGCCACCAAACCTTGTTTCCTTATGAGGTCCCGTCAGATATACGACCATGCAAATGGGGTCATGTCGCGAGCGCCTGCACTGATCTGCATCCTGCTGCGAGCACGTCTTGGAAGCACGCAATCTCTCGCCATCCATACTCTACTCTATTGATCTTTGTGCAGCGTTGCAGCACACTCGCCTATCTAGATCGCTGAGGCTCACTTCAACCCTTTGCCGTGCCTGTCCTGCCCGTCTCGATTATTGCCCCTCGTGTTCGCGTCAAAAGCTGGTCGGCGGCTGCTTTCCGCACCACGAGCAACTTCTTGCGCATGGCATCAACGTAAGCGTGGATGGTGAATATTTTCTTGACAACATCTCGGGCCCAACTTTCCTATTCTCCATTTTAGAAACAGCCCTCTCTCGCACTCTGCTCTTCTTTCGTCATATTCTTGATCGCACCCTGCAGAGCTCTAGCAATGGTCCAATCAAATGGTGGCGGTTATTCCAATGGGACCAGCTTCATCAACGGAACAGCTCATGCCAATGGGGCCAGGCCGAAAAGACCATGGATCATGAACGCGTTCGTGATGAATGCACCTGGCCACCTAGCACCTGGTACAGCCGAACTCAACTATATCCATCACCAATCCGCGCAACCTCGCTCATTGTCAAAATAGGTCTTTGGCGACATCCGGATCAAGGTGACTTAGACCTTGATCATTGGGTACGTCTCGCAAAGCTCCTGGAAGAAGCCAAGTTCCACGGTGTCTTCTTCGCCGATGTCTTGGGTATCTATGATGTCTATAAAGGTCCTGCAAACAATGGCCCGGCTCTTTCGAGCGCGGCACAAATACCAATTGCCGATCCCAGGTATGATCATATGTGCTGGTCAGGATCTGTAACGAGTCGCACTAATGTATGGATGGCAGTCTCTTGATTTCCGCAATGGCTCATGTGACAAAATCTCTATCCTTTGGCATCACCGCTTCTACAACCTACGAGAACCCTTATGCATTGGCTCGCAAATTTGCAGCGCTAGATCACATCACCAACGGCCGCATAGGTTGGAATATTGTCACCTCGTATCTCGACAGTGCCGCGAAAAGTTACGGCTTCGAGGATCAGGTACCGCATGACGAACGTTATGCGCGTGCAGATGAGTTTATGGAGGTTGTGTACAAGCTTGTCGAGGGCAGTTGGCAGGATGGAGCAGTGGTCAAGGACAGAAAGAGGGGTATATATGCCAACCCGGAAGCTGTGAGATTCATAGACCACAAGGGGAAGTATTTCTCTTGCAGAGGGCCAAGTCTAGTTGATCCAAGCCCTCAGCGTACGCCGTTCCTACTACAAGCTGGTGCATCATCGTATGTCTTTGCCTCTAGCAACCTCTATGGAATACACATTGACAAGAAATCACAGATCAGGACAAGTCTTTGCCGCCAAGCACAGTGAAGCCATGTTTCTTCCAGGCCTCATTCCGGAGAAGACCCGCAAGATAGTAGAAGACACCAAGTAAGCACTACTCAGCACCCCACTAGCTAGGCGTTGACTGACGGACCAACTTACAGAGCTCAACTTATTCTTCAAGGCCGCCAACCGGACAGCGTTCGCTTCATCACCGGCATCTTCATCGTGGTAGCCGCCACGGACGCCGAAGCCCAAGCCAAGTACGCCGACCTTCTCCAATATGCCGATCTAGCAGGCACCGCCGCACTCTTCGGTGGCTGGACCGGCCACGACCTTGCCGCTTTTACCGACGACGAGGACTTCGCGTTCAGCAACCTCGGCGGCATTCAATCCATGATCAAAGCCTGGACGACCACCGTACCAGGTACTGCAGGGCTGAGATGGACGAAACGCCGCGTCTTGCAGGAATTGGCAATCTCTGGTGCGCACGCAAAGGCGATAGGCAGTCCTAGCACGGTCGCAAATGTATTGCAGACATGGATCGACGAGGCGGCCATCGATGGGTTCAATCTTAGTTATGCGACTACACCGGGGTCCTTTGAAGATATGATTGAGTTTTTATGGCCGGAGTTGAGGCGGAGAGGGGTCTTGATGACAGAGTATCCGGTTGTCGGAGGTGGGAGCATGAGGGACACGTATCTGGGGGATGGATTGGGCGCTGGGGTTCGGGCAGATCATCCTGCTAGCCGATTCACTTGGAAGAAGCTGGAGCCGCGGGATGACGTGCCGTTCCGGAGATTAGGGGAATCATTGAAAAAGCTACACGTTTGAGTCTATACTCCAAGACTCGTGGGAACAGTAATAAACTACGACACTCTTACAAAGTCCGCAATCTCTTACCACCTCTTCTGTCAAGCGGGGCAAAAGGCGCCCTCCTCTTAGTAACCACAGATGAAACAAGCCTAGGCGGAACAACATCAGCAGTAGACGTATAAGGATCAAAATCATTGATAGGCGGTGGTGGACTATCCATGATACCGTCCCTAGGCGGCAAGGGACTCTGCACCTGCCTTCCCGGACTAATTAAGAGCTGCTCCCCATCTCCCAGACCAGGTACAGCCTCTCTCACACCATGCCATCGCCTAGGATGATACGCCTTGAGTCTATACTGCGGCACAGTCTTTTGCCAGAACTGCGGTGTGAAGAATCGATGCACCCAGTCCATGGCCAGCGGATACTCAGCCGCGAATCTGACACCATATTGCGCAGACGACCCACGATATCCGACATAGATCTCGCGGTTATCAAATTGACCAGGGAAGCGCGCGATAGATAAACCATATACGGGGCAAGAAAGCCAGCGATTGCTGATTGACTCCTCGTAGATGCCGATGGGATGGACCATTCCGTCGAAGAGGATGGAGCCGAGAGCGAAACCCAGTTCTGCCACGCGGTGGTCGCGGTAAAATGGTTCCGGGGGCATGGGTTTCAGATCGCCGGTGTAGGGGTCTGCGGGCTCGAAACGGTGGTCTGTGTTGGGCAGCCATTGTTTGCTTGCGGCGAACAGCGCGTGTGCGATTTCGTGCATCAGGCTTGCGGCTATGAGGAGATGAGTGCGGAGTTTGAGAGCGTCTTGATCAAATGTCTTGACATGAGGGAGGGATTGAGCGGGTGCGGAGTCAGAAAAGGCTTCTTTGTAGAGTTTCTCTATTTGAACTGACTGGGGAAATGTGGCGCTATTGTTACTTGTCAGCATGGTAGGTTCACTTGAGGCGGGGAGCAATTAGGGAACTTCACCCTTCTACGAGACCGTATCTCGCGCCAGACGACTGGTAGGGTGCATAGAACTCGCTTGTGACGGCGAAATTGGCAATTTCCCCCAGGTCTAAGTCAATGCTGAAGGTGATACAGTCTTGCAGGCTGGCAACCTTCCTCCAGATGTCGAGTTTGTATCGATCATGTGAGACATCTGGAAGATCGTCAAAAGAGACGCCCTCAAACCCTTGGATGGGCTGATGAGTATGATGAGCGAGGATGCCCCCCAAAAAAGATTGGAGTGCAGGCTCATTGAGGAAACCAGAGGCAAGCTGCAAGGCCGGCTGCAAAAGTACATATTCAAAGTCACTGCATCTGAAATTTTCTCTCTTGAAAATGGGGTGGAAGGGGTTTCTCAGAATGTTAGCGGGGACAGTCCCTGCCCTTGTAATGTACAAAGCGTTTGGTCGCACAAATTGAGCCTCGAGACATGGGAGTTGTTGTCCGGGAAGGTAGTCGATATAGCCAAACTTCTGGAGTGCTCTGACTCCAAAAGTTGACAGGATGAGATCTCGACCTTCTGTATTATCTGGGTCGGGGTCAAGACGGACGGTATAGCCAGGCTGTGATTCATTTACAGGCGCATGCGAATCTGGTCGAACATGTCGTTGAGGCTCAATTGTTGACGGTGGGTGACCTTGCTCGCCGTGTACAAGAGAATTCAACACCTCACCTGATTGAGCATTCCCCATCTCTGGACAGGCGGGCGGTTAGCTGTACTTTTACGAATACATGTGATTATGCTGGGACGATGCACTTGAAGTGATACAAGCATCTTAACGCGTCGAGTCGAGTCGAGTCTTTGTTAGTCCTACATGAATTCAAGCACAAAGGGTTCTCAAGCCTAAGCATGCAAATCGCAGGCAGCATTCTTTGACCGCATTAACGTGCTGTACTACAAAGAAACATTTTTCCCTTGATACGTTTCATCGAAAACGGCATCATGCCAGGCCGCTTCCAGACAGTTTGGGATATACGAAGCGGTACTCTCGTATGCATTGTACCCGATGAGCTACTGCATGGTCCCGTCAGCGTCCATGTAGCACCTCCTGCAAGCTACCGGAGTTTTCAAACTGCACTGAACGCCGTGATTTTATGCCCGTAAGCCTGCATATGAGATACACCTTTATCAGGTAGCAAAGAAACAATATAAGCGAATCGTCTGGTCTGTATTGCTGCAGAAACTCACATAGAATTTACTGTACGGTAGGGTGAGCAGCTTTACAGAACCGCCAAATTGCTAACAGGGCGTCTGCACCAGCTTATCTCCCGTTCACAATGTCGCATGTGGTCACAAGTTCCTGGTCCAAAGTTGTCTACAGCGTCAAGCTTCAATGGTTGAGCATTGTCAGCGTTGGTGATTTGTAAGGGTTCACCTTATCTACCCCGTAAAATAGTTAACGACGAACCTTCCATTGTAGGACTAGTTCCATGTCAACTTCTCTATAAACGAACCAGACTGTATCCATTGTTCCGATCCACGTTCACATCCAACAACATGTGATGTGATGTTTGCAACAGCTCAATGGTGATCTGTGAACATCCTCAATCCCAAACACAATTTCTATCGTTTCTCGAGCTGACTAACGTCCGATGCAAGACATGGCATCCTCTGAGGCTCAAGCAGCTCTCACAGAGCGGAATACAAAGACCATCGTAATGCCAACAAACTCACTCGATGTCCTCCCTCCGGAACTGCGTTTGATGATCTGGAGATTCACTCTACCCGGACCTCGAAACATTGCCATCCAGATGAAAATCAAATATGCAGGATTTGGTGGCTGGGTAGTCCGAAAGAACACACCTCCTCCGCCTGTGGCACTCCGCGTCTGCCATGAATCCCGCGAGGAGGCTCGAAAGCATTATGTTCTATCATTCGGCACCGACGCCTTTCCAGCGACGGTCTATTTCAACTTTCAGATCGACACGCTATGCTTTAGCGACGGCATAAACAATTCTTCAGGTCCATGTGACTACGTGCTCAATCTATGGGTTGGCAAGACATTCAGAAGTCGGCGATCCCAAGCGATACAAGCAAAGGCCATCAGGTTTCTCACTATGGATGTTGACGAGAGTATCTACAGCAGACCGTCTTTCTGCTGGGATGAGATCCGTCGCTTCGAGGGTTTGGAGAAGCTGTCACTGATTGTCTGGTGCTCGGAGGTAAATGCAGAGTCATCAATGGCTTATTTTAGATCGGCGATGCAGGCGGTTGCGGAGGCACATCCACAATGGGTCATTCCAGCATGTGAGGTTGTTTCTTCAGCGGGTGTATCGTGGGGCACTCTTCAGTCTGGCGAAAATGAAACATTGTAGATCGTGTCTACTACTATAATGAGTAGAAACGATGCCAGTACAGGCAGTGTGAAATGTGATTACTGGATTTCAGGTAGTCTTGGATATACACCTGAGACAATCACTTCTCGATTGATGGTCACCCCGCACGCAAAGATGTGTGACTACCGATGTATCATATTGCCAGTGTGGTTCTTTGCGGTCGCTACTGCGGCGCGTCAGCATTAACTTATGTTTGCCCATCTCATCGAGGTTGTTGGAAATTGTATTATGTATATCAGCACGGAGATGTTGCGATCAAGTTGTGCAATGTACCATTGAGCATAACAACATGAATATGCACGCCAAGGGCGATATTTGCAATTTCCAAGCTATTCAAAATGTTTCAAGCCTCTCCGAGACATAGCTCGTACCCGTTTGCTATCGGTCCTCCAATATCTTCCAAGCAAAGTGATTCAAGTCCACTCGATTCCGTGTCAAGATATCTCATTCAGATAGTAATCGTATGCCCCTCGCGCTCCCATCATCTTCGCTCTGTTCCATGCAACAGTCATACTGCATTCCAGTGCAAATAGTCGTCGTGGGAATTCGGAAGTGTCATAGACGAGGCTATTTCTAGGACGAAGCTCGAGTTAGTTTCTGGTTCTTTCTTCAAGGCCTGAACAACAAAGATATTGGTGCAATAGTAATTATAAAGGGGATGGAAAAGGCAAAAGGGAAGAAGACAAGAGAGGAGAGGAGAAATACACACCCCACAAGTGCAGCTGCCGGCAGCACAGCCGCAGCTAGAGCAAGTGCAAGAAGCGTTTCCACAGCCACCAGCCATTATTGATGTTGTTGATATGGTGTTGGTAGAAGAAGAGTAAAGGGTTTTGGTTGTTTGGGTCGAAAGTGGATAGAGTGTGGTAGATTGATTCTGCTGTATGTAGGCAGTAAGGTAAAAGAGGTGAGGGAGCACGTGTATTTAAGGTCCTTCCTCACCTCTCAGCTCGTACCCTTTATCAGTCGGTGATAACCCAGCCAAGACCGAGAAAGAGCGGGGTGGAGGTGGACCCTGCATTTCTGGTCTACTGACGAACTCAACTGGAGCTGTACCATGCATATCATACGATGCGTTTTTTGTGCGGTCTCGTATGTCTTTTGGATCTGTCATCGGATAATCAGATCTCAGAAGGAACAACGAACATCTATTGCTAACGAATGGCTAATCGTAAAAGCCTGATTCCAGCACTTGTCCCTCATGCTTGTGCTTGTCGTGAAGGAAAGAGTTTGGTTCACCCGTTTGGCCCATCAAGAAAGCTAATAATGTAGGTTCTGGACCCTGTATGTGCGTCTCTTTCGCGGCTGCACCGTTGTCTGCCGACCTCTGATGTATCTTGTACTTGTTCTTCGTAAATTGTACTGTAGTTTTAAGTGCCGTATGTTTGAAGCGGTAAGCATCGCCTTCATGCGCACAAAGGCCGCATGTGAGACACCTCCAGGCCGAATGTTTAATTGCCACGTCCTTGCCACCGCACAAGTCACGCGAATCGCCATAGCATGACGACTGACTGCAGACTTGCACGCTCTCTTCATTGGTAGACCAGTGCTGTGAGAGACTTGTGCGGGCGAGGGCATTACAACCTTGTCATGCTTCAACAACGTGTGTGGCTTTGACGAAGCAGTGTAATTGGGGAGAAATGGACGCCTTCGCAATATCAAGAGATTTGCGCTTGGCTCGATAGGACAATGTAAATTGGACTTGATAGCATAGAGTAATAGGTTGGACTTGATAGGACAGAGTAGATTGGTCAGTGCTGGTTGGATGTTGTTGAAAATGCTGAATGATTACTTGCAATTTGAGAGGTCGGAAACCAGACATGGCATTTGCCAGACATCTCGCCAAACGCCTGCTTTGTATGCAAAATCATAAGTTCATGATTGGAGATAGAATCAGTCTAGCCGAGTGCCATATTCACATCATCGCCCAAGCCCCACTCGGCCTCTCGCTCCCTGAGAATAGCAGTCGGAGTGAGGAGCGAGTCTCTGTCAGCAGCGGCACGACTGAGCATGGAACTGCTCACACTCCTAGCTCCACTGCTTCCTGTACTTGCTACTTCAAAGGTACCATGCGTCACGCTTGCTCCACTGGTAGCTCTACTTCGAGAATGGTCAGGACGCTGAGCAAACCAGGATCGACGCTGGTAGCTGCTTGCTGGGCTTGCTCCCGAGTCTGAGCCAGTGGCCGAGTAAGATGGGGCCATTGTGGTCGAAGTGCCGGTGTCGCTGGCTACCATGGTCTGATCATCTGTGCCAGTGTCGGACTGAGCCTCGTACATGGCGGCCACACGCCTCACCTCGAGCTCTTCTTCGTCGTCGGCTTTCTTCTTGGCAGCTTCTTGCTCGCGGGCTACTTCGGCAGGGTCGACGTCGACAAGTTCAGCATCGCGGACCCATTTGCGTCTGCGAGTGTAGCGTCCCCATCCGTCTTGCCCTCTTCTGCCGTCTCGCCACTTGTTGTCGTAATATACCCAAGCATCTTCCTCGTTCTCGTCCTCCTTTTCCTTGGCTTTGCCCTTGTTGCCGGCCTCTTTCGACTTGGTCCCGGTCTCGACATGCCAATCACTTCCAGCAACCCATCTCCACTTTGCCATGCCGCCTTCGACCTCTGGAAGCTCGAATTGTTGCGGGGACAGACACTCGTTCAGGTGTTCGTCAGTCCAGGTTGCTCGCTCGTAGGCTAGCATGCTGGTGGTCCAGCCGATGCCCAGCCACCTGCGTTGATTCTCGAACAGGGTAAATGTAAAGCGTATGCCTTCGTTTCCATTTCTCTTATTTGCGAGTGCGATGGCTGATTGTGATGGCGTCAGGCGGGGTGGAAGTGGTGGAGCAGTCGAGGATGGCGGACCGAACTGTAGACCTGTAAGGACGGTACAGACACTGCGGACAGAGCGGGACCGCCAAAGAATGGTACGGGAGATGCGGGCGGGGCGGGAATGCCATGAGAGAATGATTGTGCCAAAGACGAGGGTGATGCGCTGGGTGGTGAGGATGCGGAATGGCGAGGGAGGTAGAGCGAGAGCCCACCACAGCGGACTGGCAACCATGATGCGGATGAAGAGGGTGGTGAGGGCGGGTTGTGTTGTTGCCGATGTGGCCGTCTGCTGCGTGGAGAGGAAGTCGGTGAGGCGTAGAAAAGGATCGAGGAGGATGTTGCAGCGGGTGGTGAAGGTCTGGAGGGTCGACAGGATCTCATCGAGTGACTTGTGGTGCTTGATGGCGCCCACGTCTGAAGGATCTCGCTTGTGGCCCTTTTGCTTCTCGCCTGTCCAGCCTGTCGAGGAGAGGGGTGAGTAGCGGCGGAGATACATGCCGACAATGATGAAGGTCACAAGCAGAATAGGGCCTGCCCAGCGGATGATGTAGCTGCCGTAGAGTGTCGTCAGCCAGAAGGCGGCCACGAGCAGGAAGCTCTCCCACGGATCCTCGGTCGTCCATGACAGCAAGCCGACGAGTCTGTTTAGGGGTACGATGAAGGCATGTGAGTAGGCCAGAGCTCGGGTGACCTGAGGGGGTGTTGCAAGCAGAAGGGGCGACTTCTGGTGCACGAGAATGGTCGAGCGGTGACGATGGGAATGGAAGGAGCTCGAGTTGGGGGAAAAGGCAGCTACGGTGGGCGGTTTGCTAGAGTCTGTCTGCTCGGACGGATGAGCCCCTCCATTCTCGGGGCCAGAGGCGTCGGTCATCGATGTCATCCAAGGAGTATCTTTTCCATCGTCAGTCTTGATATATCAACATCAAAACCACATTGATGATTAGGCAGGAGAATGAATTGGACTGGACTGGACTGGACTGATCTTGAAACTTGATTCATGTGCGGGGAAATCGGGAGATGGGCTGGGGAGATGAGATGGGGAAATCATATTTACCAAATGCTGCCATATGACAACCGTATCGCGCAGTCCCTCGTTAGACTGCTCATACTATAATGGTATGCATGTCGTGACACGTCTGCTATACCTCGAGATGATTCGTGTAGTGTGTCGAGTCAACGATGTTGCACGTGTCGACGACAGGCATATGAAGAAAACAACGTCATTGCCCAATTCCGATCCATCACATGTGAATTCTTGGCACGCTCTGATTCGACCTCAAGACGAGGCCAGTCATCATTATTCCATTACTTGTACTGATTGTTTGTATAATCAGACGAGATGTTATTCCTGCTTCAATCAGTGCAGTATCTGATTTAGCACATAGCTGCAAGCTATGTTCTCGTGGTGTGTTCCCTTCGACCGTGTGACAAACCCAGCAGAGCATGCAAACACGTCACAACCAGAGCATTACTTCGTGACAGCGACACGGCCAACGGTGCGTGGATGTTACTCGAGAAGAATATAAGTGCAATAAGATGCTGTTTGTCTGCACCACTGCAGCCATGCACAGTTGCTCTCACGCCTTGAAAACATGGGTGATGGGACCGCTTCACGTGAGCTTGCGACCATCCAAGGCGCAGAATCCGAAGCTGTGAACGTAAATATGAGACATCACAAAGGCGCATCAGGACGGGTTAAGACAGACGAAGCGATCCGCAACGTACCATCAACCATCCCTGGCTGTGTCATCCTCCTTAACGGCTTCCCTGGTGTAGGTAAATACGCCATCGGACAGCTTTTACACGAGCTTCTCGGTCCTTCAAGATCTCGTTTCATCGATAATCATGTCCTCATTGACCCAGTCCAAGCGATCCACCCTGGCCGCGGATCGGAGCATCAAGCTTTGAGGAAGGTGGTCCGAGAGGTGGCATTTGCTGCTCTGAAAGAACTGCCTGACCACGACACTGTCATCATAATGACTACCTGCTTCAGCACTTCCAACGAAGATCGAGAAGTGTTCCATGAGCATTCGGCGATCGCACTGAAGCGGAGAGTGACCATGTTCTTCATTAACATCATTTGTGCCGAGGACGAGCATCTAGCACGATTTGGCTCTGTTGAGCGAGAACTGGGCAAGAAGACGACGTTGAGGGATCGGCAGGTCTTGGATCAGCTCTTGCGGGCGCATCAATTGCTGAGACCGGAGAAAGAACAAGTGGGAATGTAATGGTACTATCGCTTGATTCCAGTGGAAAGACTGTCGCGGAAAGCGCTGCATGTGTCCTGTCACTGGTCAAGCAGCAATCTCTGACTAACGATTGATCATGATAGAGCCTCATCTCCACGATGATCCAAGCTAGAAAAACAGGTCTTGGTATATCATGCGCATCAAAGCCGCTTCTGCAGGCCATGCATCAACTGCTTCAGCCACTCTCTTAGGCCAGTCGTCTTCCCAGCGGAAGGCAAAGAATGCTGCGACGTACTCCCACCAGCACGGATACCATCCTGCTGTTTCCCAGTCTACAATCGAGACCTTGAATGAAGACCTTTGTCCATCTCTCAGGTGCACCTTGTGGACCAGGATGTTTTTCCTCTGTAGATCAGAGTGCGTGAACATAGACGGCCGTGTTTTCCTTGTCAGGCTGTGCAAGAATTGATCTTCAAAGAAGTCTGCTAGATAAGGACGCTTTCCATTTAGCTTGGCGTTGCTTCGCGAGCTGTGAATGAGTCCCATGACCACTTCTTCCTCGTTTCGAAATGGGCCGGAGACATGGGCGGGATATCCAGGCTCATAGAAAAGATGATGCGGCATGCAACTTTTGTTGATGCTTCCCATCGACCGGGGGATGGGACGGGGCGTAGCTGATCGAAGACAGCTCTCACCTGAGCCATGATGATATCCTTGTCTGTTTTTGCTAGAGACGACCAGAGCTTATCAAGGGCATCTCCCTCAAGGCGCTCCATGACAAAATACAGCTGCCCATCTTGTCCTTCCCACATTGCATACAGCTTCGGCGCGGCAATTCGCAGATTACGCTCAATGAAAAGGAGGTTGTATCCTTCCAGTCTATCTCTGTAGCGCCCGTACTTGACGATAAAGTATTGACCGAGGCCTACAACTTTCCGATCTGCCCATGGTTCGTCACCCTTGAGGATATCCGTTGATGCATGTGTTTCGTCCATGGTCGGTAAAGGTGCAGGAAGCTCAGTCACACCCCTGAAATACGGAAACTGTATAGCGGCTTCCATTGCGGCAGATTCGAGATTGCTCTTTCATGAACCAAAGATCTCATTTTCGTGTACCAGAACCGATGATGTCGTGGAGTCGTGGCTAGTCTACAAATTTACCTGGTCGATAAGCCTCGTAAGCAATGTATATATCCTTATCTAATCCATCATATGTAAGCTTGCATCTTCGGCGTGATCGTTCACTTTGATAACTTCTATATCATTTGCCGGGACTTATTGCGTGCTCGGACTCGTACAAGGAGCGATGAGATTGGCATGCAGCTACAGTGGGAGCACGTCTCCGCAGGCCTCGGAAGAACTTCCTCCACTCGCTTAATCTACTACATCGAGCTCTGTAGGACAATATATGAGAACACACTTCGATTAGGAAAACAAGAAATTTATTCCCTAGTAATCATCAAGTCTCTATATCCGAAGAGGGTATCTCTATATACTTTTTGAATGCGGACAAAAGTACGCAAGACTGAAGTCGACCGTGAAGTACGCAAAGATCATGATATAGGCATGTATAATGATCGTAGCGTACTTTCTTCACCTGGCACCTCCATATCGACTTCGAGCTCTAATCTGCTTGCCATATCTGTAGAATATATACCTGTAATCGTGGTCAGCTATCGTACAATACAGCAGCAGAACATCTGTGTCAGACTCACGGGAATGGTCCAAGAGCCAGTGTTATCATTGCAAGGACAAAGGTTGCCCATTGATCACCGAGGTTATGGTACACTATATCCAAGATTAGCCATATGCTTCAGATCTGATTGATGATAACCAATGTCATACTTGCTGTACCGAATAAGGGGAAGCCAGCCGCGAACATACTTCTAGCGAAACTGTTCGCTGCCAGAGCTGATGCGGCGTAGGTTGGGTATGCGGCAACGAGGAAGGTGAAGACGCCAGTGAATATGAAGATGATGCTGCGGGCTATTAATTGTCTGTTTCTACCTAATAGATGTGCAACACTCACCCTGCTCCAAAAGGTATCGTCCCTATTATGGGTACAATCCAATGCACTGAGGGATATGTCGTCCAGCCAAACCACAATAGTCCAATAGTCACAAGAGGTGCTCCTGCAATAGCAGAAGGCAAGCGGAACTCTGGTTCGGAGACACCGACTTCGCCTGTCTCGGCCTCGCGTCGAGCCATTAGTCGCCTGTAATTCTTTTTCCAGCTGCAGGTCGTTAGTGACTTAAGCGATCATGGTAGTCAACTGAATTTCTTACAATGGGTCGGCGAAGATAGTAAGGAGCATTCCGACTGTGATGCCCAGGAAACTCAACCCAACCTGCCATTGATTGAAGCCATGATTGCCACCAAAGACAATGTCAAAGGCGGAAAAGAAGAGATACACTATGCCGAGAAGGACAGCACAGTACAAGCAGAGGCAGAGACACATGGGCTCCAGTGTCAGGAGAAGGAATGGTCTGTAGGTCGAAGTGATTATTGTCTGTTACAACTTATCAGAAGCAGGCAGAGAGCAGGAAGTGAACAAAACATACCCGAGAGACTGATTTGGGAGACGTTTCTATTGGCGCGAACCATCTATCATCTCCAGTTTCTTTACGGCACCTCCTCGCTTCATTGCGAAGCAAGACTGGATGATATGTTTCCGGTACGAACACCAGCACCAGGATAAACTCGACACCAGCCCAGATTAGTAAGAAATAGAACGACCAGCGCCAATTAGTATAGTAATTGATGAAGCCACCTAGAAGAGGACCAAACTGTGGTCCGAGACTAAAAAGTTGTCAGTTTTTGACGGAAAAAGATCCGGGGAGGCGACAAATTCGTACAATGGACTCAGTGTATATAGCATCATTGGCGCCGACAGCTTATCCGCTGAGAAGAGGTCACCCACTGTACCTCCTGCCACACTGAGAAATGTGCTGCCAGCAAAACCGTTGAAGAACCTGGCCACTAGAAGTGTTTGTGTGTTTTTGGCAACGGCACAAGGTATGATGAAAGCGACAAAAGCCACCAATGACCCGATATACACTGGTTTGCGGCCGTAGAACTATAAACTATCAGCTTGTGCTTGCTCTATATGTATAGCAAGATACCAACCTCACTGAGTGGTGCAAGAATCATAGGACTGAGTCCCAAACCGACAGCGAACAACGTCAAGCCCAATGTTGCTACAATGCTGGATATGTGAAAGTATGGCTCAATTTGACCGTACGTGGCAGTGTATAAAGAACTCGTGCACGCTACACATAGGCTTGAGGATGAGACGATGGCAACGATCATCCATTTTCGAAAAGTTGGTAGACTGCGAGGATTGCGCGGATCATCTTCGCCTGTGAATGAGACTTCGAATTGAGGATCGAATTTCACCGGAGTGGAAAATGGCGAGGGTTCAGTTGATGGTGGCGTGGATTTGTCGATTGCTTTTTCCTCGTCCACGAAGGACTCGGCACTTTGTGTTGCCATTGTCTATAATTGGGCCCAGGTCGAAGTGTCGAGCATGTTCTGCGTGTAGCCAAAAGACTGAAGGAAGAACTTGAGCCCATTGTATTACTGGAAAAATGATGTGGCAGTTATGACCGAGGGTACTAACGCCGACGGCGGATTACGAAGACGCGCTCCCTATTCGGCCAACAAAACGGCAAGTGATCGACTTGTGTGTGGGGAAGGAGTCATATAGCAAGATTGGCTTTTGTACACCAACAAGCAGCCGATTGAGAAAATATGATCGGACATTTGTGAGAGAGTATACTCATGTCCGCGAGTCACATAATCGCGCTCCTTGCTCGGTCTTCGGACAGCAAACCCGTCAATGCCAACAGGTACACGCAGAAGAAAAAGGTTCTGCTTACAAGATTGGTACCTTTATACCGAGTGACCGACTTCGCTGAGAGATAAGATTTCGTTAGATCGGGCATTCAGGACCGATCATGCTAAAGCCGGCAGATTACAAATAGGCGCTCGGTGTATAAATGGTCGGCCTCTATATGAGAAAGTGGTGCATGTTGCGAAATGGCATCTATAGACCGAGCAGCTAGCTCACCAACTGAAATATATGATGGGTATACTTACCTGTTAGCCTGTTGGGCTACGAGGAGATAGAGAGATAATATGCTGGTTTCTACTATATAGATTCACCGGTGAAACTTGCCATTTGCAGAACAGCTCGAAGATTGCGATGACTCGCATCATATCCGGAAATAAACTGATCGGTAAAGCCGAAAAAGCTGCGAGGTAAATGACTAAGGTAGACGTGCTAGGGCAACCTCATGCAATAAATCTGTACGGCACTCCCACAGCCATGGTAGAGTTCGAGATGTGATCACAGTTGCCAGTGGATCATGTGGCCTGGTCCATGGAAATGATATAGTATGTAGGCATGTTCATCGTGCCATACTTCGAAGCGAGTGTAAATTGTTGGAAGCACCTGGTACTCCTTGGGCACGTCTTTCAGGCTTCAGGAAGACTTCAGCTGACACTCACGACCATAGCATCCGTAGAGTGGTTGTCAATGGCGTGAGTTTGGTAGTGATCTTCTAGGACGGTGTATAGCATCGCAGGAAGCGCTGATATTGATTATCGTGCATACCTTGATCATACACGAATCAAGAACGACGTTTCATCGCCTGCAATGCTATCACGTACTCTGGAGGTCAAGTGTGGTCTCGTGTGATACAGCATGTAGTGGAGTAGGAGTAGTCGCGTGATAGTAAGCCAAATATTGTACTGTAGCACCTGAAACAAAAATGAAGTATCTGTAACCGAAGCTGTTCCGGCTATCGACGCCCGCCAAGAAATCAATGTACAGGCAAATCACAAGCGTTGCGTGTCTCTTCCCAATCGCAAGGGAACGGAAGCCATAATCAATCACAGACGCGACATAATCATAGATGGCCTCCTTTAATAACAACTCGCCCTTTGAGTTGGCACCTCGCGTAATAAACAAGAAAAATTACTATACGTCGGTCTCTCCCTCCCACCTAATGTCCATTGCTCTCTCCACATTCCTCAATAGCACCAGCACCAAGCATCAACATCACTCACAGCGCGCCCCCACTCTCCCTGTCTGTTAGCAACATCGTCGTCTCCACTGCCAATATCTGAAACAAGTCATGCCCAAGGGCGTGTATGAGCGGATTGAAAGACGGATTGAAAGATCCCAGGGGTACCTAATCAAAGTGTGATATTGCTCAGAAGCTGATTTCCTGATTCCCGCCACAGCGATTTTCTCAAACGCGATGACCAGATTCTTGCTTGGCGACTGCAAGAGGAAGAAAAGCGTAATCGCATGACCAAGGCAGCACGAGACAAAGATCGCGCGCTTGCCAAGTCTGCTGATGATGGTGTTGCGCCTGAAGATGCGGCGGCCGCAGCAGAGGAGGATGTAGCCATGGCTGATGCTGAAGAAGCTGAAGCTTTTGGCTCGAAAACGATTGTAATCCATCCTGGAAGTCAAAATCTGCGCATCGGACTGGCAACGGATGCCTTACCCAAGACCATTCCGATGGTGATCGCTCGTCGTTCTGATCGGTCAGAAGCCGATACAGAGCCAAAGCCAAAACGCCTCAAGATGGATGATGGTGAGGTCTCAACTGAGCCGAATGAATGGTTTGGTGAAGAAGTATGATACAATCACGCACTACGATAGCATGAGTACTAATTCGTTCGTTCAGTTCGCCACTGAATACAACACTATGGCGGCAGACTTCAAGCAGCTACGACGTGCCAACAAGCGAAGAGTATTGCCGAACTCTCGAGAACTGGTCTGGAAGTGGAACTCGACGACACCGCCAGACACCATATCAGAGCACAATGATCCCCTTCGTGTAGAGTGGACGGAGATACCATCACCGGCACCAGAGCATATGGTGGGACAGGCAGCGCTACGGATTCCTCAAAATTCGCGACCACGCTATCGTCTGTACTGGCCAATGAAGTATGGCTGGCTTAACGAAGGCGACTACGACAACAAGAACATGCTATATCGCGACTTCTTCCTCATCATTGAAGAGGCTATTAAGACACAGCTAAACTTGCCCCGTAAGAAGGACTGGAACCAGTATTCGTGCGTCTTTGTCATTCCGGATCTCTATGAAAAAACATTTGTTGCCACGATCTTGCAACAGATTCTCCGTGACTTTGGCTTCCTCCGCCTCTGCTTCATCCAGGAAAGTCTTGCAGCGACATTTGGAGCAGGATACTCCAGTTCGTGCATTGTGGATGTCGGTGCTTCCAAGACGTCTATTTGCTGCGTGGAAGAAGGCATGTGTGTGGAGAACTCACGCATCAACTTGAAATATGGTGGCGACGATGTTACGGAGACGTTTATCAAGATGATGCTCTTCGACCATTTCAACTATTCTGACATGAACCTGAATCGACGACACGACTACCTCTTAGCAGAAGAACTCAAGCAGAAGTTTTGCACACTCGAGGACGCGCATATAAGTGTGCAAATGTACGACTTTCACCTACGAGCCTTCGGTCAAGATACTCGCAAGTACCAGTTCAAGGTGTATGATGAAGTCATGTTGGCACCAATGGTGAGTTCACTACCAAAAGGCACAATCGATGTGGCAAGTCTAACAGATGCAGGGCTTCTGGCGGCCGACATTGTTCGATCACTCTCAGAAGCTAGATGGTCGGCGCAAGCTTATACCAGCGTCAGAGGATTTGTATGACGGCAGACCCAACGATCCCATGTCGCTAGCACAGCTACAAGTGCTCAAGTACGCGACTGACAACGTTCCATCGGCTGTGAGCGCACAGGCTGTCGTGCAGGCCTCAGCTCCGGCCTCAGCGGCTGTGGCAGAGAATAAACCAAAGCCCAGTCCTTCGCCTGCAGCAGCGACTTCAACGCCAAGTAAACCTCCAGCCAATCCTCTGTTCGCACACCTGAACACGGAAGACGTTGAGGGAACACCCCGGTCATCTCCAGCTGGTTCTCCGGCACCAGATGACGGTGCCACGCCGCAGCCAGGAGGTGGGGCCGGCGGAGAAGCAGCTGCAACGAACAATGGCAATGGTATTGAAGGACCTCAGCCTGACGTGGAGACTATTGTACCCATCATGCCGCTGGATCAAGCAATCATTACGTGCATTAATGAAGCCGCCAAGGGTGACGAGCGCAAGATGCGAGACTTCTTTGGAGGAATCATGGTGATTGGCGGTGGGAGCAAGACTTACAACTTCAACGTCTACCTTGAAGGCAGACTTCGCAACCTGCAGCCTAACCTGGCCAAGGAGATACTTGTTGGACCGCCACCCAGAGAGCTCGATCCGCAGGTGTTGGTCTGGAAGGGAGGTAGTGTGTTTGGCAAGTTGAGAGGGACTAATGACAGCTGGATCGGGCAGCTGGAGTACGACAGGCTTGGAGCTAGGATCTTGAACTACAAGTGCATGTGGGGGTGGTAGATGGGTTGATATGGTGGGTGATGAATAATAGTATGACTTTCAGCAATTAGAATCGTACAACAGCGAAATCAAAAGCCCTTCACGTGCTCCGTATGGAGATGATACAAGTGGGATGGAAGAGTAAAGTAAGCCAGTGAGATGATACTTGTACCTGCATGTTGCGATGTCGGGATTCGAGGCCAAAAGTGTCAGGGTCTTTTTGCCAAGACAAGGGTAGATTTGGCGGGCGATTGTGTCACAGGGCGTGGGCGTCTCCGCAAAAAGTCGAACAGAGTGAAGCAGCAACTTGAGTCACCAACTCATATTCATCCGTATTTATTCACATCACATCCACATATACCTTCAGACACTCTTTGACTAGATTGTCTACCATTGAACAGCATGTCTTCATATCCCACCCTCCATCTCCGTGCCGAGGTGAGTAATTGACCCTCTCATCCATCACTATTCTGTCTTTGGTAGCTATACCAACAACATGAACAATTTCTTGCACAATCCATGTACTATTGGGAGAGAAAAAGCAAGCAAATAAAGATGATGAAGATGTGAAGAAAATGAATCAAATCACTTGACTAACCACAATGCTACTATGACAGACCAAGCCTCTCGAGCACCGCTCTGCCCTCACGCCCACCACGGCCAAAGCCCTCAAGGATGCTGGCTACCCCATCAACATTGAGCGCAGCAGCCTCTCCATCTTCGACGATGCCGAGTTTGAAAAGATTGGCGCCACCATGGTGCCAGAGGGCTCCTGGCCAGATGCTCCGGCCGACCACATCATCGTCGGCCTGAAGGAGCTGCCGGAAGAGACATTCCCCCTCAAGCACACCCACGTCCAATTCGCTCACTGCTACAAGGGTCAGGGTGGCTGGCAAGAGGTGCTCGCCCGCTTCCCCCGTGGTGGTGGTACTCTGTACGACCTCGAGTTTCTGCAAGACGACACTGGCCGTCGCGTTGCTGCTTTTGGCTTCCACGCTGGTTTTGCCGGTGCTGCTCTGGCTGTTCAGACATGGGCGCATCAGCTTGTGTCCGGTGGCGAGACTGGCCTTCCAGGAGTCAAGCCGTATGCCAACGAGGGTCTGCTTGTTGCCGACGTGCAAAAGGACCTGAAGGCCGGTGAGGCCAAGGCCGGCCGCAAGCCCAGAGCTCTTGTCATGGGTGCACTCGGCCGCTGTGGTCGCGGTGCCGTTGATCTGCTCGTCAAGGCCGGTATCCCCGAGTCCAACATCACCAAGTGGGATATCCAGGAGACAAGAGAGCGTGCAGGTCCCTACCCAGAGATCCTCGAGTCGGACATTTTCGTCAACTGCATCTACCTCTCCGACCCCATTCCTCCCTTCATCGCCCCAGACTCGCTCAACTCGGACAAGCGCAACCTCTCGGTCGTCTGTGACGTCTCTTGCGACACGACAAACCCTCACAACCCCATCCCTATCTACACCGTCAACACCACCTTCAGCGAGCCTACCGTCCCCGTCAAGACCACCGCCGGCCCCCCTCTCAGCGTCATCTCCATCGACCACTTACCCTCGCTTCTGCCCCGTGAGGCATCAGAGGCCTTCAGCGACGCTCTCCTTCCTTCTCTCATGACCCTCAAGGACCGCAAGACAGCGCCCGTCTGGGTTGGCGCAGAGAAGCTGTTTGACAAGCACGTCGCCACTCTTCCTGCCGACAAGCTCAAGGCGTAGATGTCTTGGACTGCGATGTTCAGCAATATAGAAAGATGAAATTCGTTACGATAGTTTTTTTGAGATGAGCTCGAGAACGGGCTCGCACTTTTCTTTCTAGCAATGAAAAGCAGATAGACTTTGCTATTATACATTCATATCTACATACATATTCATATCTACCATTTAGTTATGAGAGCACAATCGCCGCAGATTGGTTGACTGCCTTGATCAATGATGAGGTGGAGTTGAGTTGTGTGAAGCACAGCAGTGAACTTTTGTACTCTCAAAAAGCCATTTAATGACGGGGATACCCTGTCCACTTTGCTCTCCACTCTCGTCGTCGTCCGTCTTTTCCTGGCTTCAGTCACGAGCATACAGGGTCAAACATATCCGAAACATCTCAAGCTAGCATCATTGCCTTTTTGTTCCTCCCTACCTTTTGTTCAGGTTAATCTTGCTGGTTACAGGGACGCCCCATGTGTGATTACAGTTGATACTTGAGACTTTACAACCCTGGGTGAAACACAACAACAACAACAACAACAACAACAAGATCGTACAAGCAGGACAGGGTACACATAGCATGCACACACGGGAAAGAGGGAGATTGTTCTTGTTTCATGTTTCTCTCTCACCCCCCTCCCCTCCTCGACATGATTTTGAATAGACAAGGGCCACAATCTAGATATTGATTCGAATCCTCGATATATCAATCTCTCTCTCTCTCTCTCCCCGCTTGCTTGCTGTACTTCTTCGAGGAGAAATTCAAGACCAAGCCACACAATACACAGAAACCACCAAAAGCAAAGCAAAAGTGGTCGAAAGTGTTTCAAATGCTTTTTTTCCAAATGGAAGAAAGATGCTACGCTATGCTATGCTTCCAACAAATTCCTCCAATATAGCTTTTTTTCCGAATATCAAATGGATAAGATCTTCGACCAGCCATGGATAAGAAGGCCGACAGAAGGAACAAGACCACACCAAATGCCTGTTATTGCCGGACCAAGATGACAAAAAAGATCCCGACGCCGTCACTTCTCCCGTGTGCCATGCCATGCCATGCCAGGCAATACAATACCAGCCCAACACACCAAATGCCCTTAATGCCCCAACAAAACTAACAAAGTAGGAACCGAAATCGATCGCCGCCGCCGCCGCCGCCGCCTTTCCAAACCTAGTCCGATACAAAAGAGACAAAAAGAAAAAGAGAGACGAGTCAACCGATCAAGGAAAGGTACTACTTTTTCCTGAACCGTCCTCGACTCTTCGCCCTAGCAATCGCTTTACTAGCGACTCCCCGGCCTCTACCTCCACTCCCACCACCACTACCCTCATCGAAACCTTTGCCCTCGCGCGCATCCTGTCTCCGCTCCTCTCGTCTCCGCTCGACCACATCCTGGCTCAAACCACCAAAGCCATGTCGGCCTTTTCTGAAACAGCAGTCCATGAGGAGATTGGCGTCGACGAGTTTACGCGGCATACCCTGGACTTCCTGGAAGACTTCCATGGGGTCGTTGATGTTTTTGATATTGTCCTCGCCGAGCTTGAAAATGGCCAGCGCGACACGGAAGAGTGTTTTGCTGCCCTCGAAGAAGAGGCAGTCCCACACGCGCAAGACGCACTCGATGGGTAAGGTGCCGACGAAGAGGGACATGAACCAGGCGGTGGTGGCAAGGGAGACGGTGGGCAGACGGCCAGGACCGCCAGAGATGATGGAGTTTGTGGGCTGGCGGTCGTCGAGCTTGTTCCAGACGGAGGGGATATGGTCGCGAATCGAGGCCATGAGGACGGCGATGTCGATATTGGCGCCTTCGAGGGCGACGCCGTGGGTGCCGGGGAGGTGCTCGGTGGTGACGACATTGAGCAAAATAAACGTCTTTTCCTCGTCGGCATCGAGGAAGATGAGCAAGAGGCCGGCGATGAAGTTGAGGGACTGGCAGTAGCCGATGTTGGGATTGTGGACGGCAAAGGCTTGCAAGACGCGGCGCAGAGCTCGCACCATGTCCGTCTCGGGCTCGGGTGCGTCGGGGCCTGACTTGCTGCTGTCGGTATGCGAGTCGCGGGCGGTGGGGAGGGGGTCGGGCTTGAAGCGGATGTTGTCGGGGAAGGTGCGATTGAGGTCGCGCTCGATGTGTTCGCGGTCATTGTCGGACAGCTTGCCGGCGCTGACTTGCTTCAGGAGTTTGCGATACAGGCCTGGATCTTTCGCAAGCTTGTTGGGCCTACCTGCATACCAGAACCAGGCGGCGCCTCTCCACTCTGGGGGAATGCCTTTGCGAATGTACTTTTTGACCTTGTCGGATCTCTGGGGGAAGCGGGTGGGATTGTCGGTGGTGAGGCCAAACTTCTTCATGAGGGCGTCCCACTTGATGCGGCGCTGGACGAGGTAGTCGTTGTATGGCCGCTCCCACTCGTTGAAGCTGGCCTCGGAGATGTAGTGCGACTTCTTCTTGAAGCCGTATCGATCTCGCGGAACGGGCTCTGGGGCGACGGGACACGAGGTCGAACCAGCTTCCGAGGGAGGCGCCGAGGGCACTTCACGGCCGGCGATGATCTGTGTCGAGGTGCGGACATGGCCTTTGCTGCTGGTTGGACTGGTGACGAGGCCAGGCGTGGGCAGAGGAGTGTCGGCCGTCTCTTGCAGCTTCAGGCGGTTCAGGTCGACGGCGCTGGCAGATCTACTGCGGCGGTGAGCATTGCGAGAGCTGCTCCGACTGTTGCTCGCAAGGGGTGAAGGATGGAGCTGAGCGAGTGGTGAGGAAGCGGGCTGGGCAAGGACATTCGGCCGCAAAGCAGAACGATGCGAGTCGATGCTGCGGCGTGGGAAACTGTCGCGTCTCCCGAGATCGATGCTGCGGTTGTTTGGTGTCTCGAAGCCGGCGGCGTACAGGTCCAGCGCATCTTCGACGTCGAAGTCCGACTCGTCTCCGTTCCCTCTGCTGCCAAGGCTGGTAGTGCTGGCCACTCTTTCAATCTTGACGTACTCGCTAAAGGAGCTCTCGGCTGTAGCGACGGAGCTGCGGGATGTGCCAATTGTCGAGTCCATGGCGCTCGAGTTGCTGGTGAGGGCGGAGCGAAAGGAAGTGCGCACCTCCTCGGCATCTTCTTGCAGACAGGCCACGGCGCTGGGATACAAGGTGGGCGAGTGTTTTTCTCCGTTGTTATTGGTGTTGTTGTTGCCATTGCTGTGACTCTCGTGGCCAAAGTGGTACAGACGGTCTCGGGGGTCCAGTCTCAGACCTTCTTGCATCGAGCGCGATGTCTTGAGCGGACCACCGACCTTTGCCAATGGCGCACCTCTGTCGTTGGAGTGCATGTTTCTGTACTCGTGTCTGTGGTTGTGGTGGTCGGCTTGATCTTGATTGTAGCTGCTCGGCACAGCCAGCGGCCAGCTGACCTTGCGCGGTCCTTCGGCATCGTATGTCTGACCTGCTCTTGACGAGTCATCCCTTTGTGGAGCAGCGTAGACTTGGCTGTGGTAGGGAGCGGCTACTGTTCTTGCGCTCGAGGCTGGAGCGTATCCTTTGTGTCCGCTGTTGGTGTGAATTAGGAGGGGATGAGGAGCGCCCCTACGCGTGTGTGTAGTGGCTGGGCAAGGATGGGGGTGGTGTCGTTGTTGTTGATCGTGATGTAGGTGGAGTTGTTGTTGTTGTTGTTGTTGTTGTTGGTCGTGATGCGGATGGGGTTGTCGGTGTTGGTCGTAACGTGGATGGTGTTGTTCGTGGTGATACTCTTGAGAAGGTAGTCTGGCAGGGGAGAGATGGCTGTGGATGCTGTCCGGAGTGGATGTGGTGTCGAGCGAGCCTTTCCGGACCTGCAGAGGCTGTCTGTTCGGAGTAGCTGTTTGGGAATGAAGCGGGTGGGAATGAAGAGGATTGACTTGTCCATCAGGCGTGACTGTCTGGGAGTGAAGAGGTCTGACTACATGGTCCAGAGGAGTGGCTGTTCCGTCAGGAGTGGCTGTTCTGACTCTGTGCTGATCAGGCGAGGCCATGCGGTTGTGCAGCCTCTGCGGTGATGCCTTGCGCAAGGGGACATGTGGTTCGGGCGAGCGCACCCGTCGTGGCCAACTGAATGACGGCGTTCCAGACGTCGGCGAAAGTGGAGGTGTTGTCGACGGCGACAATGGCGCCTGTGTCAAGTCGCCATGGCTGCTGTCGTCGTTGGCCAGCACGGCATCGAGGGAGCCAGGCTGGTGCATCTTTCCACTTTTGTCTTTTTTATACTTCTGTCCCGACTGTGTCCGTCCTGCCGTCACACTCTCGCAATCACACAGCACGCGGCCGTTGTGATTGAGGGCAAGGGAAAGAGAAAAAAAGACTGAAAGAGTCGGCTATCGTGCACAAGAGATAGACACGCAGACGACCATTGCCAGAGCTGTCAGTCCTGCAAAGTCGCGCATCTGTTCGATTGGTTTGGATCTTTCTGTTTCCGCTCGTCTCCTTCTTGTCTCTGCTGCAGTGTGTGGAGATGATGGCGGCGGGGACACAGCAAACAGCAGAGTCACTCAAACCAATTATGACGCCGATGTTGTCAATGTCACTCTTTTTCACCGTCCTCACCCTCTCGTCCGTTTTGTTTACAATTCTTCCGTCAACTGCCCTCGATCGATGCTTGACGAGTAATTGCTAGCCTCGAAACCCGGTCATGGCTCGAATGATGAAACGGCAATCTCCTGGCAGCCTAAGCTCATGATGATATCGAAGCTTCATCTTTCAATCTGGTCACCTCCGTCACCCAAGGCAGGCGCTTGCACGCTTATGCGCACCTGCTCTAGCTCGCCTTGGTCAGCTACAGTCCCCGACCCCCGACGCTGTCCGACGCTGTTCCTACTGCCACTGACGCCGGCCCGCTCCATGATCGCCATCCAATCTACTCGAATCTGTCTGCCAAGACCGTCAATTAGATCCCCAATCCACCACACCCCTGGTTATGCCCCCTTCCCGCCATCCCCCTGTTGCAACCGAGTCAATCATCTCCCGCCGTCCACCGGCATACCTCTTCCCCGCCTGTCTACTACCCACTATCATCCTCTAGTCTTGTCGTCTGATACAATTCCCACACTGCCGGACTTGTAGTCGCTGTCTCGCCAGCCCTATGTGTGCGGCAAACTATGGTGTGATAAAACTACCTTGCAAACCTTGTCAGTGCGCCAAATCCAGGTACTTGTACCAACCAATAGGCCATTTAAGCCCTGTATTTCCGTCCCTCGGTACGGAGCCCCTTCGGTCAGTCGAAATCGGATCCCTTTGAACATGGACATGTCATTTCTCATATTTCACAGTCGTATAAGAGCAACAAGTCAACGATCTGCACACAGTGAACCTACACAGCGTTGTTCGTCCAAGAGGCATGGTTGACGAGATTACCACCGGTCATGTCAACGGAAACATCGTCCCACTCATGTAGTCACCTCACTATTCCCTTTGCCTCGTCTTGCTGCCCCTTGTCAACACTACCACCATACAGACGTTCTTGGCCATGCATCTCGTTCATGCGCCCGCCATTACTGCGGGACTGCCGCCCTCTCAACGCCCAAAAAGCTTTTCAGTTTCTTTGCCAACACTTGGTATAAGCTTAAGTCTAGGATCTATTACCCGCTCGGACCGCCACCCGTAGACAGCCATGTCCCTGTCAAACCACCCACAAGTACCTTGCCTTGTACAATTTTGTAAAGGCAGCACGGGTAAGTACTTTTATGGAATGATCGGTCATTACGAGCGCTTAAATAATGCAATGCTTCATTTCCCCATTCAATTATACCACGAGCCACATCTCCTGAGCTGCAGCAACATAGGACTGCTAATAATAATCTCGTTCCCTCTTGCAACCGTAGCGTAGCTCTAAGATCTTGCGCCTCAGACAGTCTTAGATGGCCACAGAATCATCTTCTTACTCTGGTCTTAAGCTTAGACGAGGTCAACATTGTTAAAGCATTCTTCTACATGCTGTGAATTCATGCAACTTCGGCTGGTGAGGTTGCGCTCTGGCGACTGTCTTCTGAGATGACAATATCTTCTACAAGGCAAAATAACCCATGAGGGTGGAAAGGCGAAGAGCGGCGTGTGCGTTGCTGATGCCAGTCATCGGCCCACTGAACTTGAGTATACGAGGCATGATCAAACCCTATCTATTACTTGAACAAGGTGTGCTTACGACAGTGGTCAGGGTCAACAATATGCTCTGCACTGCGTGTACATCAAAGAGAAACATGTCTTTACTGATCTTCGTTCTCTATCGTGGCCTGACAATGTTCGCACCGACACAGTCCTGTCATGCTTCTTCAGTGACCTTGATCGTGCCCGCAGACCCGCTGATGTACTACTCTAAAATCAGATACAGTATGGCTGACCCGTAGAGGCAACTTGCTGAATGCTCCGACATTGCCTTGTTCAGGATGGACAATAATGTAATATGCTGGTATGCTACATGATGTACTGTAGAACCTACAAGAACAACCCCGTTCTTCCGCAAGCATGCGAACGCTTCTAAGACAATTCGGAATCTACTCCGAATTCTATACTGGAGCGTTTGCTTAATAGCTTGGCTCCGACCCACTCTTATGTTGTGTCACTCACGTCCGCAATGGAGACGGCGAAATCGGCGGGGTTTCAAGGCACGCAGCGGTATGATTGGTCGATCGGCCTCCAAGTACAGTGGTTCAGCGTCCCTCGACCATCCAGATCACATCCACATGTCTCAAAATACCAACGTCGTGAAACATGGATCTCGCGAGAACTCATCCCTTATGCACTCCACATCGTTGGAGTCTTTCACCCTCACAGCGTATTCAACGGCGAACCTGGATCGACGTCGCAACGTCTCTTTTCTTCGCCCACGTTCTTTTCTCCGCCAAATCTGACAACGGTCTTCGGGATTCGATCCGTGCAAGAATAAAATAGATCGCGGTCCCTTGCTCACCTATGGCAATCCGCAACACCTTGGACGTTCTAAGCAGAGATGCTTTATTAGTGTCTCATATGGTAGGAGGCGAGTACTCGTACAATAATGGTAGTATAGCTGCGGGGTGTAGTCACGGCCTGCCCGACAAGAGTTGAAATAGCGTGATCTAGCGATGAGCAAACGTTTTCTAACGTCGAAGCTCGAATATCCGACCCGCGTGGTCCGATTAATAATTGTCTCAGTGGCCTGAGACAATGCCTTGCCCGATCAGGTCAAGCCATAGTCATCTCGATTGCTATACAGCAGACTCTTGGTGGAACTATCTCCTTTACGGACAAGTTGAGCTATCATTACCCCTCATTATGGCTTGGTGCAGACAGATCATATACCAAAACCGTTCATGACTTCCACGCGACCAGCCACCGGCCTTTTCACATTAGCCTTTTGTCAAGGCCGGAGCGTCGGAGACAAGCCATTGTGGTAGTCTGGCCTTCCTATGAATAGAGTTGGCTTTATAGAGTCGCAATGGAATCAGAGACACTGACAAAACGTCTCAGGTGGTGCCATGGTGTATATAACAGTCTTGAAGGCAAGTCCAAATAATTTTCTTCTTCTCCATCATCTCGAACAGACATACACGCTCCCTTGTGAACAATCCATTCCTCCAGACTTTCCTTCAATCTCGGAATCAGACACACTCTTTCGATACTTTTACCAAGTCATCATCAAACTACTTTGACCAATCTTCCCTGTCCACTACAGTCTCTCACTATATACAATCTCATTTGTACAATCTCCTTTGTCCAACAATACCAACAACAAGACATCTCAACACTATCTCATTCACAATGAAGACCTTCGCCACCGTCGTCCTAACCCTTTTCGCCGCCAACGCCATCGCGGACAACACCTTCACAAGTGTGGCTGCTGAGATTGCTGCTCTTCCCGCTTGCGCCCAGACCTGCATCACGCCTACCCTGGCCAAGACCACGTGCGGCAGCATCTCAGACTACAGCTGCGTCTGTTCATCGGACTTCCTCACCCCCTTTGCAGCCTGCTATGTTGCAGCCTGCAGCACCGACGACCAAGCCACCACTCAGACTCTAGCGTCCGCCTACTGCATGGGCGCCGCAGCGGCAGGCACACCCGGCACAGCAGGTACACCTGGCACTCCAGGTACCGCTGGTACTCCTGGTGTCGCCGGCACAGCAGGCACTCCTGGTACCGTTACAGCCACCCGCGCCGCTTCGGCTGTGTCATCCTCTACTGCCACTGCAGCTTCATCGCTACACACTTCCTATGTCTCTGGCCACAACAGCACTGCTTCTGGCTCGACGGGCACTCTCAGCAAGACCGGTGCCAGCAGCACTGCCACCAGCTCGCCTGTCGCATACACTGGTGGAGCCGCCACTTTCAAGGCTGCTTCCGTGTGGGCCATGGGTGCTGCGATTGTTGCTGCTGCTTTCGTGTAAAGAATCCCAGGGCAGGATAGATGATTGCAATTTTTGCGAAGAATATAGCTGGCAGGCATGCGTGCATGAAACACTGTGTAGATATGGGAAAGGGCTTTGGGACTTTAGCGACGGGGTACATGGCGTTTATACTATAACAGATCTTTTGGATGTACATTTATATCACTTACCTGTACCATGAGTACACGACAAAACAAACACTCCTTTTTTTTACACATCCATATCTTGCCCTGCCTTTACAACGAGGACCAGATCATCTGGCTTTGCGATATACTCTGCTGTGTACAACTGTGATCTTGTTACTTGTCGTATTGACAATGGAAGTCGGCTCGGCCTTTGCCTCATACAATCGTGATAAGATCTGTTGATAGAGAGGAAGGTCCAACGACTGGGTATCAGGATGATGAAAAGAAAGTACAGCTCAGTAGAGATATTCTTAGCCGCTGTACACATTCTCTTAGTCACTCATCACAGTGTACGAGTCATGTCCACCTCAATGGGCGCTTCTCGCTGTCGAGGTGAGTGTCGCCCTAAACTCCCGGTGGTGGGTGATAACTTGAAGAACGCCACTGCCTATTTTCCTTGTACAAGCTCAACCGATAGATATATATACATCTCCTCGAACTTCCGAATCAAGGTCAGCTAAGAGTCATGAAGACATGTATTTATTGCATGGGTGAAGATAGGCCAAGCTGGATGAATCTCGGGAGCTGTTCCGCACTGAACAATCAGAGCCTCAACGTCTCCGCACCCACTGATACTCCAACTTCTTGGCCGCCCGTCGGCCAGCAGTATAAGCTGTGATGCCATGCCCGATACACCATGATCGCCGCTGATAGAGCTAGCACATCTCTGTCATCGTCTCTGCCATGTGATAGGTGGTCGAGGCCTTCAGGTCATCGATACACGTTGCGGGCCTATCTGATAAGCTAGGGTAATGCACTCCATCCTCGTAGCTTAGCATTATTATGGCAATGGGAACGCGATAAGCATATATGTAAGTCTCGACACCATATCTGTCTACCTAGGACACACTCTGCACACGTCTCCATTCTCAATCGTCAAGTGCAACTCCAGACAAACATGGCGGACACATTACAGATATCACCTCCTCTCAGCCAAGGTGTTGGATATGGGATTATCGTTGGCGTGGGTGCCGCCTTCGCCATTGGCATGTCGCTCTTGTCTTGGTGGCTTAGTCGATACATGAACGAGATCCAGGACTCGGAGATGTTCATGACTGCAAAGCACTCTGTGAAGACTGGATTGACTGCATCTGCCGTCGTTAGTTCCTGGACAATCGCAGCAACCTTGCTCACGTCGACCACCTATGGCTATGCTTATGGAGTATCTGGTCCCTTTTGGGTCAGTGACAAATCTACAACGACCCATTGAGAAGCTTTGCTTACTTCGCCGTAGTATGCTGCTGGTGCAAGTGTTCAGATCTTGCTCTTCTCCGTCGCCGCAATCGAACTCAAACGTCGAGCGCCCAACGCCCAGACTTTCCTGCAAGTCGCAAAAGTTCGATATGGTGCAGCACCACATATCGTCTTCTCTTGCTACTCCCTCGTCTATCAGATTATTGCCAGTGTCAACCTCCTGGTCGGCGGCTCCGCCGTCTTTGCCAATATGACAGGAATCAACTCGGATGCTGCTTGCTTCCTCTTTCCTGTCGGGGTGGTCATCTACACACTTGCAGGCGGCATCAAGGCGACCTTTATCACTGATTGGGTGCACACTGTCGTTATATATGTCGTGATGTTGACATCGATCTTCGTTGTTTATACCACTTCAGACATTATTGGATCTCCGGCACGCATGTGGGAGCTGCTTCGTGAATCTGCCGCATTACATCCAGTCGCGGGCAACGCCGAAGGATCTTATCTGACCATGAAGAGTCAAGGTATGTATTGGAGCATCCTTTGTCTATGAACTGGTCGCTGACAACGCCACAGAGGGTGGCTATATTGGCCTTGTCTTCGTTGGAGCAGGCTTTGCCGCAGCCGTCGACTCTCAACTCTTTCAAAAGGCAATCGCTGCAGACCCTCGCAACACGTCCTCAGGATATCTACTCGGTGGTCTTTGCTGGTTCACCATTCCTTTCGTGCTAGCTTCGACTTATGGATTGGCAGCAGCCGCAACTGAGCATCTGCCATCATTCCCGACCTACCCCAACAGAATGAACGCTTATGAAATCTCCTCTGGAATGGCCATGCCGTATGCGGCGCTAGCCATCATGGGCAATGGTGGAGTAGTGGCTGTGTTGATCATGGTCTTCATGGCTGTGACCTCTGCCATGAGTTCCGAGACAGTCGCCACCACCGCATTGCTATCCTACAATGTCTACAAAGCATACATCAACCCCAATGCCAGCGGCAAACAGTTGAAAAAGTTCTCCGAGTACGCCGCTGTCGGATTCGCCATTGTCGCGGCTGCCATTGCCGTCGGCTTCAACCATGCTGGCTTTTCGGTTGGGTTCCTCACCACAGCCATTGGAATCTTCGTAGACTCGGCGATTGTACCCATGGCAGCCACCATTATGTGGAAGAAGCAATCCAAGGCCGCTGTTCTCATCTCTCCACTGTTGAGCTCTGCTGCTGGACTGATCGCGTGGTTCGTCAAGGCTCACCAGGAGTATGGTGAGATCACAATCGCTTCGCTCAGCGGAAATCTGCCTCTTGTCGCGGGTAACATGATGGCGCTCTGCGGACCGCTCCTTCTCACCCCTTTGATCACGTTTATCAAGCCGGAAGATTTCGATTGGAGTTTGTTCAAGTCTGAGATCAAGAGAGGCGACGACGAGCACGTTGCACCAGAAGAGATTTCCTCCGCCGACGAAGCAGAAGCAAACATCAGCCATGCTGAAGCGCATGAACGCGAAGACGGCCAGATCCTTCTTGGCGCTCGCAAGAAGTCAATCATTGCTAGTGTCGTTCTCACGCTCATCTTGCTGATTCTGTGGCCCATACCCATGTACGGCACCGGCTACGTGTTCTCAAAGGGCTTCTTCACCGGCTGGATGGTTGTTGTTTTCCTCTGGGCTTTCTTCGCTGCATCAGTCATCACCATTTTCCCGATCTGGGAAGGTAGGAAGTCGATTGCTTTGTTGTTCGGTTATCTCTTCACGTCGAAGAGGAGATCTGCCCAGTCTCCAGAGGTCTTGACTGGAGTTGCGGCCACAGAACGCGAGAATAAAGCGGAAGGATCCAAAGAGATGAAGGTTTCTGGTGAGAAAGACGCTGATAGCCTTTGATTGTAGAATATCGAGTTACGTGGTAACGAAGTGAAATGCCCGAGATGTATATAAATCTGATACATTGAGTTTATATAACGACATTATATTCCTGAACGTGTTTGCCTCTATCAGCGAAATGACATTTGCGCTCGTAGTTGACCGTTCAATTGCATCTCCATGGTCGGTGCCACGATCAGAGCATCGCCTTCAGATTCGACGAAGACGAAGCATTTGCTCTTTCCGCCGCCGCTTTACCAGCTTTCCTACCAAACACAGCACCAGAAGTCAGACCACTCCCGCCAGGATAATTGTCGTAGAACAAACCACCCACCATCTCACCGGCACAATACAGCCCCGGTATCTCGCGGTGTGTATACTCGGAAATTACTGCGGACGTGACAGAACTCGTCTTCAGACCGCCGAATGTAAAGGTGATGCCGCAAGTCACCTTGACTGCTAGAAATGGGCCCTTGACAATGGGTAGTGCCCAATTGGTCTTGTCGAGGTCTAAACCTCCCTTTGTAGATCGCGTGGAGAGACCGTCTTTCTTGGATGGGTCGAACTCCCAAGCAGGGTGCTCTTGTCGATGCGCTTTGACTGCATTGTTATAATCTGCCAAAGTCGAGACGAAAGACTGCGTGTTCTTCAGGCCCTTCTTGCTGAGCTTCTCGGCGAGCTCTTCAATCGTGTCTGCGCTGATCTTCTCCACGACATCGTCTGCATATTCTTCCTTTCGAAGCCAGCTTGCGCCGTCGGCGTCCCAGACTTGAAACGCGACGCCGTCCGGCTGATGTAGAATTGCACGACCAAACTTGGCGTATGTGTAGTTCCGCATATCCACTCCTTCGTCAACGAAACGCTTGCCTTCTGAGTTCAGCATCAACCCAAGCGGGTAGCCTGATTTGGTGAATTGATTCGTCAAGCGCTGATCACCCGCCTCGGAAGGTGCGTTTGCATCCCAACAAGTCGAGTGACAACCTGAGAAGTTCCCTGCTGGCTTTGCGCCTAGATCAACAGCCATTCTCAACACGTCTCCGGTGTTGTAGGGTGTACCTCGCACGAAAGCGAGATCCCATCCTGGTCCAAGATACTGCGCACGCATGCTGGAGTTGGCTTCGAAGCCGCCAGCACATAGGACGACTCCGCCACGAGCAAAGGCGTTATAGCTTGTATTATCCTTTCTTCGGATTGTGACGCCAACAACAGTTCCAATATCATCACACAGGATCTTGATGACAGGGCTATCATACCGGACTTCTATGCCTTTTCTTGCCGCGTTTGCTTGATGTTGCTGCGTGAGTCCCTTTCCGCCATCCTCTACCATCAGTACCATGCCTCCCCAGAACTTGTAGCGGCCTCCGATCTGGTAAGCCTGTCGATTGAAGGATAATTGAAACTTGATGCCGTTCCTGGCCAGCCACTTCGTGGTGGCGTTTGATTCCTTGACCAGAGCAGAGGCTAAGTCTGGATGCGAGCGGTTGTTGGTGACGCGGTTGATATCGCTCATGAAATCCTTCTCGCTATAAGGCTGCATGTCGATCTTTTCTACCATATCTTTGGTGACATTGTTGACAAGTGGTAGCACGTCTTCAAGACCGTGAAAGACTGTCCTGTATGCACCCGCGGTGAATGTAGTGTTTCCGCCCGCCCACTCTTTCGGGCTCTTCTCAAGAAGCAAGACTTTTCCCGCACCATGCTCCTTTGCGGACGCTGCGGCCGAGAACCCAGCATTGCCACTGCCTAGAACAACTACGTCGTAATATTGAGGGTCCATATTGTGGAATGAGTGGTGACGATATTACATTGATGCAGCCAGAAAAACAACGCAATGGCTTGCAAAGCCTTATAAGTGAACGATACTCGCGCTCTTTGATTTCAACTCTTTAAGTGCAGTTCTCGATGACATGCTACATGCCACGCATTTAGGCTGAGCCGGCCTGCGAATGGGCCTCGTTGGAGACTTCCCCGCACCCCCGCAGTGTCGATCAGTACAATGCAATACTACGAGGCACGCGAGGGCGACCCGATGCCGCGCGTGACGAGTCCACGGCACACCAAATGCGCCAGGGTAACGTTAGGGTGCAGATTGATAAAGAAGAAGCTTCAGCCAAGCTGTCCTGGATAAGCTTGTCCCAGACTGCTGCAAACACTTTCCCGTCAGAACCACGAAACGAATTCACTAACATGGGCGAGACTTCAGCAGATGGAGAGCAAAGCGAGTATATCGACAATGTCGATCTTTCCGGCACAGGCAACCTAGAAGATTTCGTAGCTGCTACAGCCAAGGAAGAAGAGGCCATCATTCGGAAGCTGGATTACCGCTTACTCCCTCTGGTCTTTGTGCTTTACTCTTTGTCAGTCTTGGATCGCTCGAACTTGGGCAATGCAAAGCTGGCTGGCTTAGAGGATGCAATCGATCTTTCTGGGAACAGGTACAATTGGCTTGGAACATTGTTCTACATTGCTTGTAAGCCAGCGTCGACGCGAAAGGCACCACCAAGTCTCTGTGGGTATCTGACATTATTGCAGACATTCTCTTTCAATGGACCACTCTTGGCTGGAAACAATTCAAGCCTCATCGCTGGGCAGCAGTTGTAGTCTTCTTCTGGGGCTTTGTAGCCACGATTCAGGCAACCGTGACTAGTTGGAGTGGTCTCATGGCATGCCGCTTCTTCCTGGGCATTGCGGAAAGCATGTTCGGTCCAGGTGTACCTCTATACCTGTCATTCTTCTATCCAAGGGAAAAAGTTGGCTTCAGACATGGCGTTTTCATCTCTGGTGCAGCGATGGCCAATGCCTACGGGAGTGCCCTAGCATACGGCCTGTCACAGATACACGGCAGCATCGCACCCTGGCAGATACTGTTCATCATCGAGGGATTGCCGACATGTGTCATTGCTGTGGTAGTGTGGTTTTTCCTGCCAGATAGCATTGAAGAAGCCAAATTCTTGAACAAGAGAGAGAAGGAGATTGCCTTGCGCTTTGTGTCTCGTAATCAGAAGCTGGACATTGGAGAGAAGTCGGGCATTCGACTTAGGGAAGTATTTGAAGCCATCAAGGATCCTAAAAGCAAGTGTCGCAATCGAACTTACATGAAGACACAAGCTAACAATCTCATGCTTCAGGTTACATCCCTGCCTTGATGTACTTTTCATGCAACGTCTCCTTTGCATCATTGCCTCTGTTCGTGCCGACAATCATTTCTCAGATGGGCGCATTCACGTCCATCCAGTCCAACGGCCTGTCAGCACCGCCCTACCTTCTCTGCTTTTTCACCATCATATTGCTATGCTACCTTTCGGATAAATTTCGCATGCGCGGACCATTCTGTGGCGGGGCTGCTCTCGTCGCTGCGATCGGTTTCATCTTGCAAGCAACAACTACTTCTGTTGCTTCTCGCTATGCTGGTGTATTCCTCGCTGTCAACATCTTTGCCTCTGTGGCGCTTGTGCTTGCTTGGACTGCAAATCTGCACGCAACGGAATCGAAGCGAGCAGGCGGATACTCGATTCTCTCGACAGTAGGACAATGCGGGCCATTGCTGGGTACGAATGTGTTTCCAGCAAGCGAGAAGCCTTATTATCGAAAAGGCATGTGGATATCCTGCGCTTTCTGCCTGCTTGTTGCGTCCTTGAGTTTCGCATTGAGCTTGATTCTGGTGCGAGAGAACAGAAAGATGGAACGTGATGGGATGGTTGCGTCGCCAGATAATGAGGTCGTCGACGCACCTGCTCAGGTAAGGTCTGAGAAGAAGATGGTCAAGTACATCTACTGAGGAAATGGGATATGTGGACATGGCCTATGATTTACGGAGCGGACGTCAGCACTCAGCACTTTTTGTTTTCCTGGAAGGAGCGGCGTTGCTGAAAAATCCATTGAGAACGACAGTGTCTTTCTGACCTCTACGGGCAGTCTGACTGAAACAATGCGTTACATCGTGCACTGTGTAGTATGTTGTTGGTTTGGCCCATGCTCTTTCCGACGTCCGTGTTGAAGGCTACGCCAGCATCACCAGCTCTGACCTCACTTGAAGCTCCTTCGGCCGGATTGTACGGATCGAATATTTCGGGGTTGACGGAAACACACTTCAACACGCCGTCTTGGCATGCGTGCATCAACATGAGGTCGAATGCACCACCCTTGCCAAGAGAGGCATGTTGCAACAAGTTCCTTGCTCCTTCTGCTGACACTGCATAAGCAAAAGTGCAGACCGGATTCACGGACCATTGGACGAGGCGCTCGCCATCCTTGACGACGTTTTTGATGTGCGGGTTCAAACCAGAATACTGATCAATCGGTCCGGTCGTGTTGTCCTTGAAGATGACAAATGTTCCAGGCTCTTGATCATGAGGGGGATCACTGCAGTGACCCAACCACATTACATCCCAATCCAGCCCATACGGCGCATGCGGCAGCCCTCCCTTGGCCTTTGTGAGTTTGCGTACGGCTTCAGCGATCAGCGGCGTCTGCTTGCGAACATCGACATCCCAATCGACGTCGTCTTCCATAATCAGAGCGGATCCCCAACGGTTCTGAATGACAAACTTGAGGAGATCGAGGTGGCCTAGCCAAGCCATTGCTGCACCATGGACGTCTACAGGACCAAATGCCTCGAACGCTTTTATGAAGGAGTCGGACCAGCCAGGTTGTGCAGGGACCTGCACATTGATACCGCTGATCTGCGCTGCGGCATGTAGGCCGTCTACTCGCCATTTTGTGCCTTGTGAGAGGGCGAGGATTGCCTGGAACTAATTCGAGGGTTTAGCTGGGACGTTCGTTTGAACAGAGCGAGATGGACATTCATACCCCAAGAGTCGAGTTGGCGGCTGAGAAATCAGGCTGAAATTCTCCGTCTGTGTCGTGGCCATGACCAATTTGGTAGGGTGGACTATCTGGCTTGCTATGGAATCTCCCTGGTGCGTTACTGTCGTAGAAGTCGCCGAGAGAGTACCATTGAATGAAGAAGACAACAATTGCGAGCACGAGCATGCACAGTGCAGCGACACGCACAGGCAGAGCCTTCACTAACCGCAGCATTTCGACCATGAAGCTGGTGTCTGATGAGGATTGTTGGGGCCAGGAGGTCAAAGACCAGGAGGCACGGGTTTGGTAGACGATAACATGGATGAGCACATGGCTATTTCACCACATGTCAAATCAGGCAACACTACCCTACACCGCACCTGCCGCACCGTTTTGTGCTCGATCCTGCGCCTTGAAAATAATGTGCAAAACTCACAATCACTCCTTTTACATGACGTTTGTCGCATGGGGGAAGCAGTGGTGGGTGCTTTTAGTGTGTTCCTTGGCTGAAAATTTACGGGTTGAGAAAGCCGTCGGCGCTACTTGTCGGTGAGCGTCCTGAATGGGTCAAATGACGGGCTGGAAGGAGCTCGACGTGAACCTGCAACGAGGTGAACAAAAGTGCCGGTCGCCTTGATTGGGAGGAATGCGCCGACTCAAGCCCGGATGCGGTATACTTTGTGACTTGACAGCGCAATAATCTTCAGGTTATGATGGCCAGCAAGATCAAGGAGCAGGGTAGGGTGCGATGACGTCTTGCAGCTCGGAAGTAGTCCCGCTGCCGTTACAAGTATTTCACTGTTTGGTCCATGAGATTCAGTGGTTCCAAACTGGTATTATTTTAACAACCTTGCCTTACTCGTTCCTGCAGTTGTCCACACCTGTTTCTCATACCCTACCGCCAAGTAAGACAGTATGTGTAGAACGGCATGTATGCTGCCTGCCCGTGTAGCTGATCATAGGACCAAGACGCACACTTGTATGTCCTATCGCATGTTGCAACATGTTGCGAAGAGACTACTACAATACTCAATCGCGATATAGTCTACATGGTGTGAAGAGAGAGATCAGAGTTGAGGAGCGTCTCAAGGTCGCGGTTTTTGCAGAGATGTGTGGGTTGAGCGCTTATCTAAGGTACATGTATCATTCATCCGACGCCGAGCCGATACTAAAGAATCTACGATAATCGCGACAACCTTTCGAGAAGAACGAATGGCCCAGATCAACGGCATCACATCTTCCCAACACGCAAAGCAATCACCTGACTTTCGCCTTGGCTGCAGGACAGTATGGGGCAGCAACCACATCGTAACCGCAGCAGCGAAACCGACTTGCCGAGTGGTTATTTTTGAACACCCCAAGCGGATCGGCATGGCTCGCAAATTGATCGTCATATCTGTACGGTAAGGTATATCCCGACCTTGCCGAGAACGGCACAAGTGGAGCTGCTACACCTCTAGCTTCCTGGTACCTGTTGATCCTTGGCAGTTTTTCACATGAAAAGTCACAAATCAAAATAGATGAGCACACGGCTATCTCGTGTCCGCAATCATCGCACACGATGACTTCTTTCTAGCTCGAAGCTTGCGCCACTGAAACACGGGTCTTCCTTGATAACAAATCGAGCAGACCCACCAATACCATGCAAAATCATCACACTCCCGATTTACCAAGGTTTCCAAGCCTCGCAGTCCTGCAGGGCCCCAGTCCAAAAATCTCGACCTGCATAAGTAGATACGTAGTCGCGACAACAAAACAAACCTGGTCGCAGTCAGGTACCTGTACTTGTAAGGATATTCATCTCCCCAATTCATAATCTCATCTCCCTTTGTTTCATCTTCAACCTCATCCATTCCCATTTTCTCCACACCGTTTTTGCCGTTCAACGCCAGCTTCAACGTCCGCAACAAGCCAAATATGCAGTTCCTTCTTTACACCTCTTTCGCTTCTCTCGCTGTCGCCGGCCATGTTGCGCCTCTCTTTGCTCGTCAGGCGTCCTCGAGTGCATCCGTGAGCTGCTCCAACGGTGGCTCAGTATGTGGCAGCTCCTGCTACGACCCTCAGTCCTACCTTTGCTGCAGTAGCGCTGGTGACCTCTGTGCCATTGGATCTTACTGCAGCACCGACTCCAACGGAAACGCTGCTTGCTGTGAGAATGGAGCGAACTGTGTTGGCACTGGCAGTGCAGTCTCTTCTCTTCAGCCTGCCACTACAGCTGCATCAGTTGCTTCAGGTGCCACTGGCTCACCAGCGAGCACTACTGGAGCTTCTGCGTCAGCCAGTAGCACCAGCGCTCCTGTAACCTGCTCAAATGGAGAGTCCAAGTGCGGTGACGGATGCTACGACCCCACTTCTTTCGTCTGCTGCAGCGAATCTGGCGCTCTCTGTTCGTCTGGCCAGTACTGCACAACCAACTCTGACAGCGAGGCGGTTTGCTGCGCTGTTGGTTTCAACTGCAATGGGCAGGGCTCCTCCACAACTTCCGCCGCATCAGCTACCACCGTTCCCAGCTCTGGCACTGCTCTTGCATCGGGCAGCTCTGCTAGTGGCAGCAGCGCATCGTCTGCTTCTGGTATGTTTTTACTATCGTGCATCTATACAGAATCTACGACTGACCATGATCCAGCAGGCACTACTTCCGGCTCAAGCGGCTCTTCTGCCAGCACCAAGGCTTCTACTGGGTCAGTCTCAAGCACCGCATCCTCTACGCAGGGCTCTGCAGCTTCTGCGTCCGCATCTTCGAGCTCCCAATCATCTGCATCTGCAGTCTCAAGCTCTGCATCTGCAACGTCAGGAACCACATCGACTGATTCCTCTTCCAGATCCGGCTCAAGCACTACAAGATCCTCATCTGCCACCGGCACCGCTTCTAGCGCATCATCCAACGCAGCTTCTAGCTCCGCCAGTTCTTCCTCAACCGGCGCTGCCATGGCTGCTGCTCCAACTGGACTGGGCGTCTATGTTGCCGGCGCCATGCTCGCTGTTCGCGCTCTCATCTAGGAGACGATTTCAAAAGTTTATTTGCAAGAGACGTGTACGAGTGGGACCGGGAGAACATCACTTTTTCTTCACACAAGCCTTTTACACGATTAAGAGAAGGCTGGTGTGCTAATTTTGCTTCATTGGGTTGTGTATATTTACATCAACATCAACATGACTGTATTACTCTCTCGAGAATCATCAAAATTGTCACAATTACCAAATCTTCATCTTTCGCACTTACAAAGTGGAAGTTCTGCAAAGTGGAAGTCACTTGCAGCTTCATAACACATTGTCTGTGCATCGTGCTATCAGAATAATCTCAGATACCAGTAATAAGTTGTCTCCTACAATTACAAACTTCACTTTTGAACTCATGAATACGTCTCATGCCTTTTGCAATGCTTCCTCGTGTCCGTCTCAAGTAAAGGCTGTTCCCTCTACACAAGACTGAATGCTAACGCCATTCTTTCCAATGCTACCACCTTCCTCAACGGCCTGATGTGCTTTCCTCAAGCCCTCGACATCCAGACTGAATGTCTGCTTTAGATGCGTCTTGACCTCGCCATTTTCCAGAAGAACTGCCAGTTCCTTCAAGATCTTGCCATGGCTCTCCAGGTCAACGCCATACCAAGGCTTTGTACCCAGTAGCTCCCACACAAATGTTAATGACTTGGCCATGAATTCAGTGCCGTACATGGGGCTGAGATCGCGGGTTTGCACAATTGAGCATACTTTGCCAAAAGGCGCACAGATCGCTGCTGCTGGCGCGAGATATGGAGTGGTTGAATGAGTGATGAAGATGTACTTGATGGGAACATTCAAGCCCAGCTTCTCGACCTGGGAGGGGATATCTTCGTGATGATTGACAGTGTGTGTAGCTCCCATCTTCTTTGAAAACTCACTCGTCTCAGGCCTGGACGTTGTAGTCACGACAACGGGCAACTTCAAGACATTACGGGCTATCTGGCTGGCCACGGACCCCACGCCTTGAGGTGATTGTTAGCTCATCTTTGTCGCTACAGAAGTGGTTAGATGACACTCGCCTCCTGCGCCATTCACAATCAAGATGCCGGCATTCTCTCCCTTCTGGATCTCCATCCTCTCCACCAAGGCTTCATAAGCTGTGATCCAAGTTAACGGCATTGCAGCCGCTTCACAGAAGTCCAGATTCTTCGGTTTCAGAGCTATAGATCTGCTGTCTACGAGCTGATGCTCTGCATTGCTCCCGTGCCGGATGGGTGAGCCAGCATAATAGACTTCATCACCTGGCTTGAAGTCTTGGACGGACAAGCCGACTTCTTCAACGATACCTGCACCGTCGAAGCCGATTATCTGATAACCTCCTTCCCCTGGACGCGGGGTTGGAACCCGATCGTAGTAGGTCGGATAGTCGTCGTAGACATGGCCACGAACTTTGATGTCAATTGGATTGACACTACAAGCTTTGACTCTGTGGGGCGACGGATCAGAACACATGTGAATGAGCTGTCTCAGTGAGATTACAGAGCTCAAGCTTACTGTATCAGCACGTCGTAGCCACTAGGTGAGGCAGGCTTTGCAACTTCCTTGTGGATGAGGTTATTGATCTCGCCGTATTTCTCAACCACGATCGCGTTCATTGTTTTTGCGCCCATGCTGTACAAATATAGTTGATTGAAGATTTCAGAGATAGTTTTGCTACTTTTAGCTCTTCGTACAGTGATATGCAGTACAGTGTATTCATAGTGTTCGACGTGGTCTCAATATGATGCATTTCCTATTCTGTACGTCAGGATGATGGTAATGGTCATGAGTCGCTAGTGTAGAATTTTAGCCAATGGTTCCCAACTTCTATTTTACTAGCGCAATATCGGCGATTCGTGTGACATAGCGTTGTATGAACAATATCGGTCCCAACGATGTGATCACAGCGTGGATATTTTGTCAATACTGTTTCGCTCAAGAACTTAATTAGAACCGACAATTCGACATACTGTTCTCATACACGGAGTGCTAACAAGCTCTCACATACCAACAACCTCTTTGCTTTGCTTCACCATGGCTAGTAAAGATCCACCACGACCACTTCAACCTTGATCCTGAAACCGTCGATTGCATTCTTCTTCTTGCCAACTTTCTTGATGACTTTGACATGATCCTCGACGCTCTCCCGAATCTTCATGGGATCATTCTGGCTCCCATGCGGCCAGCGTAAGCCAAACGTCAGTATCACGCCATGTTTTGTCCGACTTTTCCCCAGATCGCCTGCCCATCGGACTGATAGCTCAAGCACCGGCTTCTTGCTGGCTCGGCCATCTGGGTGGTCACCCTCTTCCACACCAGCCGGGTATGCCCGGCTCAAGACAAGGGCGACAGCCCCCGCATATTCTGTCCACCAAGCCTCTTCTGGAGACAGAAGTTGTCGTAGCTGGGATTGATACTCTACTTCACGCGGCGCCAGCTCGCCTTCGTATCGAGCCTCGAGTAGAAGTGCCAGACGCGCGCGATTCTCATGAGAAGTACCATGAGTGGAAGCCAACAACCCTGTACTTGTAGTGTACAGAGCAGATGTGGATGCCAACTCCTTTGACATGTCCGAATGGACGTAGAACATGTTGGCAAGAGCACGAATCATGTGAGCTTCAAACATTGGCTCTGTATGCTCGGGCGAACGGGGTGGCAACGACTGAGATATTAGTTCTGCCAGCCGCGGAGCCATCGGTCTAGCATATTGGCTTGTTGCGACCTCTATCGGGCTGAGTGCCCGTATTTCTGGTGACAGTTGTTGAAAGAGGACCCCCTCCCGAACTCCACCTTGACAGAAGTGAGCTTCAATGATGCCATTCGGTATTGCCTCAGCTAGGACGTTTATGAGGAACGCTACAGCAGGAACCTGCGCTCGACGGCGATCTGAGACGCGGAAAATCTCATGCGCGGACCTGGCGACCTTCTTCAAAGCCTCTGTATCTTGAAATGCATCCTTTCGGGCCCGGAACCCATTGATTATCGAAATCGGGTAGGTTTGGCCGTGCATTTGATTGACATGTAGCAGAAGAAAGCCCCACCCTCGGAATCCTCCACCAGTGAGATACAACGGAAAGCCTCCAACTCGTTTGGCATCTTCAATCAAGTCTTGCGGGATTTTGAGATCATGGTAAGCTTGTCGAAACTCGCTCTTCATTGACTCTCGAAACTCTTCAATGGCTTTCTTCGCTTCTTGCTTGCTCTTGCCTTTCTCAAGCTCTTCCAGTCGTCTTGTGAGTGCGGCTGCGCCGTAAGGGAAGCTGATTGCTCCTGCCGGGCTGATCTGTACTGAGCCATCTTTGACAACCATCCATGTTATCTGAGTACTTCCACCACCAAGGTCCATGACAAGGCCACGCACAGCGGAAAAACTACTCGCAACACCGTACGCCCCAATTTCACCTTCATCCACCTTAGAAAGCAGCTGCACATGTAGACCGGACTCGTCCAAGATCCGACGTCGCATCTCCACAGAGTTTATCGCAGTTCTTGTCGCCTCTGTTGCAAGTAGTCGGATCTGATAGGGTGGGACACGAAAATCTGAACAGAATATCTTGAATCGTAAAAGCATGGCGATGATAGCATCAATGGTTGTGTCGGGTATGGGTACTTTGTTGCCGTCATCATCGTATTGCTCATCGTAGAGTGAAATCTTCTTTCGATATGAGTACACAGTCGGTAGGATCCTCGTGCTCGGAGCTGATAAATCTGTGATGGAGAGACGTATTCCATTACTTCCCATGTCAACAAGAGCCCACAAATTTTCGTTCCATGGTGCAGCTCTTGATAGATGCAGTCTGGTCTCGGAAGACATCCTCTGTGGTATTTCGTGTCCGCCACCCATTTCGTAAGCTCTAGAGGGACGACGAAGGCGATTCTGCTAATTTGCGAACTCAGCACGTCAGGCGCCGGAGAATATTGTGTAAATCGCCTGACTGCTGATGGCTACCTTAGAGACCGCTTTGCTGCGATGAAGATTTTCTTGGACTATGCCTAGCTATGCACAACACACGTTTGGGATCGACCGGTAGGGCAGGTGTTATATAGATGGCAATCCATGCGTCGAACATCTCAAGTGTAGGTGAGCAAGCCCAGAGCTGGTTATTATTACCCTGACTAGCTCGACGTTTGAAGGAGTCGCCCTAGTGGAAGCTTAGCGGATGACAGTTTCGAGGTGGAGTGACGATAATCTTGTACCTCTAGATCACAGGGCGACCCTGGTCAATTAATATTACACTCGTTTGCCAGTCGTCAGCACTGCCGTGAGTTTTACTTGATGTGTATCAAGTGCTATTCATATCACACGCTTGACCGTGTTTACCTTTACTAATTCGTGGAGATAATTGAGTGGAGATATTTGAGTGTGGCAGATTTATGTGAATGTAACAGGGACCAAAGTCATCCATCCATGTAAGGCAGATCCATCCGTTGTTCTTTGAAGACCTCAGTGCTCTACATGCTCGCGGTTAATATACAGAAAATCGATGAACTGATTAGATCCGCTACCCGATGAACCATGAGAGTCTATGTGTCTCGAAACGAACGAAATTACCTAAGCATTGCAATTCTCGCATAGGAAATAATGATTTCGGTGAGATTGGTATAGACTTGGCGGATGGCTCGGCACAAACCATGACATCATGGCATCAATACTCTGGCCGCGCGTTGGTATACATGGCGCAAGGAAACAAAAGCTTGCTTAAACACATGAACTTAGAGTGACTTACCTTAACTATGATATTGTTCAATATTCCATGTACAAAACTTGCCAAGCTTGCCATGGACGATCAATATGGCACACCACGTCAAGAAATGGCTAGTAAACCCAATCTTCGGGGCTTCATCGGAAGGACATCGTGACGAACAAGGAAGAGGACCAGTTTCAAAGCCAGGAGGCGGTGATGGCGGTGTCAACGCGATTCCCAAACATGAAAGGGCGACCGAGTATGCCGGAAAGAACGAAGAGGATGCAGTCGAGGATTTCAATGCACCAATGTATGACCACCGTACGAGCTAAATTGAACAATACTAACCCAGACATAGACGATGGTGGATACTTTCAACACTATTTCCTCTCATTGCAGGAACATTTGGACCAATGGCATCGGCCTTCAACATCTGCGCAGTGGCCATAGACTGGCGAATACATGTGCTTCCATCTTCATCAGAGTCAGAAGGTCCACATATCTCTGATCCAACGTGGTTGGTGGCCATAAACGCAATTTCGCTAGCAATTGCTCTTCTTTCAAATCTCGCGCTTCTGGCCCAAATGACTGGCTGGGTGCGTTTCTCCATCGCCTCTCCATTCACAATCATCGGTTGGTACGTCAGCGGATTCATCGACATAGCTCTGGTAATTGCAGCAAAGTCTCACCTTCCTTTGCCTGCTGACTCCATGGCGACGTACTCGCAAGCCTACTACTATGCCTGTTTCGCTGGTGCTATTTATATACTTTTGTCAATCATGCTCAGCGCTACAGCATATGGCGTGTTCATCGGACATTACAGTAACGAGTTCAAACTTACCTTGTCTCAACGATCACTTATGCTGCAAACAATGCTGTACTTGGGATACCTCTTAGCAGCCGGTGCTGTCTACTCCAGGATAGAGAGCTGGAACTACCTGGACTCCGTTTACTACATCAATGTCACCCTCTTTACTGTCGGATTTGGCGACATCTCACCACAAACACACCTAGGCAGGAGCCTTTATTTCCCAATGTCAATTGGCGGTATCTTGTTCGTTGGTCTGATCATAGCGAACATTCGAAGTTTGGTGGTCGAAAGTGCTAGCCGCAAGATCTCGACCAGAATGGTTGAGAAGGCGCGATATAAGTCATTGAGAGCAGGCGATCCTAGCAATGGCATATTGAAGCTTCGAGGGATCCATGGACGTCGAATCGATGGCAGGACTGAGCTCGAACGCCGCGGGCAGGAGTTCGGGATTATGCGCGAAATCAAGGCGCAAGCTGCTCACGACAATCGGATAATATCGTTGACCACCTCAGGGATCTGCTTTTTCATATTATGGCTCGTTGGCGCGGTCGTGTTCTGGCAAGCGGAGATGGCCGTTGGCGGCCAAAATTGGACGTATTTCGAAGCTCTTTATTTTACGTGGACCGCTCTCTTGACCATTGGATACGGCGACTACTACCCACAGACTAATTCAGCAAAGCCAGCGTTTGTTTTCTGGTCTCTCCTTGCTCTTCCAACACTGACAGTCCTCATTGGCTCTGTTGGTGATGCCATGTCTGACTTTGTGGCTTCTTCTACAACGTGGCTCAGTGAGCATACCTCCAAGGCCACGAGCGCTGTCAAGAAAATGAAAGATGGCAAAGACGGGAAGGACAAGCTTAAAAAGGCCCTTCGCGATGACGAAGAACCTAAAGACTTCACCACAACGCAAGCGCATAGAGATGACAATTTTGACACCCTGGCACAGGCTGAAGCTTTCGACGCGATCGGAAATCTGGTACCTGACAATGAGATTGCGCGCGAGATTCGAGATCGGGCGGATGCCAAAGCAGCTGGCTACCTATACCGCCCTTACATAATCATGAAAGAGATGAAGAACGTGGTCGAGCATCTTGAATCTTCACCTCCAAGACAATACACATTCGCCGAATGGACTTGGTTGTTGAAATTGATGGGAGAGGATGAATCGAGACCGGAAGGCCACAGAAGACCAGGACATCCTAGAGACGAGGATGAAGAAATTGCAGCACCGATGCGCACGCGAAAACACCATACATGGAGTTGGGTGGGGCAGGAGTCTCCTCTAATGGCGACAGAAGATGAGCCAAAGTGGGTTCTGAAGCGGCTGATGCTTGTTCTTGAAAAAGAGCTGAAGGAACGGGGTGATAAGCGTATGGTAGAGCATTTTGAAAAACGCAACGGAACAGGACGTGAGGTCGACGCGTGACATGATCAGATACCAGGTATGATACGCAAGAAGATTCAGCTATACCTTGTCCAACAACATTAAAGATTGTATGTGTACGATTAGCGTACCAGGAGATGTACTCGTCTTGCTTTACCACGAGTACATGTACCGTACTGTATAAACAAGTTCGAAGTACAGTACCTGTAACGTCATGGCTGTATATGGTTAGCCTCGTCTCACAGCCCAAGTGAGGCTCTGGTTGAATAATGGGCAGATACAAGCTTTTTGACGGTCCAGACCTTAATGATCGTCGCCCCACACTATTCAAGATCCCAGTCTCCGGAACCGACTGCGAAAGACGTAAACAGGTACCAGCTCGAAAGTTGCAAGTCACCACGCGTGCGCTGTTGTTGTATTATACGACGCCTGGCCGAGGCGCAGGCGCAGGTGTGGACTCACATCGAGAGAAAGGCTCGACGATTGTCTGTTCGCCATGCTGGAGTCACTGGGCATGGACTGGGACAGTCCACTGCCCGCCGTGTCCGAGTATGCCCGGTTCATCAGAGGAATCGACTGGGCAGGCACCGAGCTGGGCCCACCGCATACATGGCCGGCATTGCTTCACCAGATGATCGACCTTGTACTGGCCGACCCGGCGCCTGCGAGTGTCATGTGGGGAGACCGTCTCACAATGATCTACAACTCGCATTTTGTCGAGTTTGCAGGTTCAAAACATCCCAATCTTATGGGAGGGACGCCAATTGTCGAGTACGCCGAAGTCTGGGACACCATGTTTGCGGATATCATCAAGCGCGGCCGAGAAAAGGGAGAAGCAACTCGACACAAGGACGTCCGCCTGTTTCTACATCGACATGGCTATCTTGAGGAGGTCTTTGCGACATATACCTTTGTGCCCATCCTAGGCGCAGACAAGAGCGTTGTTGGCTTCTATCATACAGCGATTGAGACGACAGATCAGGTGCTTGCAGCAAGAAGGGCCAAGACGCTGCTCTCACTGGGCGATCATGCCACTTCTGCTCGAAGCCTGAGTAAGTATTGGGAGACTGCGCTCATGGGATTTGAGTCGAACCACCAAGACATCCCTTATGCGATAGCATACTCTTTCAAAGACTCCTCGGACAGGGACTCAATCTCATCGACGGCGAGTTCAAACAATGTCTCCTCCACCTCTTCTGGATTACGCTTTCCAAGATCGTGTACATTAGCTGGCGCCTTGCGCAGACCTGTAATTGGCCTTCCAATGACCTTTGACACCACAGATGATCAAGATTCGTTTGTTTCGCAAGTGCAAGAGTGCACAAGACACGGCCAACCTCTCCTGCTAGAGGCCAGAACTGGAACTCTACCGGCATGGCTGCATGACAGGGAAGATGAAGAAGGAGCCCCCACATCAGCAGTCGTGGTTCCCATTCGACCCACGAAGAGGAATGATAAAGAAGGCGCCAATGCGATCGGCTTCCTCATCATCGGTCTCAGTCCACATCGCACGTACGATCAAGAGTATGAACAATTTGTACACTTATGCAGCCGACAGTTGGCTACGTCTGCGGCATCGGTCATGCTGTTGGTACAGGAAGTGCATAGACAGAAACAGCTCGCAGAACAACTCAGCATAACCGCGAAAAACCAAAGGCAGAGCGAAACGCGTTTCAGACGCTTCGCAGAACTGGCAGACGTTGCAATGTGAGTGTTGTTGACGCATGCTCTACGGAGTACATCTAACACGTGCTTTAGATGGATAGTGGATGCCTCAGGCATGGTTACGTATGCGAACAAAGCATGGCAAGAACAAACCGGCCTCAAGCAACCACTGCCGGATCTCTCCTCTTGGATGTCCGCGGTCACGGACGATTGTCGTCCATCAGTGGAAAGAGCATGGAACATGATGATTGAGACCAGATCACCCCAGGTGTTTGAATGTCAGCTGAGCTCCGCTTGGAGTACAGTTGATTCATCTACCAAGGAGACATTGTCAGGAGCTCGTTGGGTCTTGTGCTCAGCCTTTCCCGACTTGGCAGACGATGGATCTCTTCAAGGCGTATGGGCTTGTAATACTGACATCAGGCAAGACGAACGTTTGTTTCGGCTGGATTGTCGCTGATAGCTCTGTAGTCATCAGAAATGGGCCGAGGCCTTGAAGGAAGAACGAGTATCTGACCTGCTAGAGGCGAAGCGGCAAAGTGTAAGTATATTTTGATATCTTCCGGCACCCGTATTGACTTTGAAACAGGAAAACTTCATAGATATGGTTTCGTATGTGACTCTCGGATGCTGATGAGACAATTTGATCGGCCATATTATTTAGCTGACACATTTCCAGTCACGAGATGAGGAATCCTTTGTCTGCAATCATGCAATGTGCCGACGGTATCAGCTCAACCATTCGGGAAGCACACAGTGGTGAAAGTGGAGTCAACAAGTTCGATCAGTCCAGTGCTGAGTCTATGCTGGAACTGGCCCAGACCATTGTCTTCTGCGCCCAACACCAAACTCGTATTGTCAACGACATTCTCACCCTCTCTCGCCTCGATAGTTCACTTCTCACAGTGTCCTTAATTGCCACGGATCCCGTTAGCACCCTTACGCACGCCCTGAAACTTCACCAGCAGGAATTGCTTAGCTCGAAAATTGACAGCATAGTATGCGTAGAAGACTCTTACCGATCACATAGCGTCGATCGAGTCCTTTTGGACCCTTCGCGATTACTGCAATTGCTCATCAATCTTATATCCAACGCGATTAAATTGTGGGTCGTTCGCTCCATATCATCTTTCCCAGCGCTAACAAGCGTAGCACACGACCTCGAACGAGGCGCATTATCACGTTGAGACTAGGTGCCTCTGAAACGAATCCTGATGACGAGACGAACAATACGCAGTACTTCAGACCGCGAAGTAGAACGACCGTATCTCAAACAAGCCTTGAAGGAGAAGGCGGAAAAGAGCTATTCCTTCTCTTCTCAGTGGAAGATACAGGATGTGGGCTTGCCGAAGATGAGATTGATCGGTTGTTTATGAGATTCAGCCAAGCATCTCCAAGAACTCATGTCCAATACGGGGTTGGTATCGGTGTTTCTTGATGGTTAACAAACGGGTGCTGATATTTTGTCAATGCAGGGGAGTGGCCTTGGACTGTTCATTTGCAAAGAACTTGTCGAACTCTGTGGCGGCCGCATAGGCGTCACCTCGAAACCTGGTAAAGGAAGCACATTCAAGTTTTTTCTCCCGGTCCGAAGAGCACCTCCGGCGGAAGCATCTACGCGGACAACTGACGGTGGAACGGTGGCAATCCCCGTGGAGCAAGTGTCTTCAAATACTGTTGCTCTTGCCAATATCAAGCTCAATGATGGCGAAGCTTTCAAAGACAATTTTAAAATGCAAACGCTGGGTCTTAGCCTCAAGACGAATGGGGTAAATCCAGCCATGGCAGACTCCGAAACTCCTACTACTGACATGAACAAGATTCACGTTCTCGTGGTTGAAGTAAGTTGGATGTTTTACGTATTGCCCTTGACCATTAGCTAATGTCTCAGGATAATCTTATCAACCAGAGAATAATGGCCAAACAGTTGAGAAAAGAAGGCTGCATCGTACATGTAGCAAATCATGGCGCCGACGCTCTCACCTTCCTACGAACAACAATTTGCTTCGGAGCTTCGGGTGAATCAGCTATACCCTTGTCAATCATTCTTCTGGATTTAGAGATGCCGGTCATGGACGGCTTAACCTGTGTTCGCAAGGTTCGAGAGCTGCAGAGACTGGGCGAACTTACCAGGCCCGTGCCGGTATTGGCTGTCACTGCGAATGCACGACCGGAACAAGTACAAAAAGCCATGGACGCAGGTATGGATGATATCGTGACTAAGCCTGTGCGGATACCATATCTCATGGAGCAGATGCGGAAATGGGTTGGCAAGGGATCTTCGTGATATGACGATTAGAACAATTAGAATAGATACCACCAGGATTACGCTTGACTATGATATGTCGTGAGGCTAAGCAAGCGACCGGGCTGACAAGTTTTTTACGGAAGATATAACATAGAATATGACGACCTTGGACTATGTACACGCGACTACACTCTTGTTACAAGTTCCCAATCATTAACATCACCTTGCACAGTGAAGAGCAGCGTTCCCGGTCCGTGCTGCATCCCTTCGACCTCTCAGCAAGAGCCCAGCATGCCCAGGTACATGGATAACGCCATTCAGGGTTTCGCTGACGCCAGAAAGAGGGGATCGTGAAGGTCTGATACTGTAAATCAAGTATGAAATAGATTCCGAGAGGTGGTTGTGCAAGGCCTGCTTGACCTTTCTCTCCAGCTCCTTCCTTACCGCACTCTACAATTTCAACAAGTTTCGACTATGTCTTTTGTGCAGCAAAATCTTGTCGAAAAGAATGCCTCTTACAGCTCCAAATTTACGCAAGGCCATCTTCCGCTTCCACCAGGGAAGAAATATCTGGTGCTTACGTGCATGGACGCGCGAATAGATCCAACTTCAGCATTTGGTATTGAGCTCGGCGATGCTCATGTGATTCGAAATGCCGGCGCTAGCGCCAGAGATGCAATTCGAAGCATTGTTATATCGGAGCAGTTGCTGGGAACGAAGGAAATTGTGCTCGTCAAGCATACTGGTACTTTTCTCTGACCCCAAGCGAAATTGAAGAAAAATGGATCAAGCTAACTGCAGAAAATGTTGTGGCATGTTGACCTTCACTAACGACGACGCGAGAAGGATTGTAAAAGACAATCTGGGCGCTGCCGCTGTCCATGAGCTGGGGAAACTTGATTTTCTGCCATTTCCCAAGTATGTACGGGCAAATCTTGTAGGAACATTCTCGCTGACTCGCTCCTAGTTTAGATGCAGCTGTCACAGATGACCTCAACTTTCTCAGGCAGTCCGAGCTTGTGCCGGAAGATATCACAATCAGTGGTTGGGTGTATGAAGTGGAGACAGGGAAAATAAGACGAGTTGATTGAGATTGACATATTGGTGCGAATCCTAGCGCCCGTTTTGTGCTCCGATCGGGAGTTCGCTTGCAACGTCTGCGCTACCAGATGAACGCTCGGTCTTGCCATATCTCCTTCAGTCAAGGCGATTAATGCCTGCCAAACTTGTTTGGAATTCAGCGAACCACATATAATGACTATCCGTCCTGAGATCGCATGTGCACTCTCCCGTTTCTTGCTATATCCTATATCTGAGCTGAACAAGGGCTACTCTTCTAGGCTGTCAAGAATGATCTGTACTTCCGCGTTTGCGGCTTCTAGGATATGTTCCGGCGGATATTGCGCCTTCCAGCCAATGCGATGTCCATGTCTTGCCTCTAGGTCGCATCTGATGCTCGTTAGCTGGAGATCGCAAGACATACCGACCACATCAAATCAACCCACCTGCCCCCGAGTTGCACGGGAACCAGTTCCGGTGGACATCCCAAGGCCTCCCCCATCCTTTTCAAGATCACTTCGTTCGCCGCCTCCACATTAGCATTCTCAATTGCCTTGTGAGAAACGAGTCCCTTGGCCATCGCATTGTAGATATCATCCCAAGCCACGCTTCCGCTGGCGGCAAGGTAGTATCCATTCTTCCCATGGTCAACTGCCTCGCCCGATAAGATGCTGCGCAATATCTCTAAGTATAGTCCCACATTATCAGCAACATGGCAGACCGGCCACATCTATATCGCCGTTAGTAGGTGAGATGTCTGTTGATCAGATAGTACATCACTCACTGGTCGTCCGATATCCACTTTGTACACTCTGCCAACTTTCTTTGCGGCTTTGACGATGGCCACAGTTTGTATAGAAGTTTTATTACCGAAGCCTTCGCCTATACCGTACACAATACAAGGTATGAAGATGTAGCTCTTCACTCCGTGAGCTTCGGCGGTGTCGATGACGACTTTGTTGGTGTTTACAGCCTGTAGATGGTTACAAGTCAGTCTAGCACGATCTGGTAGTTCCGCAAAAAGATGTGTGTCCGAGCAGGTCTTCCCCACCTGTGCCATTATCGCATGCGGCGATTGTGCGTCTTTCGAGAGATCGTACAGCTTTGGATCTGCATCAGACACGGGCCCTTTGGTCGGAAACCCAGTATGACTACTGAAGATCTTTGCTCCAGACGTATGCAAGAAGTGCACATCTTGTCCAGTCCTTTTCCGGACTTCTGTCAGCGCTTTGATCATGCGCACTTGGATCTCGGAGTTCATGGCATCGATGAGGAAGAAGACAATGGTAATCTTGTTGTCGAGGATGGACTTTGCTACGTTTGACTCATCATTCAAGTCGATGGTCAAAGGCTCAGCCGAGAGTCTTCTGACATGCCTCGCTTGCTCTTCCGTTCGAACGAGGGCGTATAATTTCTGATATGGAGGCAGATTGGCGCTTCTCCAGCGCGCTAACAGTGTACCCCCGAGATATCCAGAGGCGCCTGTAACGAGAATGTTGTGAGACATGGTTGTTGTGGTTCTTGGTATCACTCGATAGACGAATCTTTCTTTGCGCTCCAACTACTGTACATGTATGAACACATGGGATGGTTGATTTGTAATATCTGTAGATCGGTCGCGGAGTATTTTATGTTTATAAGTGTGGGGCAGGCGATGATCTCATCTCGGCGACCTCTCAATACTCAGCTTAGAGATAGAGTAGGAGCAGGTAAGGATGGTACTCGGCGTACGTGCGTGCAAAAGAGAGTGATTGAAGAGACAGGTGCACAAACAAGTATTAATGATTGGCATTTTAACAGATTCATACATATTTTAATGCGTTACTGTCTCGTCGAAGCTCTTTCTGGCCTGGGAATGCCCTCCTCAGCCGAGGCATAATCCTGTGCAAGTGCTTGTACAAAGTCACGAGAATGATTAAACACAAGGACATCAGGAACAATCTGAAAGGGCTCGAAGCGATACTCCATAGGAAATCCTTGGTTCGTGTTCTCCACCTGAGATCGATGCTCGCGCTCTTGGCGAGAACATTGCCATCTTTATCAAGCGCAACAACGCGTAAATACATCGCGCCGCTAGCCTCGAACCTGATCTCGGTCTCGAAACCCGTCTTCTCTGACACGGTGACATCGGTCCAGGCGTGATCTTTCAGTTTCAGATCTGCATGTCCCTCAGACTTTTGTATTTTCCAAGAGCGAACTTCGGTTGCACCGTTCCAGCTGACGAATAGCGAGAAACCAGGTCCTGAGCCAAATGCGACTCTTGGGAGTTCAGTAGGGTGCCCTGTCCATGAAGACTTCAGTACTTGATACGACTGGACATGGCCTTGTCCCCATGACTTGGTTGTAGAGAAATGGTTGTCGCACAAGACATTTCCGTCAGCAGAGAATTCTGTCCATACGCCTACATAACCGTACCCAAGTAAGATCTTTGGATCGCTGCCATTTTGTGTTGGGATGAGCTGCATGCTACCTTGGCTCAAGGCGACGATACGTTTTGGATGTTTGTAGGACTGGACGAGTCTTGCGGTGAAGGGAACAGGGGTGGAGCCTTGAGCCGCAGGGTTAGTGGGATAGGTGATTTCGATCAGAGCGCCTCGAGCAGGTCGATCAGTCTGCTCGCCGACAGCGCCATTGTCGAACGTGGCAACAAGCTGCCTGGTCACACCATGCTTGTCCTTGTAGTGGCCATGAGCGCTAATCTCTTCTGCTAGGAGTACTGGAAACTCGTTCAGATTATGGAGTCTGGCAAGATGCTGATAGGCCATGTTGGTAGCCTGACCATTGCTCAAATCTTTGAAGACATTACGCTTGCCTCCCAGGACCCAGATGATGGCACCGGACTTGCCATCGACATATGTGATGGTAGAGGTATATCGTGCCGAAATCAGATAATTTCCAAGCTCATCCTTTTGCACGCTATTGATGTGGTACCAGTCCCAGGGATGTTGAGGGGAGAAGCCGTTGGCTCCAATAGGATGGTATGTTTCATTGAGGGAATGGTGATCAGATGCACGCCATTGAAACAAAGGCTCTCTTGTCGCAAGATCGACTTCTAGTACGAGGCAATCCCAGATGAAGACGGTGTCTTTCAGCCTGAAAACACCTGGTTGGCGGACGACGTAGTTCTGGTAGATAGTGATGAGAGCGGTTCCGTCGGGCGTGATGGTGAATTCGTGAAGATCGGGTTTCATCCCGCCCACGCCAGATATCTTTGCAATCTCCTCATACTTCGAGTTGTACTTGACCGGGTTAGTAGTCTCAGGTAATGGCACACGGCCTGCTTGGATCTCGGCTTACTATGTAAAAGTCACCTTCCCCATGGCCCTCTACCAGATCGTCGCCCACCCAGAACGTGAGCACCTTTTCTCCCTTGAGCTCTTGAACCGCGAAATTGTAAGGCTGTCCCTGGATGTAATGCTCCCACACAAGCTCGCCTTGATTATCTAGTATCGTGACAGCAGGCTGGGAGACCCGAAACCCTCGAGGAGACAGGAAGACGTGTTTGCCATCATGGCATTGTGGAGAGTCGACAGCCTTGCGCAGTGCTGGTGATATCAGGTCGATCGAGCGGTATGACCTGTACGGGTAGGATCCATAATTGACTTCCCATGCGTGTTCATCATCACTATTGTAACTGTGCCCTACATCATTGGCAATGGCGCATCTCAACACGAAAAGGACATTGAGCAGGGCTGAGCGAAGCTTCATGCACGCGACGACTCTGGGGTGTTTTGGTCTGAAGCGACTCCAAAGTGTGCTCCACAGGTGGCCAGACGCATCACTGTTGACGCTTCGGGATGGCACCTTGTCCACGATCTTCAATGTGTGCTGTATGGCCAATGCTGCGCTACTTGGCGTGCCAAGTGCTTGTTCAGCACCTCCCGGCCCGCTAAGCTTCCATTATTGAAAGTCTACGAGCCATCACATGCTTCCTGAGGCACCTGCAACACCATGATGAGCGTTTGGTGTCATAGGTTCTAGCACGGGCCAGCTTGCTGAAACATGGCACGCACGGCCCCGCACACTCGAAAGTCTATTCAAGCATCGGGTAACTCGAAACACTACTCCGTACGGTGCAGTAAGAATGTGCTTTGGGAAAATGTCTACACATTTACACTCTTTACATCTTCTTTCCATCCAAAGCCGCCGGATAGTTCTGAACACTTACAGCATAAGTGCTGTATTCGACCTCAGACACAAACAGTCCTGGATTCGCGCAAGGGCTTGCTGTAAGCATTAGTCAGTATGCTCCATCATCCTTGGAAGCCAGCTATAAGTACGGAGACTTTCACACTGCTAGCCAAGAAATCTACAGCCACAGATAATCCGCTGTGAACCCTGCCGGCAACGGCACGGACGATAACAAGTATCGACCTTCCCAACCATCAACCTGTTTGAGCTACATATTTGCCAGAACCTGGATGTTCACATACATGAATAATCCAGCACGGCTTCCAAAGTCCTGAACAGCACATCCCTCCAGCTTCGCGATCAACTCAGCCATCACCATGCACGCTCCAGTCCTTATCATGAAGGACACGCAACTGCATTAAATCCACGCTCTGAATGCCTGACAACGACGCTCCACAGTGATCACGACGTACTCATCTATGACGTTCCGCTTGAGTCACCTTGAATCCCGAGTAAGTTCCCTACTGGCGGCCCTGCAGTGATCGTATCATGTTCCTTCGGCGCCTCAACTCACCGTACGAATACCATGAGTTCAACAGACGTGCGGCGTGACGATGAAAAGGAACCACCACATCGAAAAATTCAAGCTACCTGGATCTGGACCACCACTGCTTTTGTCAAAATGTGGTCCTGTCTGCAGCTGGATACCGCGGTGCTCTTGAAAACACTGAAAGGCGCACTTTCGCCGGTCATTGTCGTAAGCTTGTATGTCAATCGCTCTGAGGCCCTTCGTTCCCGCGCTTATCCCTTCAGATTTCAAGCGAGCACAATTGCAGACTACGAATTGACGACAGGATACCTGTCAGCCACTATAGCGATTGGTGCTCAGTGTCTTCAACCACGTGGAAAATTTCTAAAAATCGCGTCTTTTACCCTCCTCTCGATATGTAGTGGGGCAGCTCTGGCCTGTCTGGTTGTCCTTTGCGCTGTAAGTGCAAGACAACACACAACACCAGGAAACGCTGTTCATTCCGTGAAAGAAGGCTACAATAGCAGCGCTTCTGCTGTATCAGGGATATGGTTACTTCTGAGTATTTGGTTAGTATTTCTGAAGAAATGATGTCTTAGCGACTAATCGTTCAACCAGGGTTGCCAACATCTTTCGAGCACTTCGGCCCATAGAGTTCCAAAGCCCCATGGTGGCATTTTCGTTGTTTTCGATTGTGACCATGACAACCACACCATCTTTCACCACAATCTCTGAAGGCCTGGCATTTGTGAAAAGACTGCTTGGAACCTTTCTTATAGGGCTCGGGGTCGCGACGGGGGTTTCACTTTGCGTGCTCCCGACTACAAGCAGAAGGAACGTTTTTGAATTGCTCAACACATATCCTGATTCAGTGAACAGGCTATTTACTGCTCAAATTGCATTTGTACGAGAAGATGAAACACCCGACCAGGTTGATGGCATATCTAATGTCGAGTCGACTTCCACCGAAGAGGCTGTTATGTCCACTTTGACATCTTTGCAAGGTCTAAATTCCAGATTGAGTGCGGAAGTGTCCTACGCGAAGCTCGAAATTGCGTGGGGCAAACTTCTTACGGAAGATCTCGATTCTTTGTACAAGCATCTTCGTTCCCTGGAATTGCCGCTTACAGTACTGTCCCTGTTGCCGGAGATCTCTCAAGACATACTACACCACATTCCGGAATGGTCACCGCTGGCCGCCACATGTCAAGCCAATGGCCAAAATCCAGCAAGCCCTGCTGAAGATATGGTCTGGAAGATCTTGAGGACCGATCTTCATCAACGGCTCGCACACACAGCCTGTCTGGTAACGGGAGGATTGAAAACCGCTCTTGAAATGCTAGAGATTCAGCTTCCGGGCTCAATGACAACGAGAGTGCATCGGGTGTTGTCAGACCTTGAAGAACAGAATACTGGTTCAAACAGAGAGCCAGTTGCATCATCAAAAATTTTCCATCAACAGTTGCAGGACTATCGGAAGCGTAGCATAAATCTTTACGAGGCTTGGTCATCTCTCATGCTCTCACCTGGATTTGAGATCAACACCCATACCGCTCCGGGCCACGACTCTGCAAAGTACCTCTCGGTTTTCCTCTTCATGGAGCATGTGCAAAACGAGATCGTGCAGGCAGTGCAAGGACTTGTAACCTTTGCAAAGGCCAAAGTTAGCAGCGGAGACATTCGAAAAGACAAACTCATCATTCCAGACTATCATCAGCTGAAGTGGGTTAAAATGAGATCTAGTGATGTTGCTGGCTTAAGCACCTCGTACTCAATTCTGATGAATGATGCTGAGCATTTATCTCCAACCACTTTTATTGAACGAATGGGCAACCATCTCCGCGTTATCTCTAGATTTCTCGATTCGAGCGAGAGTCGTTTCGGCTTCCGCGTCTCCCTAGCAGCATTCACGGTAGCAATCCTTGCATATCTGCGGCCGACTCAAAAGTTCTTCAACGATCAACATCTATTGTGGGCAATGATTGTCCTTGTCATTGGTATGAAACCCGAGAGCGGAGCCAGTGTATACGCATATCTTGGGAGAAGCATCGGTACGATTGTCGCTGTGGCTTCAAGTCTTCTCGTCTGGTACATTGTCAATGGGCATACTGTTGGTGTCCTAATCTTCTTGTATCTTGCAAACATGTTTGAAGTAAGTCCTGTCACACAAAGCAACGTACGAGAGTTATTGCTGAATCATGCATTTCTAGTGTTACATCGGTATACGATTTCCACAGCTTGTCAGTTCTTGTACCGTTTCAAGCATCGCGCTCAACATCGTTGTCGCTTACCAACTACAAGTATGTAAACCTGGGAACATCAGATGTCGAAAGCTCGCCTAACTTGTGGTCTCAAAGGTGAAGAAGCTCGGTAAAGAGAGAGCAACAGCTACTGGCCAGCCATACTACGAACCGTATGAATTTGGACCCCTGAGACTTCTCTGCGTCTTAGCGGGCATTACTATAGCGTTCTTCTGGACAATATTTCCGTATCCAGTATCGGAGCGAACGCAAGTCCGAAAAGCTGTTGGTAAAGGCCTATTCCTACTAGCAAGGAGTTACAGCTGCATGCATACGTCTGTCAAGGTCTGGATACATAAGAAGCAAGGTGATGCGAATGACCCAGCCTCACCAGGGAGGCAGTTGCAGGCGTCTAGCAACTCTATGTTTTGGGAACAGACGACGCTGTCCGCCAACACTCGGTCCGAGATTCACTGGACAGGCTATGAGATCCCGATCGGGGGCAAGTTTCCAAAAGCGACTTATCTATCTGCTGTGTCTAACATGCAGACAATTGCGACCTGCATAGCATTGATATCGCATACAACTCATAGCAAGGACTCTTCTCCGAGTATGCTAGACTTAGAGACGCTTGAGCTTCCACGCACTGATCTGGATGGGAGCTGGATATACCATCTCGTGCGTGCAAGCGGCTCTCTCGATTTAGATTCACACGCGATTACGTCGCTTTTGTGCAATCTTGGTGGTGCAATTTCTAGCATGTCGGCGCTTCCTCCTCATCTTCCATTGCCCGAGCCATTTCCATTGTCTCGGAAACTCCGGGCCTACAATAGTGACGCAATGCGTGTTGAGAACATTCAAGATCCAATGTTCTTGACATTTGCTTGTACGGACGTCATTATGTCGTTGGTCAATTCGAGACTGAAGGCCCTGATTAAGGACGTGAAAGACTTGGTTGGGGAGATAGACTTTGACTCTTACGTCAACTTTGGGGATGAAGGAAGGGAGAAAATATCGTGAGGACAAGGATTTCTATTCTTGTTGGAACTGACATGAAAATGCTGAGATGCTAAGCGACGCTGCGTCATGACAGAACTGGGGGCGATGTCGGCAACATTCCATTAGCGTCAGTGTTGTACTTGGAGGGATCAATGGTAAAAATTGGCATGACTCCTACGCAATTTTCACATGGATACCTATAAGGCCCATTGTCACCCGCCAACGCGAGCTGGTGGGCATTGAAATCATTGGCGAAGAGCTCGCAATTCTGCCCCAAAGTCTGGACTGCCATCGCAATGCCTCTGATCTTGGTAGTTTCAGTGTTGTCGAAGAAGTTTGACCTGAATAGTTAGCTCTCGTGCTTGGGAGACATAGCCACTCCGACGGTACTCACAGCAGACCTACGACTGGATAAGTCTCTGCACATCGGCCCCATGGAGTTCGCGGTAGCCAGATATCACCCAGAATAGGAGCGTTTAGCTGAGTATGGATATAGTCGAGTTTGTCCAAAGCCACAGTGGCGATTCCTATCCAAAGAGTGTCCACCGAAGTATTGATGGCTGTCTGTACTTCGGGCGGCACGGCTACCTCTACGGCCGGTGCTGGAGCAGGAGGTGTGAAGCGAAGACAGGGCGTTATGTAGTACCTCAGCAGATCCTTGTATGCTTTCTCAACGTTGACTGAAGTCCTCCCAAAGCCCGCGGTGAACCGCATTGTGATCAGATTTTCGACCAATCTCCGTATCTCTGCTCTTCTTTCAATATCATCAAGAAGCGCAAGACTCGGGGCTGCAGCACGTATGTCGTTCTGTGCAACCAGGATAGCACGTATAGACGCTTCAAAGGCCGCTAATTGTACTCTAGCCACGTCATCCGGAAGGACTGCGGGAGTCGCCTTTCCTTGAACTAGAAATTTGCCTCTGAACAGGATTAGGAAGGTCTCTGCGTATTGTCTCAATGTTCTTGGATCAAAGCGGGGTAGTTTGGAAGGTGACTTGCTAATATGTGCTAGTCCGCCGGTCAGGATGGTGTTCTTCCTATAGATGTCTAAAACCCTTTGCTCTTCACGAGAGGCGACAGCGTTTTGCCCGGAGTTTCCGCTCAGGGCATATGTGCCTCCGAGCATATATGGCTGATCAATGCCGTCCATGTACATTATACAGCTCATCATCGGAACACTTGAGAGGAGTGGTGTTGTTTCTCCTGCTCCCTGTCCTATGAAAGCAAGATAGAGGCACTTGCTAAAATAGGCCAGGAGTGGGAGGTAGTAGTTGTTCAGACACGGACGTTGTGTGGTAGGAGTTACAACGCTGAATATGTAGGCCAAGGCAGAAGGACCATCGGCAATACCGAGTGGTCCACCAAGACTACCCCATCGTATGGTGTCCGGAGCGACAGTTCTTTCTTGTTGACCAATCACCAGCGGGTCGAGTTTGTATCGGTTTGGTGGCTTTCTAGTCATAGATGTCAGGGAGTGCAAGTAGAAGGGGCGAGACCTTACCCATCAGGAAAAAAGTCATCAAGAAGGGCTGCGGCGTCGGATTGATGCTTCGCAGGTATACCAGCATCGCCTAGATTCTTTCGAAGCTTGGAGATGAAGTCGGAGAACTTTCAATCAGCTGAGGTGTATGGCGTGGTGTCTCTCTGTAAATATCGAGATGACACGAGATAGACCGAAGGACATACCTTCCCGATATCAGTTCCCCAATCACGAACGTTTTGCAACGTAAATGTATCCCGCATTATGCTTCGATCAAGTTGTGCTTCTCCATGAAATGCCACGAACCCATTCCAGTCCATAGAGTCCTGAGCCATTTTGAGTTACTTGAGAATAAGGCTTGTAATTCTTGAAGTGATGTCAGTTACACTATATATATCATGCTGTGACCAGCAATCGCTGCTACGGACGATCTTGGGCATGAGTTAATTCTAGTGTAGCACTGTCAATGGCTTATTCCCTCACATGGGATGCAGCTGAGCCACCGGTTGCCAATGAGCCATCGTTGTGCTGGGTTAGAACAAGTAGCTTGTGGCTGGTAGACATGGTGGATCGACATTCGACGCCGAAACACGACCAAATGCCTCTCTAGGCCTTTCTGCCCTTATTCCCGTGAACTGTTCTGCAACCGTATTATAAGCTCCTGTCCAACGAGTTCCAGATTGAGGTTACAACGAGACCAGCGTAGACTCAGCCTCAGCTGCAGCCTCCGTCTCAGCCTCTAATAGTGTGATACACACTGTCGGGTCCTTTCCATACCCCGCTTCTGGAAACGGCGCTGAAAGCGAAGCTCGCTTAATAAATGCTCGCTCGTACTATTGATTTACATAGCTCTGCTGCTTCACTTTACGACACAAGCAATACTAGTGACATTTTCGGTCAAGATCTTCAACAGTAAAAGAGACAGAAGACACGCTCGGTCTTACTTCTCGCGACAGCGCATCCGCTTACACAGCGCATCAGCCACAGGGTATGGCATCAAACAACCAGGAAGAACTGCCTGCAGGCATCACACGCTCCTCGTCCCAGAAATCTGCCGGAGAACCTGTACGATCTTTCCAACGCCTATAGCATCTACTTGTGTTGATTCAATGCTAGCCTAATGAACCCGCTGAGGTTAAATGGATAGATCTCGGACCTTCATTCTCCAAACGCAGTTGCTGGAGCAATGACCCCAAGGTGAGGTCCTGATACTAGACACAATTCAACAGCAACGATCTAGTTTGCTAATGCTGCATTGCTGGGAAGGACTTTGACATTTCCACATATTTCAAGGACGAGACACCAAACTTGGCTGTTGATTTCAATATCAGTCGTTTGCTTCCAATACTGAGGCACAGAGAAGAAGACGATTTTCTTTTGACAGATGATGCAGATCTGTACTATTTGTGGAACCCGTGGCATGGCGACCTTTACCGCTTTGACCAAGGGACTACGTTGGAAAATGCAGTGTTAGACTTGACGGATGGTGTCCTTCGACAAAATCTAACGCAAGTGTTCCGTCGCAATAGATGAGAAGGGATTGTAGCTCCTATAGGGCAATTCTCGGCTCGTGCAAGCTGCGAGCAGGGACTAGGGGATTGTAAGAGTCACAGACGCAGAGAAATCGACAGCTTTGCAATCAACCATCATAGACAGCATCATCTCTATTTTTCATCGCGTATATAATCCCGAGTGGTTGCGTGTCATTGAATCACGAACTTGTTAGGTTAGATTGATATGATGAAGAGCGCGAGCAAGCGGAGGTGAGATTAAATATGCAAGAAAGGGCGAGAAATTTGACACATCGACACAATAACAAAATCTGCCAGGAGTTCTGCCCAAAGATCAGACCTGCAAAGTCAAACTACCATCTGAGCCATGTTTGACGATCGCATGGTCGCTACCCAATTTTACGAAATCAATTTCGCAAGCTCCCCTTTCAGTCCCTTCAGGTACACTCGAACCTATCTTGACATCGTTCTGGACGACATAATAGGTATTTGTCGGTGTGATCTGAATTGACATCCCTGGGTTAGGCAGAACAGTTGCAGCGAGCATTACCCGCGAGTCCGAAGAGTTGTCCGAAGCTGTGAGGAGCCCATAGCCCTCGAAGAAGTTGCCTGTTGATAGTGATCAATGACGAATCTCATCTTGTTTGTAATCCTTCGCACACATAGGCTTACCATCTTTTGCAGTAGGGAGGGTGAATTGGCTATCATTTTGGATGCAAAAAGCGCCATCGTCTCCGCGAGCAGCAACCTTATCATGGGAAAAAGACGGTGAATCTCCTGGATCTGCAACTACATTGCAGGTGGTACCCATGATCAGAGTGCCATCAGGTTTCTTGTATCCAAGTATAACGGGCATTTGGTTGAGAGCTGTAGCCCGCAGGGGTGCGTTTACTGTTGCTTCCGGGCTTCCATCTAATGATCCACAAACACAGTACTTCTGCTTAGATAGATTGAACTCCGCTCTTCCATAGGTGTAATCCACACCATATGCCGCGTCAAGGTAATACTGTCGAATATCTTTTGGAGGGCGAGATTGAATCGTGGGTTTGCCGCTGAAGACAGCGTAGTTGGCCTTGCTGCCCGACTTATTGAGAATCGTGATTTTGAGCTCTTTGCTAACACCAGATATTGAGTAGGAAAGCTGTGATACATGGACCTGAAGCGGAGGGAAGTTCATAGTGAATGATAGGAGTAGCTTAGAGGTGCGAACTGTGTTTGCCTTCAAAGAGCAGTAGAGAGAATATAACAATGAGGATTGTCCAGATGTGCGAGCTCTTACAAATGAATATCAAGCCGATGCATCGACAACGACAAGGTTAGTCTTCAGCCTGTATCGCGATCGATGCTATTCGCTTGAGTCAGGTGCGGCACAATCATCTTTGCTGTCAATGACTATTTCATATGGACTAGGCTAAATGAGCGACTTTCCACCACTCATGACTATCAATACACACCTGATTGAGTGAATCGTCTGTCATTGGAATCCCTGAGCTGGAAAGCCATCGGCTATTCCGAACTTCGGTCGGTCTAAGATGCGTCGCTAGTATCGTGTCACTTGCCAATAGTCTGTCTGAAGATGGGCATTGGTCCTCCAGGAGTTTGACAGGATGTCTGGGCCTCACGACCTCACCTTTACTGTGAGCCAAGCAATAGATGTGGGGAAAGGAGGTGGCTCCCTACCTTAGTGTCGGGTGCTGTAGACAGGTTATTGACCCCACACTCTGGGCATAGGCACGAGATTTCAGCTGCAACGGCAGAAGCTGAGCTTCATGCAAAAAGTATTGGCAAATAAGTAAAGGTGTCTGAGATATTGTGATAAACGTGTTGGTATTGCCCATCCGTATAGTTCCCTGAGGAGCGACATGGGGAGGATGGTCAACAAAATCCCGCGTACAGTGCCGTTGTTCAGCTTGCGTGTTGACACGCTCAATAATTTCCAGCTGGCGACCCCGGTCTAGATAGTCACGCATTACAAGGGTTCGATGACTAGCTCGGTGCTGGTGTCTTAGAAGCACGGTCTTTCAGCTCATGCTCGCGACATTGTACAAGCGGAACTCGTTCGACCATCCGGGCAATAGCATAGAAAACAACAGACGCGCTTCTGCGTGGAACGTGGAGTCAATAGCGCAACAAGAATGCAGCACTCGCATGATGCTATCGATCGTTGGACATCGACGGTCTAGGTAATCCACTTATCTCTACCCGCTAGAGACATGCACATTGAGGACGCTGGAGAGAAGCAGTAGGGTTCATTGCCACAAGACTTGCCATGTGAGACGCAGTGTTCAGGAAGTATAAAGTCCACCCTTTCGCACATACAATTTGGTCACCACAACAACATACCAAACTATCCAGCCTACTCCTCACTCTTCAGTTCGAGAACACTGCCCAATCTCCCATCGCCAAGATGAACACTTACACCATCAAGATTGTCAACAAGTCCGGCGCTCAGCAGAAGTACGCCTTGTTCAATCAGACTCCTGTCGTCAATGGAAAAGTCACAGGACAGATCTGGTCCAATGTCTACAAGACTACATCCGCGGCAAACGCTGGGCAGACTTCTTTCACCATGTACAAGCAGTACTATGCTATCTGTGGATCTTCCAATGGGAGTCCTTCGGAAGGCGTTGTGATTGATGTCTCTCAGACCAAGGCAGTTACACTTGGCTCTGTCTCCGACGAGGGTTCTACTGTCCCTGGCACGACCTTCAACCTTCAGGTCGTTGATCAGACCCCAAGCTTCGACCCAGCCACTTTGAAACCCAGCTCTTTCCCTGGGGCATTCGAGATCGATACTCAGCACGATTTCACTCTGGCCGAAGCCAAGAACTGTAAGTTTATTCCTACTCACGTCATCTCAGGAAGTTGGCTGATGCGAATTTAGTCAACTACATGATTGGCTTGGGCAGCGGTGCCAACACTGGCACTCCTTTGGCCAGTTTCGTTCCCCAGCCTGGTGTCCAATATCAGATTCAGCCTGTCAACACCTACTACGTCAGCTTCGGGGATTATACCCAGGGGGCTCTGATTAATGTTCAGGCGATTGGTTCCAAGTGCACCGTCGACTACACCAACCCTGATCTTGCCAATACTGTCACCATCATTCACAACGACCATGGTGATCTCGTTCTTCAGAAGTAGTTGGCAGATCTGGGCTGAACGTGACGAGAGATGTCGCTGGGAAACTTGTCCAGAGAAGAATCCGAGCTGTCTCTGTGATGTGGGATGCATAACACCATCCATGACGTTCATTGACGGTGCGCTACTGGTCTTTGCTTGATTGGTTCCATAGCTTTGTTTTAACATGATACTCGTCACTCTACCTGTGCCCCAAACTATACTTTCCTGCTGAGCTCTTTGGCAAAGAAGAAAATTGTCAATCGTCCAAAAGCTTAATTAACCCGACCGATGATTCGAAGCTATTCCGCCGTGACTCTGATCTATCCTAGGATCATATGACTCCAGATTTACGTTCTGGCCTCTGTGATGGCACACGCCTCTCATTTGCAGCTTTGACAATGCTGCATATCACCGCATCGTAGACTGACTGACGCCGCGGCTACTCCGGCGTTGGCAGATCTATAGGCTGGAACATTGCCGCAATTAGACCGCCTCACATGAGACTAGTCGTGTGTGGGTCATGCAAATATGCAGCTACTGTAACGATCCATACGGCCAGTGGTTGATCCTGCCGTTGGATCTATTGACGTGCTTCAACATGCATGCCGTGTCGGACAGCTGAAGCATACACACAAAATCTGGTTCTGCATCGGACTGATCGAGTAGTCGTATTGACAACCGCCAACAGTTGGCTTGGGACTTTTGTCTCGCTTAGGTACGAAGATAGAATCTCATTTCATGAAGATCAAAGACTTCAGCCTATGCAATAAAGCAGGTAAACAATGGCGCAGTCTATTGAAGCCCATTTGTTGGTGTCTGACAATGGTCACTGCCGATCTTCATGGATATAAGACGCGGACTGGACACTTCAGTGGACGCCTTGATATACTCACACCGTTGTTTCTGTCATATTTTGTCAATCGTCTGCCGTGCTCACACCTCGCTCAAGCGTTTCACACAACATCATCATGCTTGTCCTATACAGCATGCAAGACTGCTTTGGGGGACCAAGTTCCAGCTGGATGGACGATCAGATTGCCATGGTCTGGCACACACGATCCGACATCTTTGACGCCAAGGCCGTGGAGAAGTACTGCCTAGAGACAGACGGGGAGCCTGGAAAGCCAGTCGGAGGCGGTAGTGCCCAGAAATTCCTATTTCGTCACTGTATTCCATACCAGCGCATATTCAAGGCTATCGAGGATTACATTCTCGCTCAGTCCATGACTCGTGCCCAGGCGTACAAGTGGTTGTACGAGACCACATACAAGCTTGGTTTGCAACCAGAAGAGTTCCTGGCAGCTTGTGGGAATCCAGCAGCCACGCGACGGGGCTACGATATCTGGATCGATTGGGCAGTTAGCAGTATATGTCAATGGCAAAAGAACATCTTTTATGGTCCAGGCACAGGTGACGGAGGAGGCACCAAGATCGATATACCCCAAGGTCCAGTGAATGGAGCCGCACAAAAGATTCGAGTGATAGAAGCAGGCAAACAGTTGCAGCAAGTTCTTCCGACCCTAAGTCTGGATGATGAGATTAAGCTGGAGAGGAACGTCTTCAAATGGACTAAGAAAGCTGAGAAGCAGGATATGCAATTGGAGGCAGCGGAACATGCCTACATGGCAGAGGAGTACTTTGAAGTATCTCAAAGAGGAATTTGGGCGGACTACGCGAGTGATGATGACGAGGACTTTGATCCAAGAATGATTGATCCTAACTTTGGGAAGCGCTGATGGATATAGAGATTTATGGAACGGTCGAGCTTTCAAGGGGTTGCTTGCAAACGCATGATTAGGGCTTGAATTCTAAAGCGCGCATTCTTCATGTGTTTTTTGGATCAGTTCTGCTCAATCTGCATTATGATAATTCATTTCCTCTTTCCAGCACAGTGGACAGTCTCGTGCTCCATGTTTCCTCCTTGCGGCAACTCTTTTCGACCAACTCGAGTTGTTCGTATTCCTTGTTCTTGACGCTTTTGATACTGGCCTCAATCATTCTGGGATGCGTTGTTGCTCACTTAGTGTCTTCAGCCTATTCTCCCTGGTTGGTCCGGAAGGCCCAGTAGAAGATTTTTGATAGATCTGTAAGATGACGTGCTACGTACCTGGTGGAAGCAATTCAGTGATTAGCAGCAAGATCATTCAACCAAACTTTGCATCAAGGCTTAGAGGTGGGAGCAAAAACAACTTGAAAGACAGCAGAGAGGGCATGAAGCGAACTAGTATAAGGTGGAACACAAGTCTTAAACCATTCCACTTCAGCACATTTTACACGTCGTATGAGAACTGCGGGCAAAATGGTTCTGCTAGCCCCAACATCATGATTGATACCCAGACCACCTCGGATGTTGGGCTGAAAGCTGTCAATCGCAACGGGAGTGTAGCGAATCTTCGATCGGGAAGTTAAGCATGATGAGAGCCGGATCCCCACCCCCTGAGCTTCACTGCACTGTATTGATGTCTCATATTATCATTGGTTAATGACACTAAAACCTTCGTCACACGCGATAGTAGTCGTACTCATGTTTCTGTAGTTTGATCTTGATGAGGATGTCATTGTGAATCAAATGTACTATATCCGAGCCTGCAACGGTGTTCCTTATATAAGCTCGCACAGAACTACATCCGCATCAACAGCATCATTTTCAGCAATAAGAGGTTTGAAAATCCCATCCGCTGTGGCGACGATGGACACCTCCATTTTCATGCTCTCAACCACGAGTAAAACTTCCCCGCTCTTGACAGTATCTTTCGCTTTCTTGGCTAAACGAATGACCTTGCATGGCATTTGACTTTTGTAGATCTTCGAGCTATTTTTGATCGCAGGATCGATGGCATCTCGTAGTGTTTCACAATAGTCAAGTAGGCTGTATCGTTGATACTCGACGAACGTGCCTAGCTGCGGGAAATGGCAGTATATCGTTTGCGACGTGCCCGCATCTCCAATGGTGATGTATGCACTCATCCTCCTCTGAAGCAGCTCTACTGTGACAATACAATTCTTCCAGGACTTTTCGCCAACAATAGTCGGTGCCAACACATTGAATGACTCGACAGAAAGACCTGATGTGGTTCCATTGAGTCCCTGCTTCAATTTCGACAACTTTTGTTGTATTTTTGTCTTGGCGACTTCATTGTTTGAGTCTGGTTTCGCCTCACTCAAAATAGTCAGGATGAACTCTCGTCCCGTTGAATTGGCATGGTTCCACTGCACTGTGGCAACATCTTTGTTCTTGGCTGACACAACCATATCGATATCCGAAGGAAGGACACCATTCCTTTGATTGCGGAAGCCTTTGGACACCGATCGAAAGTGTGTGGTGTTCTTTGCAGCAATGATGTTAGCGCAGAGAGATGGGAATATCGCAAATTGAGTCTCATCTGCTATATAGGGATTACGAAGAAGATCAGCCAGATTAGCCGGAATGAATCCTGTTGAATACGCCACATCATCAAATGCTGAGTGAGCGAGGCAAGCCTGCAGGAACAATTGATTCGTCCTAAGCCCAACGCAGCGCAGCTCTGACATTACTTTGAGCATGCGTGCCTTGGCCAAGGCTCTAGATGGAGCCCAGACTACAATCTTTGCAATCATCGGATCGAAATGTACGGAAATCTGACTACCGCTTTGCACGGCAGTTTCAATCCTGACTCGACTGATACCGTCTGATAAAGAGCCATGACCCCAGTTGAGGATGGTTCCCGAGCCAGGCATAAAGTTTTGATGAGGATCTTCTGCACAAAGTCTGCACTCAATGGCATGTCCAGATTGGCGGAGATCTTCAAGTGCTGGGATGTCGTTGAGGTTTCCACCTGAAGCGACGTATAGCTGAAGTGCGACCAGATCTGTTCCGGTGGTTTCTTCGGTGATGGCGTGCTCAACCTGAATGCGAGTGTTGACCTCCAAGAAGTAGTATTTCTGCTTGTCAACATCTACAATATACTCCACGGTTCCAGCATTTTCGTAGGATAGAAGCCGTCCGAGCGTCTTGGCAGCTTCAGACATGGACGAACGAAGATTGTCCGACAGCCACAGGCAAGGTGCCTCTTCAATGATCTTTTGATGTCTTCTCTGGATGGAACACTCTCGGTCGAACAAGGTGACAACATTACCATGAGAATCACCGAGCATTTGAATCTCTACGTGCTTGCCACGCTCAACGTACTTTTCCAGCAAACAATCAGAGGAACCAAATGAACGTAGTCCTTCTGATTGTGCCTGTTGAAGCTCCCCTGCGAAAGCCCCGGAATTGTGGACTACTCGCATACCCTTGCCACCTCCACCAGCGGCAGCTTTTATCAAGACTGGGAACCCAATGAGCTCTGCTTGTTTCCGCAAGGCTTTACTGTCCTGTTCCTTGCCGCTGTATCCTGGAATTAGAGGAATCTTTGCTGCATGCTCCGCCAAATAGTCCTTAGCTTGACGTTTGTCTCCAAGTTTGGCAATAGCATCAGGTCCAGGTCCGACGAAAACTAGTCCGACCTCTGTGACGCGTCGTGAGAAGTCAGCATTCTCACTAAGATATCCATAGCCAGGGTGTATTCCGTCGGCTTTTGAATCAGTGGCAGCCTTAATAAGTGTCTCAATGTTGACGTGAGGATTGATCTTGGATTGTCTGATGGAGCCTATACACAAAGCCTCATCTGCTTGAGACACGTGCAAGCTCTCTCTATCTTCCACAAGATAAACAGCGATAGAAGTGATGCCCAGTTTCCGGCAGGATGAGATAATTCGACAGGCAATCTCTCCACGATTGGCAATCAATAGTCGGCGTATAGGCTTTGCGGCTGCACCAATTCTTGAAGCAATTATCGTGGTGTCCATTTTTGTTTCATGTGTCAATCGAATATGGAATTAATTCATGACAGACACTCTGCATAGAAGTAATTTAGATAGCCTGGTTTCTGTGCCCAACCCGGACCTCCGTGTTTTTGGACCGCGTCTCGCCGTCTCCGCGTTTCCCGGCGTCCGCTACCGACTTGCGGGGCAGGAATAATACCCCAACCGTGTTGTCCGCATTATCCATGGCCCGAGCGGGTATCGTTTTACCATGCTCCAGTGGGTGTGAATCGTTGTATTTGGCGACGTTGCTTCCCAATAATGAAAGCTCATGTAATCGCTTCCAGGATGGCCAATACCGCCGTCAAGATTGTTGAAGTCGGCCCGAGAGATGGTCTGCAGAACATTAAGGATGTCATACCCACGCACATCAAAACTGAGTTGATCAAAAGGTTGTCTCAGACAGGTCTTCGAACGATCGAGGCAAGCTCTTTCGTTTCGCCAAGATGGGTTCCTCAGTTGTCGGACGTCAGAGAAGTCCTCCAAACCATATCTCCTCTTATCATTCAAGGTCAAATATCATATCCAGTACTGGTCCCAAATCTGAAGGGTCTGGATGGTGCTATCCAGTCGGGGGTAAAGGAAATTGGAGTGTTCCTGTCCGCTACAGAAGGGTTCAGTCGAAAGAACATCAATTGCACGGTAGAGGAATCTATTGAGAGGGCACGCAAAGTGATCGAGCGGGCATTGCAGCAAAACATTAGAGTCAGAGCGTTCGTTGAAGAATTTCTCGATACAAGTGGGAGACCTTACTAACAGCTCAATATAGTTATGTTTCTTGCATCGTCGAATGTCCCTACGATGGACCAACTCCTCCAGCAAAGGTGCTTGACATTGTAAAGAAGCTGTTACAACTAGGCTGTTTCGAAGTGAGCCTCGGAGATACCACTGGTGCAGGAACTCCTCATGACATTCGCCGACTACTGGAAGTCCTACTCAGAGAAGTTCCGGCATCTCAACTTGCAGGGCATTTTCATGACACCTTTGGCCAAGCAGTTGCCAATGTAATGACAGCCTACGAGATGGGCATAACGACATTCGATAGTAGTGTTAGTGGCTTGGGAGGTTGCCCTTACAGTCCCGGGGCGAAGGGAAACGTCGCAACAGAAGATGTTGTCTACGCCTTCAATCAGATGGGTGTCCACACCGGAATCGACCTGGCCAAACTATCAAGAGTAGGAGATTGGATTTCTCGACAGCTGGGCATAGCAAATGGCAGTCGAGCTGGCACGGCTCTTGTTGCTCGTGAAGTACAGTCTCGCGAGCCCGCATCAACACCACTGAAAGAGGAATGGCTTCTAACAGAAGATGCTGGGGATATCTTGTTACACCGCCGAGGATCTGCTGTCCGTATCACACTCAACAGACCAAAGAACGGCAACGCCCTGACATCCAGCATGGTCACTGGTCTTACCAGGATCGTGACAAAGCTTTCTGAAGATCAGACGTGCTTCAGAATCGTATTGACCGCTGCAGGAAAGTACTTTTGTACTGGTATGGACCTCAAGAATGCCACGAAAGAGAGTCGGAGACAAGACTTTGAGCAATTAAGGGAGCTCTTCGACACAATTGACGCAGCGCCTCAGACTAGCATTGCTTTGGTCAATGGGCCATCGTTCGGTGGTGGAGTTGGGCTTGCATTTGCTTGCGACATAAGACTTGCTTCAGAAGGGGCTGTATTTCAGCTGACTGAAGTCCGACTTGGTATCTGCCCGGCCGTGATCTCCAAGTTTGTATTCAGAGAGTGGGGTATCTCTTTCGCAAGAGAGGCAATGCTCAGTGCCAGGCCTGTACCAGCAAGAGAACTTCTGGAGAAGGTAGGCGCGATCCATATGATCATTACCACGGGCAAGTCAGACTCCGTAGACAAGTACGTTGATGATCTCAAATCATGCGCGCCAGGAGGAAGCAAGCATGTCAAGACTCTCGCTAGAGCCGCTTGGGAGTTGCAAGGTCAAGCCGAACAAGCTCATGTCATTGAGAAGACATTTGACACAATGATGTCATCAGAAGAGCAGCGCATTGGTATGGCAGCTTTCGCCAAAGGAGTACGAAGGACTGACTGGGAGGACGTTTTGCTGAGTAATAAGGCAGCGAAGTTGTGAATCGATTCATGATGGTAGTACAACGCTTGAGTACGATCAACATTTTTTTTTCATCAATTGGTTTGATATATCGATAGCGATAATTATAGTGAGAATGTCCACTACTGGACCGACCCCATACGCTCCACAATATCATAACCTCGGCTGCCCCACACGCTCCAACGATTGGGCGCAAAAGGTCAGCACCAATGATTTTGACACACTGTCTATACATTGAAGAACAGCTCTTTAGGCTTGACAAAACATTGATAAAATCCTTCATATACTAAGTCCTTGCATTAGATCAACAGGATGCCGAGATGTGTCTTACTGGGCCGAAAAAGTGTGGTGCCAATCCCCTTATACTCTGTGTTTCTGGTGCGCTTGTGATTTGACACCATGACTTTTGACCACCGAAATGTCATGAGCGACCTAACTACGCACACGACTGTACGTGGAGCTATCCCAGTAACTGTTATCGTCTACGTGACCCTTCGCAATCCAAGATAAATCAAAAGCCGTCATGACTAACTCGGACTCACCAATTGGCTCGCGTGATGGCACTGCATCAAAACGTCAGAAACGTACTCGCGCCGCATGCACAAACTGCAGGTCAGTACTGTAGGTTGTTTTCTAGAACATGGCGCTTACCCGTCAAGGCGGAAGAAAGTCCGGTGTACTGCTGAGCGTCCTGCATGTGCACTTTGTACTCGGACATCCCAAGGACAAGATTGTGTTTACGATACAGATGAGAACCTTGCTATCCAACGTGATGTGTTTCATGGAGCGTCACACGATGGGTCTTTTCGCCCCGACATGGTGAGTAGGCATGTATCATATTCAAAGACTTCTTGGTCTAACACTATACAGCATAATGATGTCCTTGTCCTGTTACGAGACATTGGCCAGAGATTATCGCATCTGGAAAGCGCTGTATCAAGGTATTGCTGCAAAGGTTGTCCCATACAATCGAGTTGACTGATCTGGTGAAGCTTGACTGGATCCGATGAAAGCCCAAAGCCAAATTCGAACAAACGGCAGAGGATACAAAGCGAGATAGCACTGGATTGTCCAGATTCTCCACCAGTAAGTACAGATAAAGAAGCGGCAGACGCGCCACCACTGCCGACCCAACGCCTGCTCACAGAAGCCGCGAATGTGTATGCTCAGTACAGCCACAACCATCCCTATGCTATATTTAACGTCCAGACTTTGAGGCAGCACCCGGAGCGACTACCACTTTATTTACAGTTCGCATTGATTGCGACGGCTGTGAGGTTTTGCACGTTATGGATCAATGATGATGAATGTGTCAGGAATTCACCTGAGACCACGGCTCGCTACGCGCAGGCAGCGTGGCGGAATATTAGTATGCCTTGGTCAAGTCACGACGATTCGGTTGTGTTTCCGATTATCCAGGCAATTCACCTTTTGTCCGTCATCGACTACACCAACGGTAATTGCTCTACAGCGTGGGTCAAGCTTGGTATGGCCATTCGATTGGCCCACCACATGCGCCTTCACGTCGAGTCGACAAAACCAACGTTGACTCCCACGCATCAAGAAGAGCGTCGAAGAGTGTTCTGGTCCCTGTATATTCTCGACCGTCTCATCTCGTGCAGTAAAGAGCGACCTCCTGCCATAACAGATGAAGATTGTAAGATATTCCTGCCGTGCAACGAAGACGACTTTCGATCCGGGGTCGATCCAACATCACGGGAAACACTCGACGAAGTGGTTGAAGAACCTATACCGGAAACGCTAAAGTCGAACTACTTTGCGCTTCTCATCATCATAACGGCCACACTTGGACGGATAGCACAATACGTCTTGCAGGATCACAAGTATGGCAATCAACCAGTGCCATGGAGTTCAGAGTCACGGCATGCAAAGCTTGATGCCTTCCTTCTCGAACTAGAAGGATGTCTTGGCCCGGTTGATCTTGCAAAAGTCAACACTAGCTCGGAAACATTCAGTGCTCGTTCGTCTGGGCATGGACTCTATTCTCAGAACGTCTTCCATCTCTGCTATTGTCTACTCTATCACCCATTTCTCTTGCATCAGCGATTATCCAGGCTGCGAAAATCTGCTCCGCTGAGCTTTGTGGAGAGAATTGTCAACCTTGGCCAGATTCATGCTGTCGCCATCACAGGACAAAATACACAACTTCGCCACTCTGGCATTACAATGCCTTCATTTTATGCTTATTGTCAAACAGTGGCATGGTCTATCCATGCTCTTGGATGTGAGGTCGGGAATCCTGCTCTAGATGTTCTCACCAGTAGAAGCACGGACTACGAGGACAGTCTCGCGAATTTACAATACATGGCCCAATACTGGCCAAGTGCTGGTCGAATGGTATGTTTATTCAAGGATGATTCTTCTTGCTACACTCTAATGATCCATATAGTTGAAAAGGATTGAGAAAGCACAGTCAGCACTTGGGAGACTAGGAGGATTCAACATCAATAGTGGTCAAACAAATCAAGATTCAGACGAAGCTCAAGCGTTGTGGGATGTTGTGGATTATACTTCCATGTCTACAATAACCCCAACGGCACCCACAGCGCCAGGCTCACCTCAGACCAAAGATGACGGAAGCTTTAACGTGACGGATGGTCTTGATCCATACGTTCTAGACTTGCTCTCGCAGCAGCCAGTGCTGGATTCCGCATTTTGGGATACAATGGACAGCTTTAGATTGCCTAGTTGAGCCATGATGTGTCATTTAACAATGACTTCTACCATGACTTTGAAGCGCTATTCTGAACAGGAAAGAGGTGTAAAGCGATTGAACGATTGAACGGGGAGACATAATCGTCTTTGTTGAGTCTACCGTTGGCGCTTTTCTGCCGACCGCAGCCGGGATGTATATGCGTCCACTTGTAGGGATGTTGATTGTCAATGTATGTCCATAATTCTCTCAAGGAGCCGATACCTAGGATCCAAGCTACTCATATCATATATCATGAAGCACCGTGGGTAAATGCGTACATAGTCTTATCTTAGCCTGGTATGACCACGCCTATTGATCTTCTTCTTTATCCTATCGACAGCTATGGTTCCCCCCGCGCTTGTGGTTGATACACTACCCTTCGTATCCCGATGACTATCAACAATGACGACCAATTCCATGCTGGACGATCCCATTCTCTCAGTGTCGGACATCATGGATCTGGCTTCTTTGGTGAACCTCGCTGTTCGCGAACCATGGCTGAGCTACCGGTGCCAGCTCTTGGACTCTGGCAAAGTGGAATCACAACTTGATCGTCACGGACGACTTTACATCCTTATAAGCAAATGCTCATTTGTTTGATCGAATCACGAACACATATCTCGTCGTTTATAGAGCCGCATTCGACTGTAGAAAGCTCGTTTACGACTGTTGTTGGCCAGAGACCACTGAGACCTCCAAGCGCTCCGGCATGCTTGAAGACAAGCGCCGCGATGATTACACAGCCGAATGCAACCTGCCATTCTGATATCCTGGGGTATGATCGCGTTAGATCGCGTCGGGGCGTGAGCAGAATGAACTTATAGCAGGGATTTACATCAGAGCTACCATGACATCACTTATTGACTGAACCCCAGTAATAATTTGAGGCAGAAACAGTATTTACTAGAAATAAGTTCTGGTTGCAGAATACATAGATGGCATTCTTGACGCAGACCAAACCCCTTCCTTCCATAGACTCGATTCCCAGCCTCTCACTCTCCTTGAGTCGTAGCACAGATCAATACACACCTTGCCCCTTGTATTATGGTGCCAATCTCATAGTACAAGGCTGTATCAATCCATCCCTTGAGCTTCCTTCTCAACGTCAGGACTAGCTGGACGCTTTCTTGACTTGATGATACGTGTACTGAGATCGCCAACCGGAAGGTCGAACGGAAAGTCTACCGACTGCAGCAACTGAGCGAACAGAAGATAGAACCCGAACATGCAGAATACAAAAACGAAAGCTCCAGCAGCCTATGGTGGGTTAGTAAGTGAGAATCTCCAGTCATGCTATAGTACTCACCACTTCCAACTTTTCAAATACGGCTGTATTGCCCTGCGCTGCTTGCCAGTAAGCACCAGCAAGGAGTAGAAACTGCAATATCCAAGAAGAGGAAGATGCAAAAAAATACAACGTTGATCCTCAGCGAGCAGACTAAGTACATGAAGACAATGATCGCAATGACCAATGGGAAAAATGCTTTCAGTCTGTCAGTATGTACAAAACTTCAGACCGAATTAGGTGAATCTTACCGAAGCTGGCCTCAAAACTTGCAAGACCTGCCGCAGTCTCCGCTGGTGTAGTTGCGGCAGCGATGAAGGCGGCTTCGGCATTATAGAATGGTGTGATTGTAAATGCAAATGCGAGCCAGAATGCGCCTGAGTTGATTAGTGAATGAAGGTACCCGTAGCCATCCTCGAATAGATACCGAATGACCCAAAGACGATATAAGGGAAGGTGTTTCCAATGAACCACTCCAATAAGCTGCCGAGTAGCTGTAGGAAGCCTCCAAAGAAGTAGTAGGTTCCGATCGTAGCTGCACCTCCACCTCCAGCCCCACGCCAGCCCATCAAGGCGCAGCCGAGGGGAAAGGATGCGACTAGGAATCCGAGTAATGGTCTAATCAATTCCTGAGCTTGGGCTTTGCCATAACTATAACGAGAGGGCACTCACAGTGGAGTAGGATTGGCAAATCTCTCTCGCAAATCACCGCTGACTCTTTTCTGGGGCGCCAGGTACAGCTTCTCAAACATTTCCATGCTGAGGTTGATGCTACCACTGGTTTGAATCCGGCTCAAGTGATCTGCGTTAGACATTTCCTTGATCTGGTCTGACATGTTGGATGGTCTGATTACTGTTTGACTTGGTGGTGCGTGTGATGGGATGTGAGAACGATGTCATGGACCTTGATTTATACAACCACGAGATATCCACCAAGTATAGCAATCCCGGCTTTCCCGATGATCCCCGTGTTGATCATCAAGACGATCGTGGATCTCCCGTATCCTTACTTACGCTACCCCACTTCCCCATGGGGCCATCCGCGGAGAAGTAGAGGGTTAAATCGATAATGTGGCTTACTCATCCAGATGATTCCCCGTGATGTCCAGTCAAAATATCATGATGAGCTTTGCAGGTGAGTACTTGACCTCGGCCACGGAACACCGTGTTGGTCCCCGCTATCAGCCGCGAAACGCCGTGCTTGATTCCGAGAGCATCAACAATCAGTATCAGGAAAGAACTCGAAAGACACGTTCAAGGGTATGTTCTAAGTATGCGAATCATCGATTGAAAGGTTCGATAACGCGGAGACTACAACTTCGCTTGTTGTCTCATCCTAAGAGCTAGCCGCTCCTGGTTCACAACAAGCTCTTTCAAAATCTCCTCACTTCCACCACCGACAACCATGACCCTGAGATCGCGACTGATCTGCTCAATGCGCTCTCCTCTCCCGCTCCTTGCATATCCCAGTCCGCCCATAATCTGTTGAGCCTCTCTATTGACGTGCTCCAAAGCCTGCCCCGCAGATATCTTCAAATTTGCTATCTGGCCCCCAAGATAGAGAGCTTGTTGTTCATCGTCTGACTTGGCTTGTTTGACCATTGCAACCAACTGCTCCATGTATGCATGTACTGGCTCAATGCGTTGGCCAAAACCCTGAATCTTTGACCTTATGACTTGATTTTCAATGAGCTTCTTTCCAAACGTTTCTCGAACGCAGGCATGTTTGTACGAGTCTTCGGCGCATACCCTCGCCATGCGTAGACTTGTGCATGCAAGCCATAGCCGTTCGTGGTTGAAGTCTGAGAGATTCTAGTCAGTGGTGGTGACAATACAAGGATGGAAAGACCTACTGGACATGATAATCTTGAATCCTTCATTCTCTTTCCCGAGTAGATTTGCGACCGGCACCTCCACATCGTCAAATTCGATATATGTAGAGCCTAGAATTTCCAGTAAGAATCTCCCTCCGCGGATGAGCAGTGAGTTTCCAGACACTTACCACTTGCATTCACTCCAGAGTTGTGTATCTTCTTGCACTCCACACCGTTAGCGTTGAGTGGTATTACCAATGCGGAGACACCTCCTTTTCCTTCGCCTCCAGTCCTTACTGCGGTGGTGGCGTAGTCTGCGAAGTAGCCGTTGGTGATCCACTTCTTGGCACCATTGACAATGTAAACATCGCCTTTGCGCTCTGCAGTGGTAGTAATACCTGCTACATCGCTTCCAGCTGATTGCATGTCAGTTGATTGATGGCTTCGACTGATTATCCAACTCACCATCGGGCTCGGTCACAGCTAAGCAGAACCTCTTCTTTCCGGAGAAAACGTCAGGCAAGAACATTTTCTTTTGTGCCTGATTGCCAAAGTTTACAACTGGTGGGCAACCGATCGAGTTACCACAAGTCAGTGCCCAGATCACACCCAGATAGCCGCATCTTGCAATCTCATCGATGACAATGAGATCATGAAATGAATCCCAGTCTTCGCTTGAAATACCGGCTGGGAGTTTCAAGTTTGCCAAATGGCCCTTGCTCATGGGATATACAGCTGCAGCTTGATATCCTAGCGATGCGTGCCGGTCAAGTACATCTTTCGGCACTTGACCCTTGGTCTCCCAGTCGTGACAGAATGGGATGATGTGACTGTCTACGTATTCTCGGACAGTGTTTCGAAGGTGACGATGTGATGCATCATAGTATGGACTGGAATCGCGCGAGTACCAAAGAGGCTCTGCAAAGGGCGCGGATGAACCATAAGTCGACATTTTGTGTGATGGTAGCGAAGAGGGGAATACAATATTGTGCCTGCAGTGATAATGGCAATGAGTTGGTGGATGATATATAGAGTCATATAATGTGGTCAATGTATGTGGTTGGAATAGCTCACGGAGCTCCGTGATGGACGCCGGGCTTTGCCAAGTGCGGATGTGGTGAAGTTTCCCGGGTTGTATCACTCTCATCCCGCAATACCCGCTCATGACAGACTCCCGTGAGTCTCAGGTATGACTGAGGGTATCAGTCGATTAGGTGTGAATGTTTACGAGGAGAAAGCTAGGAATAGCCATCGATCAGAAGATTGAGAGTCTGAGAGCTTGGAAAGCAGGGCTATATAGCGGATCAATTACAATTTCGCAAGGACCTTTCTCAATCTATCGTTACCCCACTCCCTCAGCTTGTTCTTCTGAATCTTCCCGCTTGCCGTCATAGGAATGCTTTCGATTGATCCAGGCTGGCCAACCCAGAACATGTGTACCGGCGCCTTGTGACGGCCGAGGGCCTGTTGTACGAACTTCCGAACCTCTGTTACTGACGGAAGGTTCTTGGTTTGAATGCCGACCAAGAATGCTGCCACAACTTCCCCATATCTTTTATCAGCCAGTCCAACTACACTTGCCAATGATATAGCAGGGTGAAGCATCAAACGCTCCTCAACTTCAAGTGGGAAAATGTTCTCACCTCCTGGCGACGTTCAGGTTAGTCCCATCATATATTAGGCGACTCAATTCACTTGCCTCTTATAATCATATCCTTTATCCTGCCCGTGATTGAGCAATATCCGTTGTCTTGAATGACAGCTTCATCCCCAGTGTACATCCAGATGAAACCGTCCTCATCTTTCATGACCTCTGCTGTTTTGACCTTGTTCTTGTAATATCCTTTTTGCAGAAGATAGCCGGCTACGCAAAGTTCCCCTCTGACACCACGAGGCAGGATGTTTCCCCCAGCATCGACGACTTTTGCAAATGTATGCGGGAGGATCTTGCCCACCGTGGTAAGTTTCTCATGCAGAGGATCGTCATACCTCAGATTGAAACTTGCTGGAGAAGTTTCTGTCATACCTGGATGCTCATTAGAATAACGAGTGGCAGACTTTGTCATAGCAATTGAAGGATAATCACCGTAGGTATTGACATAGTCTTGATACCCAAAAGTCGCTTGCATGTCCTCGATAACTTTTCTCGGTACTGATGCACCCGCAGCAACACCAGTACGAAGTCTGATTGGAGGTGAGCCTCTCTTTTTATGCTCCTGTAGAATGGAGATGAACATGGTAGGAACGCCATGAAGCCCTGTGCAGTCATGCTGGATCAGGCTGTCTACTGTAGCAGACGCATCGAAAGTGGGCGCAGGAATCACAAATGTTGAGCCATGTGTGATACAGGCTATCATGCCCAAGACAAGACCGAAGCAGTGAAACAGAGGTGGTGGACAACATATGACGTCTCGCTGGGTCAGGTTCATGCATTCGCCGACTAAGAACCCATTATTAATGATACTCCTGATGTTTTTGTCAGTCTGAAAGTCGTTGTTATAGGGGAGCGCTAGAGCTCACAAATGGCTGAGCATGGCGGCTTTGGGGTCTCCTGTGGTCCCACTAGTGAATTGCATATTACATATGTCGTGTGGACTGGCGGTTTGATTGATCTCTGAAAGTCTGCACAGCGGGATTGACTCCGATCTGGCCAGTATTTCGTCCAAAGTACGGAAATTGTCGGATTTCTCTTTGGCTCGTACAAGTATAACTTCTTTCAATTCGTGAAGCTGAGAGCTCTTCAATGCGTCTTTGATAGCGTCCAGCTTGGGACGTACGTCAATTTTTCCAATGTGGGAAGATGTGAACAAACATTTGCAATCTGAACGTGTCAGTCAATCATCCTGGCTGGGAACAGCGTTCCATCTTCAAGATACCTGCTGCTTCAAGAGCACCAACCAATTCTGATGAGGTGTAATTGCAATTCAAAACGACAGTTGTGGCGGAAATCATGGCGCTCGCGAACAAAATCTCTACGTAAATCTCGCAGTTTTCGCCAAAGATACCAACATGATCACCTGGACCAATGTCTGAGGCCAACAACGCGCACGCAAGCGCGGAGCAACGTTGGAGAAGATTTCCGTATGTGAGATGCTCTCCGGTCCAAGATATCAAGGCATTCCGGTCGCCATATTGTTTTGCCTGTCCTTTGAGAAGTGTTCCCAGCGTCTCAAATCGAAGGGGCGTGTCTATAGCGCCAGATACCAAAGATGATCTCGTTCTGTGATCCATGGTGTTGTTGGGCTGGACGCTCATCTTCGGACACTTTCTCTATGTTTATGCGACCAGTATCGCAATCAACACGAATTACGAAACTTACTTATCGGTACACGGATCGCGGTCTCCTACCCCGGGATTCTGGTGCGGAGGTTCCCCACGTTTCGTGCCGGGGCGCGGTCGCGGACCTCCGTGTTCCTCCCCGTCCCGCTCAAGCCGAGTTGCCTTGAAGATGAGTAGATACCACTGTCCAGATAGCTGGACCATTACAGTGACAAGCATCACGATGTCGACCAGAGCTACAGACTTTCCATCGCTCCCCACGCGTGTCAGTACTCGAAGTCCTGATTATGCAAGCAATTTCGAGAAGTGGCAGCCAATTGTTGCTCAATTCGAACATGTTCTCGAGCAGGCGGCCTCGCAAGGAAACACTAAAAGTCAAGAACGCCATACTGGTCGAGGTCAACTTTTAGGTACTCTGTCTTCTTCGACATGAAAAACTCGTTGCTGAACAGAACATAGCTCGTGACCGGGTGTCGCTTTTGTTAGATCCTGGCTCCCCATTTCTTGAGTTATGCCCATTAGCAGGGTACAACGACGACGAATCTAGCCCTTCAGCGAGTATAGTCAGCGGCATTGGCTTGGTGAAGTGAGATGATACTACGTCTGGAGCTCCGGATCATATGCTAATACTGCACAAGTGACACACTCGTTCTCATATTTGCTCACATACCAACCCTGTCGGGAGCAGCATGGAATGAACGGACTGTGCAAAAGCAGAATAGAGTGACAGAGATTGCGACTCAGAACAGGCTCCCAATAATCGCCTTGGTTCAATCGGCAGGCGTGTTTCTTCCGCAGCAGTTCAAAGTCTTTCATGCGGGTGGACAGATCTTCCGCGATCTGGCATTGAGAACGAAAGCAGGATGCCAATCATGCGCTGTCGTTTTCGGTTCATCTACTGCAGGAGGAGCGTACCATCCAGCAATGTCGGATTACACCATCATGGTCAAAGATCAGGCACAGGTATTTTTGGGAGGACCACCTCTTGTCAAGATGGCGACTGGAGAAGTAGCTGATGCGGAGACACTTGGCGGAGCGGACATGCACGCGAACATTACAGGATTGGCAGATCAGTTAGCTATTGACGAGTGAGTCTGATACTTGTGTCCATGCGCGACATAGACTTACCATTGGCGAAACAGATTCGATGCAATACAAAAGGCTAGGAAATGGGTCTCGACCATTCGGGGTGGTCCTGGAAGTTCTATGCTATCTCTACCGAACAAGATGTCTGAAGCTCCCCTATATCCCGTCGAAGATCTTTTCGGAATCATTAATCCTGATATTCGCATGCCTATGGACATGCTGGAAATCATGATACGTGTAGTCGATGGATCTCGACTTGAGGAATATAAGCCAAAATTTGGGAAAGGCCTCATTACTGCTTGGGCACACGTACATGGTATGAAGGTTGTGCTACAAACATATAACTACAACTGACAAGTCTTAGAACATCTCGTTGGATTCATCGCAAACAAGTCGCCGGTCATTCATATGGACGAATCAGACAAGTCGACAAGCTTCATACATCTATGCAATCAGAGGTGAATTCTCCCTTCACTTCACCATATCTTCATCTCTCTGATACGCTCTAGCAACGTTCCCATTGTGTTCCTCCACAACGTCACAGGCTTCATGGTTGGAACGCAAACAGAGAAAGCTGGTCTTATCAAAAAGGGTGCCCGACTCGTGTCAGCCGTCAGTACAAGTACTGTTCCACACATTAGCATCATTTGTGGCGCATCCTATGGTGCGGGCAACTACGCAATGTGTGGTCGCAGCTACAAGCCTCGGTTTTTGTTCTCATGGCCTACTTCGAGATGTTCAGTCATGGGCGCAGCGCAACTGTCTGGCGTCATGGAACAAGTACAGCGTGCGTCTGCCCAATCCATGAGCAAAGTCCTGGACGAGGGCAAGTTACAGTCGCAGGTGACAACTTTTCGAAATACTGTGGAGCGGGATTCAGAGTCTTATCGAACCTCGAGCTATTTGTTAGATGATGGAGTCATCGATCCACGAGATACGAGAGATGTTCTTGGGATATGTCTAGAGACTGTGAAACAGGAGGGTATAGCGGGTAGCATGAGTTCCAAGATTCTGGCACGAATTTGACCTAGGAACTATGAATTGATACAGCATGTAGCCTCATCATCCACGCCACTTATCTAGTCCTAGCATTCATGTCAAAATGTAATACTATGCTCGCGGAGCCCTCTCCATAGGCAAGGCCCGTGACATTAGAGCTATGATCACAATCCTATCCGTGTCCAGACAGCGTCGTGTGCGCTTGACGCATCTCCAGCCTGCCTGCTCGCCAAATTCGCCCACAATTCGATTGTAGGCTTGTGGAACGGATACCTTGAGATCCCTGCTTAGGGCAGAAGCGAGGCTGCTTCCGAGCTATGGCTAAGATAAGGACGTTGGGTACGAAGTGAAGCTAAGCTCAAGCAAGATAAAATAGAGTTTGGCCACCAAACGCCGACAGCCAAGAGGCTCAGATATTTGGTCGAGCAATAAAGGGATATCGCAAGTCTTGCCTTGCACTGAAGGCGAATTTTCTTATCAGCATTGCGTCTTGTGTACGAGCCGTTAGCGGCCCAGGCTGCATGGTCTTCCGACATGATTGGGTGTCACCTCATCTGTGGGCGTCCAGGTATTGATGACAGTGGGGGTCGAAGGACGATCAAGACAAATATGGAAGGAGGATTGCCCACGTTTTTGTGGTGTGTAGATTGAGAAGGACGAAACGTAACAATCAGTCCCTGGAAGGTGGACTCTCGCTGACTCCTGGGGCAGGTCATTCCCATAGATGAGACAAGCCTTGCCATACATATATACTCTGGTCTAGCCACATTGTCAGGCTCGCTGCCATTTTTTGATGACAATGAATCCAGTAGCACAGCAGTTAAGTTTCGTGGAGGAGGATTATATCCCGCGCACGGCGGAGCTTGAGGACGATCTCCACCAGTGGCTGCGAACTGGATGTTATCCTCACCCGGAGCTACAGCTGAGGGAAAATCTCCTACCACAAGCACACAGTGCTGGGGACCTTCGCCTCGTCCTTCAACTATCTTTAGCTACTCGCACTCTTCAACTCGACGGCTGGGCCCAGATGGCCATCCTCGCTCCCTATATTCCAAGGTATCTCATCAATCTGCGTGCAATCAGCACAGCCATAATTGATACTGCCGCAAGCTGTCTTAGAATGGCATGTACACATTCTTGTGTCATGCATGCCTTGCTCTCCCTATCAGCGCGTCGATTGTCCTGGCTCCTGGACTCACCCGAACTTCATCAATTATCGCTCAAACATCGAGGCATGACATTGCAAGCACTTCGCATCTCGCTCATAAATATAGATGCGGCGAACGTCAGCCCGGTACTCGCGGCACATTGGCTCTTGTTGAGGCAAGCTGATGACATGTATCTACATTGGATTTATCATCGCCACGAAAAGTCGTGCCTAATATGAGCATAGATATACTTGGAGTGTTTTGAAGAAGGGCATGGAAGTAGTCAGTATCACTTCATCTACGCGCACTTCTCTCAGGCTCACAATATTTCTCAGCTGAAACGTGCTCCCGTCGGCACCGCCCAATTCACAGCGGACCGAGTACCATACCTTTCTAGACCGCGAGGTCATTGCCTCTTCGACAGCGAGCGGCCACTCCTATCCCAACAGCTGCGCTTGGCCTCGAACAGTCTTTGTGACTTTATGAGGGGATATGAGCCCGAATACCACTGGTCTATGAGGCTGCAAGTACTGGTCCGTAATTTGCTAACGATGCAAGCCGAGGAGGCGCTCTTAGTCCCGGGTGGGCACTTACAAGGCTTAGTTGACTAAACGCTTTTTCTGCCAGGCGTGTTGTTCACACAATGCACAAATGCGTGCCGAGCTGTTTTGGTTGTGTCGTACCTTTATGCTATGACACTCGTCATATGGCTCTTGTTCCCAGATCTCGATGGCGCAACTTGCGGGCTCGACAGCTATCGCCCCTTGCAGGAAATTTTTCACGCTCTTCCGAAGATTGTTGAGGAGCATGCCAGGTATATCGATCTTCAGACTTTCGAAAGTCTCATGAAATTTCCTAGACAAGCACTTGCTACATTCGGAAAGCGAGTATACGCTGCTGAAACGCGAAAACCGGAAGAGAAGATCTTATAGCTGGTTCGCTCGTGTGAGACACTGTCTGGAACAAACACCTGAAAGGGTGCAACAGAAATACAATAATAACATGAAACGTATCCTTTACTCATCTCCATCACGGTGTCATTCTCCTTCATCGTTTTCCTTCTTGTGCGAAGTCTTTCGATAGCCTGTTAGCCACTTCAAATGTATAGATGGACTCATAACAACTAATTGGCCACAGTCGCAGAAAGTTTCCCTGAGCCGCCATTGCTCTTTGGCCAGACTCACCTATCTCAGTATCTACCAATTACTTAGGCTATTGTAGAAACTCAATCTTGTGCTCGGTGGAGTAAATACTAACTTAAACTAATTGTGTTTGTGCAGTCGACATAAGGCGGTTCTATTGATGCTTCCATGTTTGCAACCTTAGAATGCCGGATATCGGGATAATGCGAGAGTTTCGAGAGGGTCTATCCAATTGAAACATGGCGACTGGCCTGACTCACGGTCGGCTTGAGCCAATCTTCAACCTCTTCCATGCACCGTTGCATACGTTTAGACCACTGCTTCTATCTAAGATACCCCTACGTGTCACGCCATCTTACACGATGTTACCTGAGCAATGAAATGTGGCGTTGCAGCCAAAATCAATGGGGTACGTCATTGTTGCCATCAAGTTCGCTCAATGCACAAGAAAGGAGCAAGTATCGTCGGATCTACAAGCACTTCAGATGTCTATGCCTAGCATAGGCCGAAATGCGAGACATCATGGGCTTCAGGACAAGCGGCCCATGATCCTAGACGAAGCACCATGCAGGGCGGCTTAGCTCAGTCAAAGAGCTCCAAAGTCGAAGCTTGCCGATATTGCAGCTCGTACCTCGTACATCGCGTTTTGATTTACTAAGCCTCATGAGTAATATTGGGAACGAGCGACAGATCTCTGAATGTGGATAGAGCGTAGGACTGCCCCTTGCCCGTGAGCTCATGCACACCCTATATCATGTTTATATCATCGAAGGTTCATATCTAATTAGCAATAAGTAGACATCTAGCCCATACAGGCTCTTTCGTCCGCGACTTATGCCCTCGCCAAAGCTAAGCGCAGGTCAATCGATGTCGTGGCCGAGAAGAATGCCGCCATGGCTGGAGAACTGCAGAGATCTTCCTTCTCTTTTGTGGAGTACATGCGAGATGCTTGGCCCGGCAAAGCAATATTACGGTCCTTGTCAAGCTCAGCTTGGAGCAGAGCAAATTTGACACAACATGGTCCTAAGTTCGTTACTTTGATCAGCCCTCGAAATTTGCAAGACCGCATGGCTTGCGCCTGGTCGCCATATTGAATAAATACCTTCAAGCACGACATCATGTTACCCGTCTATGATACCAATCTTATGATTGATTCTGATTTATCGGGGCGTTTGACCTACACGCCTCTCTGATTTTGATTATAACATAATCTTATACGGTTCTATGGAGTCGAATCACGGCATCCTGCTGGGGGCTTCGAGACCACGAGCACTATATCGGCCTTGAAAGTTGAAACCCGAAACGCTGATGCAACTGTTCTCTGTGCGCTTTGCCGTAATTCTATAAGGGCTCGGGTCTATTCATAGTGGCTATAATACGGATCGAGAATGAGGTTGGCCTACCAAGAAACTCGCGGGATCATGGCAATAGGGCCCGCAAGGCTTTCCACGCGCCTATACCAAACTCTTGCTTCGGGTCTCTCCAATACGACTCATCAACATTCCATGGAGCGAGTCAGAAGAAACTTTCCTCCTTCCATTCGTCCTCCCTGACCGGTTGATCGACCCGGGCTGATCTCAGACTCAATCTCGTACAAAGAGACGGACTATCCATTGGAACTTACACGTCAATCGGACACGTACTGGCGTTGTCATATGCTGATCCTATGTCTTGATGGGTTACATTCGTATCGTAGTAAGGTTCCTCAACTTCACATGAAGGCGTTTGCTCTTGCATATCTCTTCAACACTACATATCTTACTAATGCTGGATGCCATAAAGAGGACATCGGTGATGTCTTTCATCAAAAAGAGACACATAAGACTAGTCCTGCACACTTTATCAAGCATACTATAAAGAACTTGCAGAGTCTGGCACTAGCTCGTTCTCGTGTTGGGAGGTCCGTAAAAGTGTCTGAAATCCATGATTCTCCCCACGAAACTCTTCCACCACAGTAAACGATCCACCGCTGGAGCTAGTGTCTCCTTCCGAACAAATATTGGCTATATTCCAAACCATGATGATGATCCTTACTATGTGTACAAATACATTCCCTTCACGATCTCAGCTACAGGCTTCGAGCTCATGATCATATGGTCCGGAAAGGTACAAAGATCATTGCTGTCACCACTTCATGATTCGCATCAACATTTCGCACATAGCTACAACGATTGATCAAAGCAAACAGAGCATACTTCGTCGGAAATAATGACATATGATCCTGGTATGGACACACACTATGAATAGACGGCAAAACTTGCTGCCAGTAGATTTTAGCTTCCCGCTAGCTCAAGTCCTTCGCCGTCTTGCCCGTAGTGAATAAGTCGAGATGGTCATTAAGATAGACTTTAACGGTCGTTAGTTTGACCAGAGTGAGGCATTGTAATATCATGCAGCCGGGCATGTTGAGGTCTTTTGCTACTATAATAGATCTAGCCAAGGGCATTATAATGGTGTAGGGAGATCTCACCCCTCGCAAAACCCTGGTCCTTGCTGTCCTTGTCATATCTAGAACCATGCCTGAATACAGAAGTGGCCTTTGGACTGCACAAGAAGATTCGGTCTTGCGCCAGTCCGTAGCATTCTATGGTCCGCATGACTGGGCTCAGATCTCATACTCAATAAGTGGTCGCACTTCCAAGCAATGCCGTGAGAGGTTCCTCAACTATCTGAGACCTGGTCTGGATCACTCACCCATCTCGTCAAGTGAAGGGAAATTCATTGAGCACATGGTTGCCAAGATCGGCACTCAGTGGTCGACTATCGCGCATCAATTACGAGGTCGTAGCGGGAACACCATCAAAAATTGGTGGAAGCGGAATCTAGCTCGTCGCCGTCATATGGCTCACATTCAATCAAACATGAAGGACTCTCCCATCAACCAGGCCTCTAATGAGCATTCAGCTAGTCACAGCGGCCGGGATGTGAGCTGTAGAATCTTTCCCTACAAAATCCAGCCAACACGTACCGTCAATCCATACGCGACTTCAAGCCTCCTGGACAGACCACCTGAACCAGCTCAATGTCAAGTACTGGGCAGTATTCCTCCTCCAGCCTACGCTCCACTTGGTACTGGAGTTGGCCGCAACATGGAACATAGCTCTACGTCAGACTATCCTTCATTGACGTGCTCATCAACGAATGATACTCCTACCCACACTCCTTCTTACCTGCTTCACCGCCAACTCACACCGGCCAATCCAAGTAAGATTCAAGCTGCAACGACAAATGCCTCAGGTTCAATCACACGCATCTCGAATACCAGCATTTTGCCTGCAGTACATGGACCCATCAACCAGCAGCTTTCTATTGAACGCCCACAACCCGCTGACGGGAATGGACAACTCTCAGCGCACCTCAAAAAAGCTCAAGCCCACTTCTACGATGCTATGGTCACGCATTTCAGAAATGCAGGTCAACCTGCGGCACCCACGGTGGGATTTGGGCACAAGCCGAATGCCTACGACCACGTCCTTCTTCCGCATCGTAGCGAAAAGGCAGAAAAAAGTACCGAAGCTCAAAGAAAGACAAGTCATTCTTCAATTGTGCTACCCTCGGTGGGCAGTCGTACACGTCGTGATCCGCTCACTGGCATGATGAGTACTGGAAATTCTATCGGGCTTTGAACTGCAACCGTCTTGGCTGTGTATTTACCTTGCATGGGAACCGTAATTGATTATTGAGGTCACAACATCTATATATAAGGCTGAACAGCCTCATAAGGCTTAACCTCATCTTTGACAGAATAATGTGCTGGTTGTGGTATTGGATATAATATTCGTCGGATGGAAGATGAAAGTATCCTGATCTCGTTTCACAAGGTAGTGTATAGGCTCACTTGAGATGGATGACGTGTGGACAATTGGACAAAGGGCAGATGTAGGCGCCTGAATATCCGGCAAGACGCAAGATTACCCTAGCCCTGCTACAAGCATTGGTCAAGGGTAATGACGCAACATCTTAGCCCGACGAGTTCATTCTCCGGTTTTGAGTAAGTGGGAATCAGGGCTGACCCTAGTGACATTGCAAAAGTCGTTGAGTCTATTCGGTTCCTTCAGACGTTAATAGCCCAAACCTATCGGTTCATTCGACCCCTTCAAATATTTGGGATAAGATGTACTCTACTATGTCCAACTACTTTCCATACCCAGCGGCTTCCAACGAAATATGCTGCTTCCAAAAGTTTATCACGTCGAATGTATATCACAACTCATACGTTGGATTCACTTCCTCACATTACACTGATAATGTGTATCATTATCAGGCTTTATATTTTCAGACTAATAAAGGAAGTCTCCACTATCTCGTGTTTGGAAATTTTGGATCGGCAAAATTGAGCCGCGTAATTGCTTATCTATAGTCAAACGGCTTGCCATGCGACATGATCTAGGTCTCGGACGCACTGTCCGCGCGGCAGACGTAATTAGGTTCAGCCCAAGCGTTTTCAAGTCTAACCTTTCTAAATATTAAACAATGCGCAGGAGAAGGTGAACATGCGTGATAAGGTCTTGAAGTTGGGCGTGGAACACAGGCCGACAGTGATGCAGCTGAGGTCTCAGGATGTCTCATTTTTTATCCTGGATGGTACAGAACTTGATATCATTTTGTATAGAGAACTGTGATCGAGAGATTCAGATGGCAGCAGCAATGAATGATATCACATACCTCTCAAGTTCGGGTAGTGTATCTGGGTATCCCATTTATGGCGTCGTTCATGACATCAGCTTCAGATGTTGCCTTAGTTGTGAAGCTATGCGTATCATGCGCTCAACCATGTACTTGGTTTCATGGTCATCCCCATCGTCAAGACCACGAAAACTTTTACCGCTCATGCCCACGCGCGGACGCCGTCTTGGACAGATGCGAGGCAAGTTGTTGCTCACCAGAGCGATTGATGTGTGAGCAAGGATTTTCGCACACCTGCCATGAGATCTACGGACCACTGCCATCAATATTGGTAATATCTTGGTGGTACAACTTCAATTGAGCATTCCCACTTTGGTCAAGACATTGAGCGGGATCGCCTGCATTGCGCTGCTCAACTTACTCTGCGAACACGAAGTACGTACGTGGTTCGGGTAGGTTTCATTGTCGTGATCTATTGGGAAGTTTCTCGTGTTCACCGGCTGTGTTATCACGGTCAACGTTCTGACGAATAGTATCGATAAACGTACCTAGATGCGACATTCGTAGAGAAACAATGGCTTGTTTGGTAAGTCTGGCTTGCTGTCACAAGCTATTGGATGGTTCCTCGTGTCCACCGGCTTCATATCATAGCCAACGCTCTCATGGATGATCATCTCCACGTACGTCCTTAGAGCTGAGATTTTGAAGAGAAGGGAGAAGTATTGGCCTGGTAGCCGCGAAACATATAATTATGTCTGGCTGGCTTCTGCAATGCAAGTTAGCAACGACAACACCCAACGAATTCATTTTTACTTCACCTTGCGTCTGTCTTTACGCGCACTCAGAGAGGATACTGTAATTGGAGCCTTGTCCTTTCATTTACGATAGAATCGCATCATATCCTCATCATGCACTGGCCAATCCTGTTTACCGCGTTTGCGGCCATGTTGGCAATGTCAGACGTAGTGTCCGCCCAGTTTTCATTTAGCAACAGCAGTTCCATTGTGGGTTCTACCTCTCGAACCATCAATGGATCCACCACTGGCATTGCCACAACCACAAGTCCTGCCTCATCTAGTAGTGTTTACACCACGGCTGCGAACACTAGCACGATTTCATCGACCATTCTTTCTGTTTCCTCCTCGGCTACTGATAACTCTACCACCATTGCCATCACTAGCATTGCCGCAACCTACGCTACGTCTTCGGTCATCAGCAACTCCACCTTGCCCATACTCACCAGCACCGCGCTTCTCAGCAGCTCCGCTTTCGTTACATCGTCCACGAATTCTACCACTGCTACCAGTTCCAATGCGACAGGGTTGGCCACCAGCAGCGGATCTCCTATCACATCCTCCCCGATCACTACCTCCAGCAATGCGACTTCTTCTAGTATTGTTACCGGTACCGTCAGCCCGACCAGCTCTGGATCTACCATGTCCTCCACTGTGGTCTCTGCCTTGAGCAATGGAAATTCTTCTAGTTCCACCACCAGTACCCTTAGCTCAACCAGCTCTACATCTGCCGTGTCCGCCACTATACTCACCACCTCCAGCAATGTGACTTCTTCTGGTATTGCTACTAGTGCTGTCAGCTCGACCATCTCTGGATCTGCTGTGTCCTCCACCATGGTCTCTGCCTCTAGCAGTGCGGCTTATTCTAGCATTACCACCAGTACCCTTAGCCCGACCAGCTCTGCATCTGCCGTGTCCTCCACTATACCCTCTATCTCCAGCAACTCGACTTCTTCTGGTATTGCCACCGGTACCGTCAGCTCGACTAGCTCTGGATCTACCGTGTCCTTCACCGCGGTCTCTGTCTCTAGTAACGCGACATCTCTGACCTCATCAAGCATCACGTCCGGGACGTCTACCACTATTGCTGCACCATCCGCCACTTACGCTGGTATCGCACCAAGCTGTACTGCCTCTGTGGCCCTGATGTGCGGCTCTAATAGCTCTTCCACGAGCTCTTCCACACAGTGCGCTGATAGCAATGGTGCCGTGTATCAAATCATGTGTGGCGTTGAGTACACTGGTACCACTATCAACTCCACGTTCACCAAGCTCAAGCGTACCACTGAGAGCACCTACCAGGACTGCCTAGAGCTCTGCGATGCTACATCGGATTGTGCTGTTGCTAATTACGACGGCACTGACTGCACGCTTCTGAGCTCGGCTACCGGTACTACACAGAATGCAGATAACGTCGCCGCAATTCTTGTCGCAGCCGCCACTACCACCGCATCTGCATCCTCCAACGCGACTTCATCTACCATTTCTGCTGTTCCGACTGGCTCAACCTCCACCACTTCATCGCCAATCTCTGGCGCAACTTCTGCCTCCGCTGGCTTGACTTCCGTTACCTCCTCTAGCCTGTCTGGCTACAATGCCACCTCCACCAGCGTCGTTGGTAGCTCTAGCAATGTAGATTCTACTTCTACTATTACTACAACCGCCACTTCAGTAATCTCTGGCACAACTTCTGTCTCCGCTGGCTTGACTTCCACTACCTCCTCTAGCCTGTCTGGCTACAATGCCACCTCCACCAGCGTCGTTGGTAGTTCTAGCAATGTAGATTCTACTTCTGCTATTACCACAACCGCCGCTGCTGCTACTCCATCTGTATCCACTACAGCCTCGTCTACTGCTTCCGTTGTAGCCTCGTCTGTCTCATCATTCATTTCATCTGCTGAGTCGTCTGCTGCTTCCACTGCAGCTTCGTCTGTCCCGGCTGCTGGCTCTTCCACTACCAGTAGTGCCACCGCTGCTTACACTGATGCTTTTTGTCCTGCACTCAATGGTCAGGTCTACACCTCTGGATCCGGTGCCACTGCGATGATCTCTTGTGGAATAAATTACGATGGTGTTATCATTGATATTGTCCTGGCCAAACGTGCCGCTGCCACCTCCATCGGCAATTGCTTGACTTACTGCGATGCCAACACCGCTTGCGTCGCTACCTCTTACAATACTGAGACTGGCTCTTGCACCCTATTCAGCCAAATTGGCGCTAAGCAGACTGCTCCTGCTTACGAGTTCGCCATCAAGCTTTCTTCTGCCGTAACGCAAACCCCTGGTGCAACCCTCACCTCCGCTGTTTACTCCACTACCGTTCGCACCATCTCATCTTGCGCACCTACCGTCACTGACTGTCCTCTCGATTCGGTCTTCACCGAGACCATCGAGGTATCGAGCACCACTTACATATGCCCAACTCTCAGTGTCGTTTCGGCTGCCGTCAACGCCTGCACGAATTGCGCAACCTCCACTTCAACTGCTGTCATCTACAGCACTACCGTTGAAACTATCTACAGCTGCGCTCCTAATGTCACTGACTGCCCTTATGCTTCCGGTGTCTCTACATCTGGTCCTAGCTATACTGCCGGTGCCGTCACGATCGTCACTACTACGTGCTCGGCGGGAGCTACCTTGACCATTAGTGGAACCACTACGATTCTTGCTTCGGCAAGCGCGATCACCACGACTCTCGGAGACTCCTCCTCTACTTCTCTGGCAGTCACCACTGGCTCTGGCATTACTGCTATCACAACCACTGTTGCTGTTTCTGTCGGCACTGATGTAGTCACTTTCCCTGTTGCTACCAGTACCGGTGCTGCCGCAGCCTCCACCAGCAGTGTTGTCACCGTCATTACCACGTCTAACGTATCTATCGCCGGAGCCAATGATGTTGTGGCTTCTAGCTCCGTTGATGCCACTGCTAGTACGGTCATCTCCACCGTCGCCGCATCCTCTGGCACCGCTGCCGTATCCTCTGGCTCTGTCGCCTTGTCTTCTGGCACTGCCTCTTCTATTGTTACTACTTCAGCGATGGTCTCGACTGATGCAACCAGCAGCTCTACTATGACTGCATATACTGGTGCTGCCCCCGGATCCAGTATCCCCAAAATGGTTGGCCTTGCCGTCGTTGTTACTGCTAGCTTGTGGTTAGTGCTTTGAATGACTTGTGGCTTGCTACCACATGAAAGCTATTTCTCGTATCCCCGAAGTTTAACTCCTCTCTCTTTTCCCTTATCTTTTTCCGTAATATGTATACAAAAAGTTACTGCTGAGAACTTATGAAGTTCGGTCAGAATGTGTCTCTTCTCTAATGCAAGTATCTCAGCGGTGAAATCAAGCCCGTCAACAGAGAGGTCAAATCTAGCGTTCGGTACCTTCGCATGCTAGACAAATCCGGCAATAGAAATCATTTTAAGTTTCGAGTGGGAAGGTTTAGGTATTAATGTACATGCGGCACTATCACACCAGAGCTTGACGCTTCTGGATAGTCCGAAGTTGAATCACTCCGCACTGACGATATAGACATTGTAGCGTAGGCACATAGATCCCACACCGCTCTCCTTCCCTGACAACTTCCCCAAGCAGCACCTCGACTTCTAAGTAATTGCCCTGGAATTCACAAAGTCTGGTTAGGAATGTCTCCCACACGAAGACGACAGATATATCAGACTTACCTTTGACACATCGACACTCATACTCGGTCTCGAAGCCCCACACGCCTCATCCATCGCTATCGTCTGCTCCACAATATCTTCGTCGAAAGTAAAGCTCTTGGCTTTTGCAACCGCAACGACTTCTTGCATTGCGGGACGTACTAGATCGTCGATCACCTGCCAATTCCTCAAATCTCCCGTGTCGGCATCCAAGACGGCACAGATGGGGTTGAACGTCGCATTATAGATCAACTTGCGCCATCTTTCCAGCTGCGTCTGTTTTGAAAATGTGCATTTCGTCTTTCCTGCTTTCGCATACAGAGACACGAAATCCCTTGCCTTTCTGTCACCGTGAGACGGATTGATGGTTTGGCTCGGAAACGCGCCAATTATCAAGTCATCTGGATGGGTTTGTTTGATTACACCGGGCTCGGTTTCGTGGCTGCTGATGTAGGAAATCCCGGATAGAATGATGTTTTGTGGAAAGTGTTTGAGGAATGGCTTTTCGATGTTTAGACCATTTTGAACAAGTACGATGGTGGTGTGGCCGGGCGTGATTGAGGGTTTGATGATCTCTAGCGTGGGCGCGATGTCAGGGAGATTTTTAGTAGCACAGACGACGAAATCAAAATGTCGGGTGGGATTATCTGGGGAAAAAGATGGTGCCTTTTTTAGAACTGGGTAAAAGTTAGTCTTTGCGTGGCTGGGAGATAAGTGTTTCCCAGGGATGACTCACCTGTGTCTGGCCTCCAACCTTCGATGATGCCGTGATCAAATGAATCGATGCAAAAACGGTGCTCGAGGACTTTTTGGTAACTTGATCGCAGGACCATGGTGACATGGCAGGCACCTCCAAGGTGTAGGTTGAGCGCTGCGACCGTACCGATGCCGCCACCGCCGACGACCAAGACGCGAACTTTTCCAGACATGTTGAAGAGCTTTGCTGGACAAATCACACGAGGATGAACAGAAGCTATCGTTCATTTATATGCAAGACAAACATTATACGAGCGCCCTGAATTTGAATTTCGGATGTTGTTTTGTTGGCCAAACCGGACTAGACCGTTTCGAGGCATCACCACGAGAACGTTGAATTTAAGTCGGGTGACATTTTCCACTGCTTGGCTGCTTGGTTTACTGTTGATTGTGACGGCCTTGTTGTTGTGATATTTTGCTTGCGTTGACAGATTGCGGGCTCGAATCAGCCCTATCTTGCATTGAATCTTTGCTTTTGAATTCAATAGCTCATACTGCGACTAAAGGTGACCCTCGCAACTCTGATTCGAACGCCATTTCCAACCAACTTTGTGTAGTACATTGCCAAAAGTCCTCTAGGAAGTTTAACATCAGGCTATAGTGTTTGAAGCCAGTAGACTTGATCAGCGAGCCGCAAAAGCTTCGTACGATTTTTTGTCGGCGAATATCATCCCGAGCCACCGTTCCGAGAATGAATATCGGCCAAGGCAAGTTGTGTATCAAACTTTCAAGAGCATGTAGCCCCTGCAAAGACAAGAGCAGCTTTTCGGCATGAATGTTTCTAAGATCATGAGTGCCTGCTAGTTGCAGGCGGCCGAGCGAGTACAAAATCCCGGCGTGATGATAAGCGCTGACCAATTGTATAAAGTCTCGCCGAAAAGAATGTGGCTTGCCACGGACTAACTCGCTTGCGAGCAGAAGGGTTTCACCCATGACCAATTCAAACTCATTCACGAGTTCTGCAGATGTGGTGAAGTGCGGGTATTCGCTGTTCTCATCTGGTCCAGCTGTTGATCTGATTGTTACTTGGTGCAAAAAGTTCAGAAAATGTCGAAACAGATCAGGTTTTGTGCTGCGATGAGGCATAACAGCGCATTCGATTTGCTCTTTGTTTGACAAAGTCGTACAAGCGAGGATCTCGTATATTGCGAGTTGATCTTGAAGAAAGACTACAAGATCGTCATCCTGGCTTGTTCTCCGGACAGACAATGACTGCAACACCAATCTCGCAGCTTGCCTATGCAAACTCGCTGTGCCAGTCTCCGAAAGAAGGAGCGATCGGTTGGAAAGAATGAGAGTGGAAGCCAAAAGGCTTTTCAGCGACGCATCGTTCATGCTCTGCCCGTAAGATACCATAGACGCTATTTCTTCTGTTAAAAGTTGCATAGTAGATATTCCGAAACCGTCGAGGCTGACGTGATGGCCATCGGCGACATGAGCAGCTGATGTCGTTTGGATCGCGAGCGTCAGTAGAGGTTGTGTCTCTGCCAGCGGCAAGACTAACAGCTTGTACTCATTCTGATGACTGTCGAGCCACACCATGGTGGGCGCAATTCGACTGGCGTAATGATCAATGAGGTTGGTGGTCGAAGGATTTACGCTGGGCACAAGACATGGAGAGGCGTCTATATGCGATTCGGAATAAGAGGAAGAGGAAGGTGTCCCCGCCGCTCGTCTGGACGGAAGATGCGCAGGTGCAGACAAGCCCTGCCATCGTCCACGGACTGCCACTGCATTGGTCCATCGAAGCCGAGGACCATATTGTGGACAATTCAGTCCCTTCTTAGCACATTTCGCGCAACCTGGCAGAGCTCTGTCGCATTTTATGCGTCGATGGTTGCAAGTGCGACAGTCTACCAGCCAAAATGCTGTCAGAAGCGATGATGAGGCGGCATTCGAAACGAGTTACCTACCACGTGGACCGACCTTGGTCTCGCATTGTATGATAGCGTGGTCCATTCAGGGACTCAGTCCTCGTTGCTGAGAGTCTGGATGATGACTGGAACGCTTTGCTGTGCGGGGGGGCTGCTGTACTTGTTATCAAGGGTTCTTTTAAGCTTTCGGGCTATAGATTTGGGGTCGGTCAGGGCTTCCAATAATGCGCCACTCACCGTGATGCAGTAACGTTAACGCTGTCGTTCTCAGAACAGCGTATCGCGACGAGCATTTTGGAAGAAAGAAAGAAGGGACAGACGACTAGGATAAGCATCTCAGGAGCCTCCTCCTCTAGGGATTGTAGCAAACTTCGGCCTATCTGGCCCTCATTACCCTCATCCAAGACCGTATGGAGATGAACATCCGAAAAGCCCATCACCTCGTGTTCCCCACCAAACTTTTTGCGACCTGCGTCAACAACGTCCTTGGCCGAAGCTAGACCCAATCAAGGCAATAGTCTGAGAAACTCATGTATGACTCCAGGCATGGAGACTACCAAGTCCTCAACACAAGACCAATGTACTTGGTCTGGGAGGTGCATACTATTTAACCTCAGATAATCCATTGCCTGGCCACGATCACTCGTATCTTCCAGCCATTAAGATGCAATCAGAAGGCTTTGCTCGGAACGATGTTTCTGGACTAGAGCTCCAGTCGAGACTCTGGCCTGTTCACTCTGGTCCTGCTTCAGATACTCTCAACAATGAAACCGGCGGACACACTCAGCAAAAACATTCCATCGAGGATTCTCACGAGATTATGACAGGTTCTGAAGCTTACCCCAAGAGCGACAGTGGAGCTGGAGCTTATCGCGCACTGATAGGATCATGGTTCTCTCTCTTGCCAGCTTCCGGACTCCTAAACTCCACAGGTGTTCTACAGGCATACTTTGTAGAAAATCAACTCAAGCAATATACAGAAAGTCAGATCAGTTGGATCTTCAGCATATTCGCATTCTTGTTCTTCTTTGGCGGAATCCTGTTTGGTCCACTTTACGATAAATACAGACTCTGGCCTATGATGCCGCTGGGCGGATATGGACTCGTCGTTTCCTTGTTGACGCTGAGCTTCTGTTCATCCTACTATCAGTTTATACTGACGCTTTCTGTACTCGGAGGGATTTCTGCTTCCATCATTTGGAATTGCACAATCGCCAATCTGAGTCATTGGTTCTACCACAAACGTGGTCTTGCCGTGGGACTTGCCACTTCTGCTGGTGGCATAGGCGGAATCATCATCCCGATCATGCTCCAGAGACTCGAGGTCCAGATAGGATTTCGATGGGCTGTACGAGTCCTGGCGGCAATAGCCTTGGCTTGTACCACCATTGGGCTCTGTCTTACTAAAAGTCGCTCACCTGGTGATCGCAAAATCTCTCTCATAAATCTCGATTGGGCCGGGTTCCGGGACAAGAGATTCTCTATCACGATTGGTGCTATCTTCGTGGTTGACTGGGCCGTGTTAGTCCCAGCAGCCTATCTGACCACGAATGCCTTGCAGAACGGTGTTTCACCTGCCGCAGCTGGATATATACTCGCCGCCATGAATGCATCAGCAACATTCGGAAGGATTGTGCCTGGTACGGTTGCGGACAAGATTGGGCGCTTCAATGTCATGGTCGGTTGCTCCGGCATCTGCTCCCTTCTGTGCTTCACAATGTGGCTCAACATTCAACAAAATCTGGGCGTAATATTCGCCTTTGCGGTCTTATATGGTTTCTTTAGTGGTCCGGCATACAGCTTGACTCCTGTCTGCGTTGCTCAGCTGTGCAGAACGGAAGTTTATGCTAGGCGATATGGCACGGCGTATGGAATCGTCAGCATTGCTACATTGGTTGGCGTGCCACTTTCCGGACTCGTGCTTGGACATGGAGAAAGAGCCAATTATGAAAATCTGGTCATCTTTTGCGGAACGTGCTATGCAGTCTCTGCTGGTCTCTTTGCTGTTGCCAGGGTGGTCGGTGGTGGCTGGTCTTTGCGCAAGGTGTTCTAAACCACGCTCGTGGGCTGGTAGCAGAGAATGATGAGCAGCTGTGAGGAATCAACATATAAAGACACCAAGAGGGTTACTCAAATTGCCAGCCCGCGGTATACATAGTTCTCAATAGTTTACTACAGCAGTGAAGAAGCCGGGACAGTTCTCATGACATGGCCAGCACATTCTTGTCCCTCGTTTTCTCAAGATCTCAATCTCTCGACTGGTCAACGTATCTTAGTCATGCCGAGATGTAATTGTATCAAGGGGCAATCCGCCGGTATCCCATAAGGCAAACTCATTCTGACCCACCCGTTCATGGCACTTGCTTTGCTGGCATGTGAGGCTCCTGCATTTTGACTTTCCCCACGTTTCTCAATCTAACACCTCAATTAGGCAACGGCCGTTCAACACCTTTAGACTTATTCTGCTCTTGTTTCGCTAGCATCTTTCTCAATCGAATACCCAGATTAGGTTAGAGCGGCAGAGTGACCAACCGCAAATACTCGTTGACCATGAATCATACTCAATGCGATCGTAATTGGAGAAGCACACGCCCTGGACTATATAAAGGCATGGCTGACCACATCCGACAAAACAACAAACAGAGCAATTTCCTAGCACTCTGCCATGCAGCGAACAATCGCCCCAGTAACCTCTTCGAGGCTTTTTCAAAGCACCAAAGCAGCTTCTAAGCCTACGTCAACCTTCACCGACATCCCTCTAAGCAACGAAGCTCAAGCCCGAGAACCCGCGTCCCTAAAAGCAAGCGGAGCGGCCCTCCAATCCAACGGATCGGAAAAACTCATCGAGATCATCAGTCTAAGCACAGGAAGACCCGATCCACAGTACTATCCTTTCGAATCTGTGAAGTTCGGGTTCACGAGTATTACTCCATCTGGAAACAACATCCAGCAGGTCGAGACAGGGAGATATGATATTGCCGAGCATGATGCCACTATTGATCTTTCTGTCGCGCTGAGTTACGGGTATAGTGCTGGGTCAGAGCAAATGATCAAGTTCCTGACTGAGCATATCGAGGATGTGCATGATCCGCCCTATTCGGATTGGGAATGTGTGCTTACAGTTGGAAGCACTTCAGCGCTCGACCTGGCGATCCGAACGCTTTCCGAGCCTGGTGATGCTGTGTTGGTAGAAGAGTTCAGCTACTCGGGCATGATTGAATGTCTGAAACCGCTGCACAGAAGGATCGTTGCAGTTCCTATGGATCAAGGTGGACTGTGTCCTGATGCTTTGGACGATGTGCTGAGTAACTGGGATGCCAAACACCCCAAACCGAGAATCCTCTATACCATCCCGACGGGACAAAACCCCACTGGTGTTACTCAGACTCTCGAACGGCGCCGGAATATCTACCGTGTCGCCGAAAAACACAATCTGCTTATCCTGGAAGACGATCCCTATGGCTATCTGCGACTCTCCGAAGACAAACTCCCCTCCTATCTCTCTTTAGACACTGCAGGCCGCGTCCTACGCTTCGACTCGACATCAAAAATCCTCGCGCCCGGTCTTCGTTGTGCATGGATGACCGGACAAACTGCCCTGTTGCAAAGATTCCTGTATCTCCACGATGTCAGTATCGTGTCTCCTAGCGGCGTGTCGCAACTCATGATGTACAAGCTTCTGGGCGAGGTTTGGGGGCATTGTGGGTTTGGCGATTGGTTGCGACACCTCAGAGGCCAGTACGGCGAGCGCATGCGAGTTATGGCCGAGGCTTGTGAGACTTATCTGCCGAAGCGTTTGTGTGCTTGGAAGGAACCTGAAGCAGGCATGTTTTTCTGGATACAGATTCACTGGCAGGAGCATGAGATGGCGAAAGACTCAGGCAGGGATGTCTCGGATGTTATACTGGCCATTGAAAATGAGTTGTACAATGTGGCGCTTGCGCGTGGGGTGTTGTGTTGCAAAGGCAGTTTCTTCAACGCTTGTGAAGAGCAGTCAAAGTTGTTTGTCAGAATGACATTTGTCACTGCTTCCAAGACTCAGATTGTAAAGGCGATCATGAGATTCGGAGAAGCAGTCAAGATCGTGTTCAAGTAACCTCATCCGAGGAGGAATACCATCAGTCTAACTACAATCCCCCAATGAATCCAGGCTGGATTCATTGAATTTTGGTGAGGGCTTGGCAGGGTCCACAGCTTGGAACATGCTT